>CM054157.1:30570538-30573038 GCA_028751875.1 Rapana venosa | reverse complement strand
AGAAGCAAGTAAAGTGTATCTAAAGTGTGGACTAGGGTGGTTTCAGTGCTGTGGTTGGGGCGATATGCAGATTGAAAAGTGGGAAGTTTTTGCGTTCTGAATCTGTGGGCTTTTAGGGTTGATGGAGAGAGAGAGAGAGAGAGAGAGAGATAGATAGATGATGATAGATAGGAGAGAGAGAGAAGAGAGAGAGAGAGAGAGAGAGAGAGAAGACAGACAGACAGGAGAGAGAGAGAGAGAAAGAGAGAGAGAGAGAGAGAGAGAGAGAGAGAGAGAGAGAGAGAAGAGAGAGGAGAGAGAGAGAAAGAGAGAGAGAGGGGGGGAGGGAGGACTCTGAAATGGTTCATTGTACTTCGGCCTTTGGCCACAATATAATTAAAAGGGAAAAAGAATTTAACATAAAGAGGAAAATGAAATGCAACTTTGCGTTATATTTGATGATAAGACTTTGCCCCAATTATACATCTTGTCATGACCCAAAACTGTGCTCCTAAAAATGCATAATGAGAGAGAATACGAATAGGAATACGAAATTGTTTTATTGAGTGTAAATGGATAATCTTACAGCTTCTTTACACCATGCCCTCAACCCCCACCCATCCATTCCCTTTCCCCCAAAGAAAAAAAAATGTAAAGGAAAAAAGCCCAAACATCTCAAATGTAAATAATTGCCTAAAAATTTCAAGTGAATAAAAAAGACACACAAACAGACAAACAACAATCAAACAAACAAACAAACTAACAAACTTGAAAGAGAGGAAGAGAGAGAGAGAGAAAGAAAGAGAGAGGAGAGAGAGAGAGAGAGAGAGAGAGAGAGAGAGAGAGAGAGAGAGAGAGAGAGAGAGAGAGAGAGGAGAGAGAGAGAGAGAGAGAGAATACGAGCAAAGAAGTTTATTAAGATTTTAGACCATCTTTCTGGAGGAGGGCTACACATACCATGTAAACTAAGAGCCACATATTATAACTGATTTAATTCATCAGCTGCCCTTGGACAGCTACAACAAATAAGTATGAATATCGTCTACGACAATAAAGTAGTATTCACTCTTTCCAATTACCTCATAAACATATGTGGCAAGATTTGTTACATTCGTCTCATAACGGGTGGAGATAGAGTAGAAAAAAACCTAAAACAATAATTTACGGCGTGTGCCACAATGATATATCATTCTTTGGAAGGAAAACAGGATTGCAAAATACGAATATCAGACCCAAAAAGAAACAAATAGCATGTAAAAACTACAAAATGACAAGAAGACAGAACTGAAAATAGATGAGAACTCCATGGACAGACAGACAGACAGACGGAAAGAAAAGGACAGACTAACTTTTTGTAAAGTTTGTGCAGTATTAAACATCTTTTTGGCTAGTTTTCCAAACTTTCCTTTTCGTTTTTTCTTCAATCTTTCTGCCAACTCCACATTCCGATAGAAGTGTAGAGATGGACATGATGTCAACAATGACTGCTCAGATGCTGTAGTAGTCTACTGTAGGATGGACCACCTCCGTGATTCATTGTGTCGCTCTTTTCTTGCAGAGACAGAGAGAAACAGACAGACAGAAAGGCAGAGACAGACAGACAAACAAATATATATATATATGTATGTATCGAGAGAGAGAGGAGAGGGAGAGGAGACGGAGAAAGAGATGGAGAGGGGGAGAGAGAGGGAAGGGACAGATTCTTTAATTTTAAGAATAATGAATAAGCTTTTTAACATTAAGGATATATATATATATATATATATATATAACATATATATATAATATATATATCACACATATCAATATATATATATATATATATATATATATATATATATATATATATATATATATATATATATATATATATATATATAAAGGCCTTCTTGTGACTCTTTTAAATATGGCCTCAAGACATATTTGTTTCAAACCTAAGAATTTCCTCTCCTGTTTCATTTCATAGCTATCCCTGCTTTTCAACAGCCAAAAATTCCATCACCCTGCCAAAGTGTATAACGTGTGTGTGTGTGTGTGTGTGTGTGTGTGTGTTGCATTTGGACTTGTTAGAACTATTACTTGCTATTGGTTGCATGAGGTTAGATGAGTTAAGTGCAAGGCTTAGTCGGCAGATACAGCGCTATATGAATTCATTTATTATAATATATTATTATTATTTTTTTAATTTTATTATCCATTTATTATTATTATTATTATTATTATTATTATTATTATTATTTTTATATTATTATTTATTATTATTATTATTATTATTATTACTATATATAATAAAACAAAATAAGGCCAATACCAAACACCCATACAGTAAATTTTAAAAAAATCCCACACAAACACCCCCCCCCCCAAAAAAAAAAAAAACACCGAAAAAGAAAGAGCGCAAAAAATCAAACCCAACAACAAATAGTAAAAAACAAAAAAAACAAGAGAGAGAGAGAGAGAGCGAGAGAGAGAGAGAGAGAGAGATAGAGAGAGAGAGAGAGAGAGAGAGAGAGAGAGAGAG
>CM054157.1:30540538-30563038 GCA_028751875.1 Rapana venosa | reverse complement strand
TTTCTGTCCTTGCCTTAGTGTTTGTCTGTGTGTGTGTGTCTCAATTCTTTTCCGTGTCTCTCCCGGCCAAGGTCTGTGTCTCTGTTTGCCTTTATCCTTCTCTTTCTGCCATAGCGTATGTTTGTGTGGGTCTTCGATTTTACGTCTGTTCACTTAAAGTGATATTAAACGAAGGAGAGAGGGGGGGGGGGGGGGGGGGGATGGGGGGGTGTTAAGGAGATAAGGGCTTTCAGAAAAAAGGATGCATGTTGGTCTTTATGTGCAAACTAGGCTTATTCCTAATCACATAAACAATATGTGTGTTTGTGCGTGCGTGCGTTCGTGCGTGCGTGTGTGTCTTCAATTTTACGTCTGTTCACTTAAAGTGGTATTTCACGATAATGCGAATAATGCGTGTGTGTGTATGTGCATGGGTGTGTGTTGTGTGTGTGTGTGTGTGTGTGTGTGTGTGTGGAGAGAGAAGAGAGAGAGGAGAGAGAGAGAGAGAGAGAGAGAGAGAGAGAGAGAGGAGAAAAAGAGAGAGAGAGAGTTGTGTGTGTTTGTGTGCTTGCGCGCCAATGTGTGTGAGGTAGGTGTGTGTATGTGTTTATGAGGTAGGTGTGTGTGTGTGTGTGAGGTAGGTATGTGCATGTGTGTGTGAGGTAGGTGTGTGTATGTGTGTGTGTCTGTGTGAAGTAGATGTGTGGGTGTAGATGTTTTTTCTATACTACTTTTATCCCACCTACCACGTTTTCTGTCAGATCTCATAACTGCATTGCCAGGGTGGGGTTTTTTTCAGTGATATCTCTGAATCCCAATGTGGCTGGTTGGTGTCATACCGTCATCATCCTATATCGAAGCCACGGATCACAAAACAGCCTGCATTGCTGCTAACTGATTTTAGCGCTTGGCTAAAGATCCGGATAAAAAGGTCTGATTTAAGGGGAAGGATGTGTGTGTGTGTTTCTTATTCTTTGGCTCGTGTTTTGTGGTTCATCAATGGTGACATTTTGCGAATGCGACCGTTTTTGCCCACCATAAATGCAGCTGCATTCTGACTTCGGGGATGTATGCTGGGTATATTCGTGTTTCTGTAACTCACCAAACACTGACATGATGAGTCACGGGATCTTGAACGTGCATGTTTTGATCTTCTGTAAGGTCTGCACTTGAAGTTGATCTGACAGATTGTGATAACCCCAACCCTTAATTCACTAGATGTTGCCAAGGTTCGAACCTTCGACTTCATGGATCTACGGAATTGGAGTAAGACGAACGGTCTTAACCACTCGGTGATGGCGTCCTTTAAAACTGCTGATCTAAAACACATTTGTATTATGTTTCCCCATACAGAATGTTCTGTTTATCTTGTTCTGAAGCCGGACATGAAACAAAGACATGTAAGGGCCAGTGTTAGAGGAGAGATGCGATAGTTACGTCGGTAGTAGTAGTAGTAGTAGTAGTAGTAGTAGTAGTAGTAGTAGTAATAATAATAATAATAATAATAATAATAATAATAATAATAATAATAATACTAATAATACTAATACTAATACTAATACTAATAATAATCATAACCATAATCATAATCATAATCATAATCAATGGAACTTATATAGCGCTATTTCTTGCAAAGACAAATCAAAGCGCACAAGTACACAAGTGGCTGGGTTATCTGAGAAGAGTGATATCTTTTAAAATATTGCAAGTAAGTTTTTTGTGTAGAATAATGATCGTAAGAATGACTTGGTGACATAACAATGTAGACGATGATGCTGCAAAATTCACCAAATCATGGAGACAGACAGAAAGACAGACAGACAGGCAGACAGACAGAAAGACACACACACACATACACACACACGCGGAGCGGAGTGAATGACAAAATGTACAAAAATGCAGGGACTGGATGAGAACACACGAGTGTTCATTCCATTATTTTTATAAAAAATACACCTATCGCACACACACACACACACACACACACACACACACACACACACAACACACAACACACACAACACACACCACACACACACACACACACACACACACCACACACACCACACTCTCTCTCTCTCTCTCTCTATCTCTCTCTCTCTCTCTCCCACACATGCCCACACACTCACTCACTCACTAACTCACACACTCCACCACTACCATCACCGCACCACACCACATCATCCATGACAAAGATAAGATAAGAATCAGAAATGTGAAATACAGCCGGTTTCTGTAAACACATGGGCAGAAACAGAGGCACAAGACAAAAAGGCACAGCAAGCAAATGTGTGTGTGTGTGTGTGTGTGTGTGTGTGCGTGGTGTGTGTGTGTGGTGTGTGTGGTGTGTGTGTGTGTGTGTGTGTGTGTGTGTGTGTGTGTGTGTGTGTGTGTGTGTGTGTGTGTGTGTGTGTGTGTGTGCCGAGGGAGTTGTGGCGTGTGTCATGTGTCTTTGATATGCGGCATCTGGTCTGACGCATAATCTCATAAGCTGTGAAGGCTGAAGTAGCCATGTTGTGAGAATGTCAATGATCATAATGATATGAATAATAAACTCGGTGTGGGTGATTATGCTGCCCCCCCCCTCCCATCACCATCCTTTCTGTATTTGTTTTTTTATGCTTGCACTTATAATAAAGTCATGCTTTTAAACGTATAGGTAAATCACACATTATGTATTTTAAAGTCTCATCATAAACAGGCAGACACACGGATTCAAAAGTCCTTCGAATGAGACTATAAAACCAAGTCCCGTGTGTGAACGCACGAAGGACATCTTGCACATGTTAAAACCCGTTTCGTTTTTGGAAGAGTAGGCCATTGTGTGCCGTTGGGAACGGACGACAACAGTTCCAAAACTGTATGCACATGGGAACTACATGCAAAAATACCACATGTGTGTTACTTCCATAATCCCAGAAATAAACATACAAGAATAAATAAATAACCCCCCCACACACACACACATCCCCCCACATATACTCAATCACACACACACCACCATCACCACCACCACATCACACCACACCACATCATCCATGACAAAGACAAGATAAGCATCAGAAATGTGAAATACAGCCGGTTTCTGCAAACACATTGGCAGAAACAGAGGCACGAGACAAAAAAGGCACAGCACGCAAATGTGTGTGTGTGTTGTTGTGTGTGTGTGTGTGTGTGTGTGTGTGTGTGCCGAGGGAGTTGTGGCGTGTGTCACGTGTCTTTGATATGCGGCATCTGGTCTGACGCATAATCTCATAAGCTGTGAAGGCTGAAGTAGCCATGTTGCGAAAGAGTCAATGATCATAATGATATGAATAGCAATTTTGTGTGTTGGGTGATCATGTTATCTCTCTCTCTCTCTCTCTCTCTCTCTCTCTCTCTCTTCTCTCTCTCTCTCTCTCTCTCTCTCTCTCTCTCTCTCTCTCTCTCTCTCTCTCTCTCTCTCCCTCCCTCCCTTTTTCTGTATTTGGTTTTCAATGCTTGCTTTTATAATAATGCCATGTTTTTACAAGTACTAGGAAAATCACACATTATGTATTTTCAAGTCTCATCATACACAGGCAGACACACAGAATCAAAAGTCCTTCGAATGAGACTATAAAACTAAGTCCCGCGTGTGAACGCTCGAAGAACATCTTGCGAACACGTTAAAACCCGTTTCGTTTTTTGAAGAGTAGGCCATTGTGTGCCGTTTGGAACGGACGACAACAGTTCCAAAACTTTTACACATGGGGACTGCATGCAAATTACCCACATGTGTGTTAGTTCCATAATCCCAGAAATAAACATACAAGAATAAATAAATAACACCCCCACACACATATCCCCCCACATATACTCTATCACACACACCACCACCATCACCACATCACACCACACCACATCATCCATGGCAAAGACAAGATAAAGATTCTTCTTCTTCTTCTTTCTTCTTCTTCTCTTCTTCTTCTTCTTTTCTTCTTCTTCTTCTTCTTCTTCTTCAAGTGTCCGGTCTGGTCCTGCAGACATCGACGATCATGGCTCTCCATTCTTCCCTGTTCTCGGTCCCTCTCATGAGCTTATTGTTGGTGCCCTCTTTATTCGTTGCGAATTTGTTTAAGCTGTCTGTGAATTTTGTGCGTTGTCTTCCTCTGCTCTTGTTTCCACAGATTTTCCCACGTCATAACAGTTTCTCTAGTCCGTCAGCCCTGATTATATGGCCGAAAAATTTGAGCTGTCTTTCTCTGATGGTGTTGAGAAGGGATCTCTTGTATCCAGCCATTTCCATTACTTCTGCATTTGTTTTTCTTTTTGTCCATGAAACTTTCATGATTCTCCGGATGAACCACATTTCCACTGCTTCTAGTCGCTGTTCTGTGTCCTTGGCTAGGATCCAGCACTCACATCCGTACAGAAGAATGGACCATACGTAGGCTCTCACAACGTGGATAAGCATCAGAACTGTCAAATACAGCCGGTTTCTGCAAAAACATGGGCAGAAACAGGCACGAGACAATAAAGGCACAGCGCGGAAATGTGTGTGTGTGTGTGTGTGTGTGTGTGTGTGTGCCGAGGGAGTTGTGGCGTGTGTCACGTGTCTTTGATGTGCGGCATCTGGTCTGATGCATAATCTCATAAGCTGTGAAGGCTGAAGCAACCATGTTGTGGGAGTGTCAGTAATTATTATGATATGAATAATAATTTTGTGAGTGGTAGCTGTCTGTCTGTCTGTCTGTCTCTCTTTCTCTCTCTCACTCTCTCTCTCTCACACTCCTCTCTCTCTCTCTCTCTCTCTCTCTCTCTCTCTCCTCTCTCTCTCTCTCTCTCTCTCTCTCTCCCTCCCTTTTTTGTCTGTTTTTCGTTTTTTATGCTCTGCTTTTATAACAATGCCATGTTGTAGTTTTTACAATTACTAGATAAATCACACATTTTGTATTTTCAAATCTCATCATTCACAATCAGACACACAGACCCAAAAGTTCTTCAGATGAGACTGTAAACTGAGTTCCCGTGTGCGAACACACAGGGAACATCTTGCGCCCATGTTAAAACCTGTTCCAATTTTCGGAAGAGTAGGCCATTGTGTGCCGTGGGAACGGATGACAAAAGTTACAAAACTGCATAAACACAGGAACCACATGTCAAAAAGCACAAGCGTGTTAATTTGCTTATCCTGAAAATAAAAGAATACAAGTATAAATAATATAATAAATGAATAATTGCACACACCCGTACACACCACCACCACCATCAGCACATCACACCACATCATCCATGACAAAGACAAGATAATCATCAGAAATATGAAATACAGCCGGTTTCTGCAAACACATGGGCAGAAACAGAGGCATAAGACAAAAAAAGCACAGCACGCAAATGTGTGTGTGTGTGTGTGTGTGTGTGTGTGTGTGTGTGTGTGTGTGTGTGTGTGTGTGTGGTGTGTGTGTGTGGTGTGTGTGCCAAGGGAGTTGTGGCGTGTGTCACGTGTCTTTGATGTGCGGCATCTGGTCTGATGCATAATCTCATAAGCTGTGAAGGCTGAAGTAGCCATGTTGTGGGAGTGTCAGTAATCATAATGATATGAATAATAATTTTGTTTGTTGGGTGATCATGTTCTCTCTCTCTCTCTCTCTCTCTCTCTCTCTCTCTTCTCTCTCTCTTCTCTCTCTCTCTCTCCTCTCTCTCTCTCTCTCTCTCTCTCTCTCTCTCTCTCTCTCCCTCCCTCCCTCCCTTTTTTTCTGTATTTGGTTTTCAATGCTTGCTTTTATAATAATGCCATGTTTTTACAAGTACTAGGCAAATCACACATTATGTATTTTCAAGTCTCATCATACACAGGCAGACGCACGGAATCAAAAGTCCTTTGAATGAGGCTATAAAACCAGGTCCCGTGTGCGAACGCACGAAGGACACCTTGCACACACGTTAAACCTCATTCCGCTTTTCGGAAGAGTAAGCTATTGTGTGCAGCGGGAATGAATTACATTATTTCACAAAACTGCATACACACAGGGACTGCATGCAAAAAACACATGTATATGTGTGCTTATTCCATTATCCTCAAAATAAAAGAATACAAGAATAAGTAATATAATAAAAAAATAAACGCACACACCCTTACACACCACAACCACCACCACATCCCATCACCACACCAGACCACATCATCCATGACAAAGACAAGATAAGCATCAGGAATGTGAAACACAGCCGGTTTCTGCAAACACATGGGCAGAACCAGAGGCACGAGACAAAACAGGCACAGCACGCAAATATGTGTGTGTGTGTGTGTGTGTGTGTGTGTGTGTGTGTGTGTGTGTTGTGCGTGTGTGTGTGTGTGTGTATTTGTGCCGAGGGAGTTGTGGCGTGTGTCATGTGTCTTTGATATGCGGCATCTGGTCTGACGCATAATCTCATAAGCTGTGAAGGCTGAAGTAGCCATGTTGTGAGAGTGTCAGTAATCATTATGATAATTTTGTGTGTAAGTGATCCTGCTCTCTCTCTCTCTCACACTCTCTCTCTCTCTCTCTCTCTCTCTCTCTCTCTCTCTCTCTCTCTCTCTCTCTCTCTCTCTCTCTCTCTCTCTCTCTCTCTCTCTCTCTCTCTCTCTCTCCCTTCCTCCCTCTTTCCCTTTTTTCTGTATTTGGTATTTGGTAATCTCATAAGCTGTGAAGGCTGAAGCAGCCATGTTGTGACAGTGTCAGTAATCATTATGATATGAATCGTAATTTTGTGTGTGGGTGATCGTGCTCTCACTCTCTTGCATTTATTATGCGTGCTTTTATATTAATGTCCTGTTTACAACTATTATGTAAATCACTACATTATGTATTTTCAAGTCTCATCGCACACAGTCACCCAAAGAAATTCACACATACACACAGATGTGCACACACACACATACACACACACACACCTAAAACACATGCACGCTTGCTTGCAAATGTAAGTTGCGACACACACACGAACAAACGCATTCACACATGCAGATGTGCACACACACACACATACACACACACACACACACACACACATACACACACAAAGACACACACATATGTATGTGTGGTAATTTGTATTTTCAATGTATTTCCTTATCGATTTTTTCCTTTTTTGTTTTTACTGGTTTAATTTAATGGTAAACGATGCAATAATGTAATGTCTTAGTATAATCATTACGAAATTTGTTCTTAGATAATGGCTTGATGAAAAAAAGCAAATGCATTGCTTATTCAATGTACCATCTGCAAATAAAATTTTAACTTGACTTGACTTGACGTGGCCGCATTACGCCATGTGCATGCATGTATGTGCACATCATCACACGCGTACATACATACTGAAATACTCTCTATGCATACATGAACGTAACACAAATATATCCACTTAAGACAGACCAGCTGTATGTGCACCGGCAAAACTGCTACTTATATACACATGCGAACACACACATGCACTCATACGTACGCTCTCATGCATCCCCCCCACCCACTCACACATACACACAATCATGCATACATACACATACAGTAACATAATCACAACCTACACACACACATACACACACGTGCGCTCTCTCACTCAGACCTACATACACACGTTTGTGTGCGCACACATGCAGACACATAACCCAAATTCACGTATATTCGCAAGCGCGCAGTCACTTGTGAGAAAAAGTAGTTAGTTCGTCTAGTGTATACAAGATCCAGGGTTCAAATCCTCCTTTAACGCAGACTTCTTCCTATTTCACCACAAGCGGTGGTGTGTTTGTTGGTAAGTAATACAGATAAGCGTGATTACATTTTCATGTAAATCGCAAATACGCGCGAGCTAGCGCGCGCACGTGTGCGCGAGTGTGTACACACATGTTAACTTGTTGCAGTACCAGAATGAAAGTGGGTAAACGAAAGAAGAGTGCCTTCATTGAATTTGACCTCATCGTATAATCATAGTCGTGTATGTTACTTGTTCATTTGTGTATGCAGCCATTATATCTTCGCTTATCTGTTTTTGCGCATGTTCGTTTTTCTATTCATTCATTGGCTTTGTTGCTTTTAGTTATCATATGGAACTAAGTTCCAACTTATATGTTCACCAATGATAAGTATAATTCTAAAGCCATAATGTGAAAAGACTTACACGAAGTTTTGTATAATCAGGCACATTTTAATACACTTTTATCTGTACAATTATTCGCGCCCATGCGAACACACACACACACACACGCACGCACGCACGCGCGCGCGCGCACACACACACACACACACACACACACACACACTCACACGCACGCACGCGCGCACGCACGCGCGCGCAACCCTTACACACACACACACATATACACACACACACACACACACACATACACACACGAAGAGAGGGACAGGATAGCCTGGTGGTCGGAAATCTGCGATCTAAAGGCTCCGGTTGGAGCTGCCCCCTCCGTCGCCTGTTAAAGAATTATCCCAATGAAACTAACTGAAAAAATCAGTTCAGACTCCACTTCCCCAATTTAATATCCTGCGGATAAAACAGTAAACTGAGGTCACGTTTGCAAACTCGCGCAGAACATCTTGTGCACACGTTAGCATCTGTTCCCAGTGTGTAGGCCATGGGAACAGAGGACAACATTTACAAACCGCATGCACACAGAGATCGGATTGAAAAAAATAAAAGCACGCGAGCGCTTATTCCATTATCTTCGAAAAGAACACACACATGGACACACACAACACAACACACACACACACACACATACACACACACACGCACACACACACACACACATACACACACACACGCACACACACACACACACACACGCACGCACACACACACGCACGCACACACACACACGCATACACACGCACGCACACACACACGCACGCACACACACACCACCACACGCACACACACACACACACGCATACACACACACACACGCACGAACGCACGCACGCACGCACGCCACACCACACACACAACCACACCACACACACACACGCACACACACACACGCACACACACACACACACACACGCACACACACACACACACGCACACACACACACACACACACACACACACATACATGGACACAGACACACACACACACCACATACATGGACACAGACACACACACACACAACACACACATACATGGACACAGACACACACACACAACATACATGGACACAGACACACAACACACACACACACATACATGGAACACAGACACACACACACACACACACATACATGGACACAGACACACACCACACACACACATACATGGACACAGACACAACACACACACACACATACATGGACACAGACACACACACACACACACATACATGGACACAGCAACACACACACACAATACATGGACACAGACACACACACACACACACACACACAACATACATGGACACAGACACACACACACACACATACATGGACACAGACCACACACACACACACATACATGGACACAGACACACACACACACACACACACATACATGGACACAGACACACACACACACACACATACATGGACACAGACACACACACACACATACATGGACACAGACACAACACACACACACATACATGGACACAGACACACACACACACACACATACATGGACACAGACACACACACACACACACACACACACACACACATACATGGACACAGACACACACACACACACACACATACATGGACACAGATACACACACAGAAATCGTCATAAGGACGTCAACAGGTGCCAGAAACAGACGACTCAAAATCATCATTTTTCAGAATAATACCTAATGCATTTATTTCACAGTTCATCAAGAACATGAAATGCTTCTTAGCATAGATGTACTCCAAACGTTCATATCATACATAAATGCAAGAGTGTAAAGCCTCACTTTCCTCTCATGTCTTAAGCCTTCTTTCTACGAGAGCAGTTTAGGATGTCGACAATTGATGGCATTGCTTAAGGTTCACAAAGTCTTTAGGGCATGTGCTTTATTTAGTGATTTTTTAAAATCAACTTGTTCCATTCAAAACAGTCTTCAATTTTAATGTTTGATAGTCTTATACTATTATTTACCACCCGCGTACGTGCACACCACAAAAAAAATCTGCAGCACCTTTCCATTACAAAATTTACAACACAAAACCCGTTCATTATCCGTTAAAAACAGTTCAAAAGTACCGCACAAAATCTACACAAATAATCCAGTGCATAACATTTTTCCAGTAAAAAGTATGTTGATGTGTTCTAATGCAAAATATGTGAATTTATTTCAGTGCAAAGTATGCAATAATATTACAGTACAAACATTTGCCTTAAGCACATAATGCGCCCTACCGAAGTGCATCGTTGCATTTAGACAGATTGGCAATTCTACATGTACTTTCAAAATGTTGTGTTTTGCAGTCTCTCTCTGTCTCATCTGCCCTCCCGTCTCCCACATGCAAAACCATAATCATGAAGCAGAACCCATCAATAAAATCGAACATTTTCAAAACAGCACATTCTCATTTTTGAAATCACACTTTCCGCTGAAGAAAAAGTATACACACCAAAGATGTAACCATTGCACTGGTATTAGGCACAGCGCTACAGTAAAATATCCCCACATAGAAGCCTAATACACAGAACAAACGAGGGTTCCCAAAAGACAAATTCAAACAAAAGAAAACGAAAGCACAACCTGTAGTCGTCAAGTCTGCAGTGGCATCATTAGAAATCTGTCCTTCTTCAGCTAGAGATATGCGGTTCACCTACGGTATGATTTATAGTTTTAAGTTTAAGATAAAAATAAGGATTCTGGCAGTTGCCGCTGTTAACCATCACTGACGAGAGGCACTCTCACTTGGATGCATCAGTTGAATATATTTCAGGCCACTTAGTTAGAGTGGACCTGAGCAACCATACACTACTTTCGTTTTGTTTTAGTAAAAAAAAGACATGCCCAAGCCCTTTTAGCTATTTAACTATTGCATCGAGTTGCTTTATACCAGACCCAGCATTTCCCAATATGACAGTATTCAGGATCAATCGTTGAAAATATTCCTTTAGTGAAACATAATAAGTTTCCATTACAAACCAACTTAAGATTTTCAGGTACCAATTCTGACAAGTTTCAGTCTATTTGACATAAAATTTAGATTTTCTTCAAATAATCATGCGACAGAACAGAAAATGCGCACCCGACAACTCTCAACTACCTTCCCCAACCGCAAAGACTTCCAACGACACACACTACGCTCGCACCTACACTTCATTCCGCAACACACTTCATATCAAGGGTACTTATTTTGTTATGTAATATTCATGTGTTGCTGTAAACGTACCCTAAACTATCAGTGAAAGTGCATAAAATCGTCCCCACCCCCCAACACACACACACAGTTCCTGCAAGAGAACTGTTATCTTAACAGTTTAGGTACGTCAAAACCATTAACAGGATAATTGAAATTGCGGATGTTCAATACTGCATTTAAACATTTTTTTATTTATTCAATATACAATTAAAATTATGGATGTTAAATACTGCATTTAAAAATCACATCACATTCACTGTAAAGACGAAAATAATATTCAATATTGCATCTATGCATTATATTTATCCAATATATGTGCTTTTAATGATTCTGTTCGTGTTTTGCAGTCTCTCTCATCTGCCATTCCCCTCTCCCTACATGCCAAAACGAAAATCTGGAAGCACATATAGACAATTAAGTGACACGTTCCCACATTGTCATTCTTTTTGTAGTCATTGTTCTGGTCAGTGTGGTGCTTGTGGTAATATTGGCGAGTTTGGCTTCATGGGATCGCTGTCAATATCAGTTGTGGCAGGTTAATCGGTTATAGTTGGATGATCGAAGTAGTCACTTCATAATTCTGACTGGAGTGTGGCACAAGTCTGTCCGTTCGGGGTGTTCATTTTGGGATACTTAAGGTGCATTGTGTGTTGAAAAGAATCAGCTTATAGGTTGTCTGCAATGGACAGCTGCTGGTGCCGGTATAAGACTTTTGGAGATTCAGAGAATGGGAGTTCCACAAGCACCTCCCGGAGAGAGCGCGAGCTGGCGACGCAGGCGCAGAAGGAGCGCAGGTAGCAGCAGAGAGACTAGAATGACGGACAGCGCAGCAGCGGGAGAGAGAAGATCGGCTCGCTCGATAATCACTTGGGTTTCGACTGTGTTACAGGTAGTAAGGGGTGGACGGTCTTACTACGTGGGGTTTGGGGGTCCGGCTGTTGGTTTTTTTTGGAGGTTAGTCACCTTCGGACGGGCGTTGGTTGATTCTTTAGACTATGGTGGGAGCGGTGTGATGGTGAGACGTTTGTTTTGTGCGGGGCGCATGCGGGAGGGGAGAGAGAGAGCAGCGGAGAGCAGCAGCGAGAAGGCATTAGATTAGAGGAGAGAGATAAAGAGAAGATAAGAAGAGGCAGACGAAGAGAAAAGAGCAGCGAGACAGTAGAGGAGGAAAGATTACATAGCCGTGGAGTGCAGAGGAGGGACGTATGAGACAGTAGGGAGAGAGCCCACTGGAAGACAGAGAGGAGAGAGGGGAGGGAGAAGAAGAAAATAACGAGCATGATCTTATGAGGTGGATGAGGGGAGCCTAGTTCGAAGCAGAAGAGTAATGTACTGTAACGCGCTCGAGGGGCGCGAAGCTATAGCTACCTGCTCTTTTTTGTACTCTCTATCTCACTCTCTCTCGCTTGCTCTCTCTCTTTCCTCCCCCCCCCCCCTCTCTCTCTCTTTCTCTCTCTCTCTCACGTCTCTCTCTCTCACTCTCTCTCACTCTCTCTCTCACGCTCTCTCTCTCTCTTTCTCTCTCTTTCCCTCTGTGTCTATCTCTCTGTCTCTCTGTCTGTTTGTGTTTTGTCTTGATCTTGTTGTTTCTCGGTTTTTATATTCCTAGCTAGGCAGCTCCATTGATTTTCACCATGATGGTGACATGTTGCCTATGCAAACAGTTTTACTCACCGTTAAGGCATCCGTACTCACACTTCAGGGATGATATCTAAAACGCGACACCAGTGATCACGTGATCTAACATGTTGGTCATCCGTTTCTTTGGACACGAAAAGGATTCAGCGCTATATACATGTCATATATTATTATTATTATTATTATTATTAAAGGTCTACTCTTCCAAAAAGTGGAACATGTTGTAAAGAAATGCCCAAGATATTCAGCCTTTTTTGACACACAAAATTTCCTTTCATAGTATGATCAGAAGATATTTCCGAAGAGGCGAGTCGGTACTGCCGTTCTTCACTTCAATGGACAAAAAATCTCCTTCAAACAGTTGCCTCAGTTGATGATTAAACTACAAGCCGTCAGATCGCGAAGTTGCCTATGTAACCCAGTTATGTTATTTATCATATAAGTCAACTAAATATGCAAGAAATTATTATATAACCCTTTGTTTGAAAACAAAAAGTCAGAGAAAAAGGACTGAATAGAAAAATTAAAACAAGCAAAACAACTGATGGACAAATTAAGAATAAACCAAACAGAGTAAAAGGCAAAGGGAACATTTCTAACACTAAAATGTTATAAAAGGAGGAGGATGTCACTTTTACTAGGAGAATCCGGGCTCACCCACAGGAGGGGGCGTGTATCCCACGACAGTAAAGGATAATATTTTGCCTATAGTATATACTCCTTTGTCAACACACAACACACACACAACACACACTCGCTCACCCACCATACACACACACCCCACACCACCACCATTCACCACCCCCACCGCACCACCACCACCACACACACACCACCACCACACACACCTACCCACTCAACCACTCCCTCCATTCTCCCCACCCCCACCACACAGACCCTACAACCTCAACAGCAATCCACCCAACACACACAGACCCCCACACACACACACACACACACAACACCACAACCAACCACCACCACCACCATCCATCACCACCCTCCCACTCACCCGCACCCCCCCCCCCCTTCCCACACACACAGACCACCCACAACACACACAGACCCACACATCACAAACAGACCCCCCCCCCCTCAAAGCACACAAACAAAACATATCCCCGCCCCCTCCCGCACACACAGAATGTATGTCATTAAGCTGACTCTTTCTTTTCTTCTTTTCAGCTGACTAAGCAAAGCGGACACACATGATCATTAATTTATTGTGAGGGTCAGCCAGGTTCACGGGGTCATGGGGGGATGCTTCCTCCAGAGGCACGACAGTTCCAGAGAGCAGAAACAGACACAGGCACAGGGTGTATATACCCAGGACAGTTCTGGAGTGTGCCACGTGCGATTGCAGCTGAATATATTTATTATTATGATAATGGCCATGTTGTCTGTGACACATGGTTATTATAGCTGACTTGGCAAAACTGTGTCAATACTGAAATACGAAGCGTTGAAATGTGTATAGAGGTACGCGCGCATACACACACACACACACATACACACATACACACACACACACATAGGGGCTAGGCACGCACGTACGCACCCGCATTACAGACACACACTCACACACACACACACCGCACCGCACGACGCACGCACGCACGCACGGCGACTCGTCTAATATCATCTTTGAGTGTTCCGACGTTCTCTAAAAATGGAAAGCTAGCAAACAACAACGACTCAATAACAAGAAGAAGAAGAAGAAGAAGAAGGAGGCAGAGAAGAAGAAGAAGAACAACAGCAACAACACACACACTCGCACACATACATACACACACGCAAAAACACACACACACACACATACACACACACACACACACACACACACACACGCACGCACACGCACACACACAAGGTTTTTGTGTGTATATGTGTGAGGGGGGGGGGATAGAAGTAGTTTGTGTGTCTTGTTTTTAAAATGTTAGTCTGTCTTCTTTGTTTATTTTGGTTTGCTTTTTCCTTGTTGCTTGTTTGTATTATGATGGATATTTTTTCAAGATTTGTAATTATTTGAATTGTATGGTTTACTATTTTTCTGGATTTTTGGTGTCGTTTTTAATTCCATATGTGCATATGTTATTGTCTTTCAGGGGACGGGATAGCTCAGTGGTCGGAGCACTCGCTTTCCCCCAGCCAAGTTAAGCAGCGTCGAGCGTGGTTACCAGTTGGATGGGTGACCGTTTGTGCGCCTTGGCTTCAGTACAGTTCCCCCAGTTCACCCAGCTGTAAATGGGTACCTGCCCTCTTTAGGGTCAGGGAAGGTAAAGCAGCGAGGGAGAGGAGTTGGGCGCCGCCCTCAATATGCTGGCCCTAGAGAAGTGAGGTCTCTGACGCCTCGCTCCCCCACGACCTTATAGGTTATGGACTCCTTTACCTTTACCTTTTGTCTTTCTTGTTTGATTTGTATAGTTTACCAAAGATGAGGGTTTTTTTTTAATTCTATGTCTGCATATACATTATCTTTTTTCTCGCTTTTTTTCTTTAGATAGATGGCTTGATGAAAAAAAGCAAATTCATTGCTTATTCAATGTACCATCTGAAAATAAAACTTTGACTTTGACACACAAAAAATCTCCCGACCTCCCTTCCCAAAAACACACACACACAACACACGCACACACGCACACATAAACACACACACACACACACACCGCGCGCGCAACACACACACACACACACAACACACACACATACACACACACACACTTACGCGTGGTTTCATTCAAGTAAATGTTATCTCATACTCTTTACACAACAAAAACCAACAGAAATACTTACCTCTTCTTCTTCATCATTCAACGCTCAGACAGCAACTCCTGAGGCCCTGACAAATGCAACCCTGCACTGAAGGCCCTCCTCCAGGGGTGCGAAGAGTTTGTCCCTCATCGGCAGATAGGTCAGTAGGCCAGATATCGGCCCTCAGGTTTTGGTGCGTTGGATGGACAGGTCTGGGGGAAGTGTTCCACTGTCATGGGAGAAGTGCCACAGGGGCACTTCCTCAGACACTATGACAGTTATTGCAGAGCCGCTGGGGTCTATCCACCAGAGGTATGACACATGGAAAAATTCAAGTGGGAGGATGCGCCATTGGGAGGTCTGGATGTTGTTCTCAGGTGTGTCTGTGTCCCTGTGTGTGTATGCTATGTGACGTGTTCTGTGGGGAGGTAAGGGCCTGGCTTTACTGTAATGCTGTGCACTATAGGGCCAGAATTGGAACAAGAAATGAATAATGGACGTGTGGGTGGAAGAATGTAACGTTTGTCTGTCTGTGTGTGTCTGTCTCTGTCTGTCTATCTGTCTGTCTGTCTCTAGTTCCCTCCCTATCTCTCTCTCTCCCTCTGTCTGTCTGTCTGTCTGTCTCTCTGTCTGTCTGTGTCTCTGTTTGTCTGTCTGTCTGTCTGCTGGCTGTCTGTCAGTTAGTCAGTCGTCACTCACTCACTCACACAGTCAGTCGTCAGTCTCTTTTTGTCTGTCTGTCTGTCTGTCTGTCTGTCTGTCTGTCTCTCTTTCTCTCTTTGTATTCGTGCATGCTTGCTGCGTGCGCATGTGTGTAAGATGCATTTTTTGTGGCCTATGTTGTCATCTTTACCGCTTTTTATGCTGTCATCTTTACCGCTTATTTAGTAGTGTAAGGTTTTATCTGTATCGCCTGATACCTTCTAGCTATAATGGTGGTGTCAGTCTGCAGGGTAGCTACAATTTTCTCCACGGTCGCTGGAAGATCAGGAACCGGCGTTTCCAGAACTCTAGCGAGCATTTCAACACAGCACGATGAGAAAGCGTGTGTGCCTGCTTCGTTCTAAAATAAGTAGACCCAGAGAGAGAGAGAGAGAGAGAGAGAGAGAGAGAGAGAGAGAGAGAGAGAGAGAGAGAGAGAGAGAGAGAGAGAGAGAGAGAGTGAGAGACAGAGAGACAGAGACAGAGACAGAGACAGATATACAGACGCTGAGAAAGAGAGAGAGAGAGAGAGGGAGCTAGAGAGAGAGAGGGAGAGAGGAGAAAGAAAAGAGAGAGAGCTAGAGAGAGAGAAAAAGAAGAGAGAGAGCTAGAGAGAGAGAGAGACAGATAGTCAGACACTGAGAAAGAGAGAGAGAGAGAGAGAGAGAGAGAGAGAGAGGAGAGAGAGAGAGAAGAGAGAGAGAGAAAGAGAGAGAGGGAGCTATAGAGAGAGGGATAGAGAGAAAGAAGAGAGAGAGAGCAGAGAGAGAGAGAGAAAAAAGAGAGAGAGAGCTAAGAGAGAGACAGATAGTCAGACACGAGAAAAGAGAGAGAGAGAGAGAGAGAGAGAGAGAGAGACAGACAGAGAGACAGACAGAGAGACAATGACAATGACAATAAAAAATGACAAATTGACAATGGCAAATTCTTTATTTCGAGGATAATAAGCACTCATGTGCTTTTATACATCCAGTCCCCGCCCGTAGGTCACATCTTAATAATAACCCAACACTTATACAGTCTCACAGTAGAAACATGGGGAAATAACACTTTTTAAAGCAGCCCCCCCCCCCCCCCCCCCACCCCACAACCCCCCCCCCCCCCCCCTGAAAGCAAACTAATAAAAGAAAACCCTAAAAACATCCTCCACCACCCCCCACCCACCCCCACAACCCACTCTCCCCAAAAAACAACAACAACAACAACAACCCCACAACCAAAAAAAACAAACAAACAAACAAAAGAGAAAGAAAAACCAAACCAACAAAAGAAGAAAAAAAGAGAAAACGAAGCAACAACAACAGCAACAACAAAACCAAGAAGAATAACAACCAAACTTAATAAGTAATAAAGATAAACATCTACACATTGTCAAATGGTACATATACTTGTTACACATAACAATAAGATATTGAAATAGGGCACTCGTTAAGAGTTAAGTACAGAGGACAAGTCCAATAAGTATTGAAAATATAAAATATGAATCTTTCATCAGGATACACCATAACTATAAGCAAAACGATAAAAGGTGAGAGAGAGACAGAGACAGAGAGTGTGTGTGTGTATTCCAAAGATAATATCCTATTTATAATTCCCAAAACAGTACACGATCACCAAAACAGTACACGATCAAGAGAGAAGAGAGAGAGAGGAGAGAGGAGAGAAGAAGAGAGAGGAGAGAGAGGAGAGAGGAGAGAGAGGAGAGAGAGAGAGAGAGAGAGAGAGAGAGAGAGAAGAAGGAGGAGAGAGAGAAGAAGAGAGAGAGAGAGCTAGAGAGAGAGAGAGACAGATAGACAGACACTGAGAAAGAGAGAGAGAGAAAGAGAGAGAGAGAGCTAGAGAGAGAGAGAGAGAGAGAAGAGAGACAGACACTGAGAAGAGAGAGAGAGAGAGAGAGAGAGAGAGAGAGAGAGAGAGAGAGAGAGAGAGAGAGAGAGAGAGAGAGAGAAGAGAGAGAGAGAGAGAGAGAGAAGAAGAACTGAGAAAGGAGAGAGAGAGAGAGAGAGAGAGAGAGAGAGAGAGAGAGAGAGAGAGAGAGAGAGAGAGAGAGAGGAGAAGAGAGACGAGAGAGAGAGAGAGAGAGAGAGAGAAAGATAAGAAAGAAAGACAAAAGAGAAGAGAGGGAGAGAGAGAGAGGTAGAGAGAGACAGACAAGACAGGAGACAGAGGAGAAAGAGAGACAGAGACAGACACACCGACTCGCAGACAGTCATACAAACACAGAGACAGACAGACAGACAGACAGAGAGGCAGACATACATACAGTCAGACAGACACACAGTCAGGCAGACACACAGTCAGACAGACACAGAAAAGAGACATAGGGAGACAGAGAGAGGAGCAAGTGAATGGTATGGAGCGTGTTCATTCATGATGGAGGCTGATGATCTGATCTGACATTGTTCCTTAGAGACTGGAGCAGCGAGAGATGCTCACCACACCACACCACGCCACATCGCACCTCACCACACCACACCACATCACAGCACAGCACAGCACACCACACCACACCACAACACACCACACCACACCGCACCACATAACACCATACCACCATTACAACGTCAAAAAAACCCATGATGCAC
This sequence comes from Rapana venosa, assembly GCA_028751875.1. Classification (NCBI taxonomy): domain Eukaryota; kingdom Metazoa; phylum Mollusca; class Gastropoda; order Neogastropoda; family Muricidae; genus Rapana; species Rapana venosa. The sequence goes on along the minus strand of CM054157.1, from coordinate 30,544,076 downwards.
ACTTTGATAACGTGTGAAGATGAAACAGCATTTAACAACTGGTCTCTCTTTTGTGTTAGGGCTATATTGCTTTGTTATTGTTTGCTGTGATGAGCAGAGGTGGCGTTTATGGCTTCATCTATCTGCCATCGATATCACATCATGTTCTGCTTCTCTCTTGTTATGCTAGTTCTTCTGTGTTCTTCTGTGGATGTGATTTTGGTTTGTTTTGTTTGTTTGTATTTTGGGGCTGGCGTCTGTTTCAATGTTTCAACCTTTATAAACTTCGCTCTATGTATCTGCTAATGTCACTTTCAAGGAAAACCGCCACGCTAGGCTGTGGATAGATGGTCTTGAGAGAACGCAGCTACCCAGAAAGCGAAAAGTCCGGGTTCAAAGTGTATGGTGGTCTGATCCCCGTTTGAACCCGAAACTGTTCCCCCATCCCCTAGACCGTGAGTGGTGGCCTAGGTGTTAGTCTTTCGGATGAGACAATAAACCGAGGTCCCGTGTGTTACACGTAATTATTTAGCGCACGTAAAAGAAGCCACGGCAACAAGGGAGTTGTCCCTGGTAAAAGAATTCTGTAGAAAAATGCACTTTAATAGGGAAACAAATGCAGTTACAGACAGGAAAAGAAAAAGAAAAAAAGGGTGGCGATGCTCTTGAGGCGACTCGCTCTCCTCGAAGGAGAGCAGTCAGAATTTCACGCAGAGAATCTGGTAAAGTGGTATACAAAATAATACAATACAACACAACACGATACGAGACAACACAGTACAAAACATCACAGTGAAAGTGTACAGTACAGGGCAGTACTACACTGTGCATACAGAATTACACCGTTCTGTACAGTACAGTACAGTACAGTAGTACTGCAATGGAATACGATCCCATGCAAAAGAATATGATGCAACACATTACTGTTTGATAACCATATTTTTGTAGCTCTACAATTTCAACAAAAAAACAGCGAAACAATGTAAAGCAAACAAAATCTAGTATCGCAAACATAAAAGATGCCACAAAAAGCGGGATTTTTGTCTGTTCTAAGCTGACTCCTCTGCTCTATATTGAAGAGGGGTGACCTGGTGTTGCTGTGGTGATGCCGAATAAACAGAGAGTGATGTATGTCTGGCTGGGATGTTGTGCCACTCATGTTTATTTTTGCTTTATTTTTCGAGCGTGTTGCTGTCTTGTTACTGTTTGAATTCAGCGCGTTCATGCCTGAATTTTTCTGCATGTGGGTTTTTTGTATGAATAGAGGAAAGGTGGGGGTTTTTTCCAATGTATTTCCTTTTGTTTCACTTTATTTGAATCACAATCATTTTTGTGTTGCTTTCTTTTGTTTCCCGCAATGCATTTTTAGTTGCAGTTTTGTTTTTGATTAGTTAATTTGTTGGGGCTGTGTTTTAGATAATCTGGTTTTTATTTGGTTCTATTTTGTTTCTTTTTTGTTCTGTTGAGTGATTCTTTCATGCTGTTGATTCTTCGTCCACAAAGCTTCTCTCTCTTTCTCCCTCTCTCTCCCTCCCTCCCTTTCACTCCCTCTCCCACCCTCTCTCTCTTTCTTTCTCTCTCACTAACTTTGTCTGTCTCTATGTATCTGTCTCATTTGGTTTTTTCATCAGTGTGTGTGTGTGTGTTAGAAAAACAGACAGAGACAAATAGGAGAACAGACAGCCACACCACGAGATGGGCATTGCAAAATAAAATGCTACCACTTTACTGATCATGGCACAGGTAGTGTCACAAACCAGACATTTGTTCAAACTGAGCATATTTAAAAATTTTTTTAACTTGCATTCCATAATCATCTTCATGATATTCATTTTCTGCTTTCCCAAAAAAAATATCTATATGGAATCATTCGTCCGCTGCACTGAACAAATCGTTTACTACATATTAAGATATGTACTGATGGTTGTGTGGCTATGCCCGTGTCACATAGCAAAAACTGCTCGGTGTAGTGGTTAGTTGGTACAATCCCTAAAACTACGACTCTGCTTGGACTCGAACATAATCAGCACACGAACACTCCTAGGTCTTAGTCTCGGAAATAGCCTAGGACTGTTCGTTTGTTGGTTATGTGACAGTCCCGGCAGAATTATCCAGGTTAGGTACTGCATGAACCAACCACTATCTTGTACATTGTATAATGCCGTTCCTCTATGCTATTCTTTGCGTTTTATTTTTTTGTGGTTTCTATCATTTATCTCCTTCCCTCAGCAGCCGAAGGGAGAATAGCTTCTAGGAGGCTCTTTGATCTTGTACAGCGGCCCATATGTTTACAGACTAAACAGAAGACAATCTGCGCTGTCAATATTTAAACAGTGCAGCGACCTTCAGAGGCAAGAGCTGCATTGATGCATCATCACAGAGTGACTGTTGGAGGAAGGGAAGGGAAGCACATGGGGAAATCCACTTCTGTAAGATAAAGGTTTTTGATTGTGACATTGATCAAACATTATTTAGGGGGTTTATTGGTTTTTTTCTTTTCTTTTTTGTTCTTTGCCTCTGCAATTACATCTCTAGCAATTAAAAAACAACAACCAAGCAGTGTTGGAGTCCGTTTCTAGTTACAATAGGGAGAGTTAGTGCTGAACTTAGTGAAAATATAGAAACAGTCAGGGTGTGCTCAGTTAGTGCTGAACTAAGCGATAATATCAAGCGCTCTGATTTGTCTTTGCAAGATATAGCGCTATACAAATTTCATTTATTATTATTATTATTATTATTATTATTATTATTGTTATTATTATTATTATACAAACACTCAGTTAGTGCCCAACTAAGCGATAATATACCAACACTCAGTTGGTGCTGAACTAAGCCATAATATACAAACTCTCAGTTAGTGCTGAACTAAGCCATAATATACAATCTCTCAGCTAGTGCTGAACTAAGCCATAATATACAATCTCTCAGCTAGTGCTGAACTAAGCCATAATATACAATCTCTCAGCTAGTGCTGAACTAAGCCATAATATACAATCTCTCAGCTAGTGCTGAACTAAGCCATAATATACAATCTCTCAGCTAGTGCTGAACTAAGCCACAATATACACTCAGCGTTACGCTGACTAGACTGAAGCCCAAACTTCTGATTCTCTTTATTTTTTCATTACTCTGTGTGTTTGCTTGCCTCAGCGTCTATGCTTTCCAACATCTCTGTGCATCTCTCTTTCTCTTTTCTATCAATTCTCTTTTTTTTCTCTCTTTTTCTTCAGAACCAACTTTCTTTGACTCTGTCTATGTCACATGATCCCATAGTTTTCATTATTTCACTGAAACAGTCGCGCATACACATACATACACACACAGATACACACACATACACGTACACAGAATTATACACACGTACACACTTAAACATACACACACCCGCACATGATTCCCCCCTATCCCCATTTCGTACGAGCATAAGCACACATACATACATACACACACAAACACACACACACACACACACCTACAGACCGACAGACACACACACACATACAAACACACACACACATACACATTAACACACACACAACGCACACCTACATACCGACAG
>CM054157.1:30533038-30535538 GCA_028751875.1 Rapana venosa | reverse complement strand
GGCGGCGCCCATATCCTCTCCCTCGCTGCTTTACCTTCCCTGACCCTAAAAGAGGCACGTACCCATTTACAGCTGGGTGGACCGGGGAATTATACCGAAGCCAAGGCGCGCAAACGGTCACCCTCCAAGTGGTAACCACGCTCAACGCTGCTTAGCCTTGGCTGAGGGAAAGCTAGTGCTCCGACCACTGATCTATCCTGTCCCCTTCTCTCCGTACAACAGTATACAAAATGATGATTGGTGTTACAGACTGCAGTTATGTTGGTGGAGTTAAGTTCTATAAATCCGAATATTTCGCAACGTTGCCATGGTTCGAGATTGCTGAAGGTTGTAGTCTGATTTTTACTTCGATTGAAGAGTGGCCACCTTTGGTCAGAGCGGATCCAAGATGTTTGAAAGAGTCTACTTCTTTCTTCAAGTTGTTGACCATTTCTGACGAGATGTACAAGTAGTAAAAAATATCGTATTGATGGCAACAACAACATCGACAACAGAATCTCTAACCTCGACCCAGGGTTGGTGTTTTTGAGTATGTCTTTCCAGTAAGTAGCGAGAGTGTAGAGGGCAGGTGATCTCCTACAGGCCTGTCTCTACGGTCCGATCGGTCTTTGGGCAACTTCAACGGTCACTGACTGAGCCGGGCACAAGCATTGCAATTCTTTTGAGTGTGTGTGTGTGTGTGTGTGTGTGTGTCTGTGTGTGTGTCTGTCTTTTTTCTTGTCTCTGTCTGTCTCCGTCTGTCTGTCTGTATGTCTGTCTGTCTCATTCTCTGTGATCTGTGTGTCTATCTGTCTGTACCTTTCTCCTCACCCCTCGCTCAATTTTTGTCTCCTTCTTCTGTCTGTCTGTCTGCCTATCTGTCGCTGTCTCTCTCTCTCTCTCTCTCTCTCTCTCTCTCCTCTCTCTTTCTCTCTCTCTTTCCACCAATCCTCTCTCTCTCTCTGCCCTCCACCCCACCTGTCTATTCCCCTCTCCCAGTCCTCCCTCTCTCTCTCCATCCGCCCCTCTCACTCCCCCTCCCGTCCTCTCTCTCAGTCCCCCCTCTCTCTCTGACCCCCCCCCCCCCCCCTCTCTCTCTCTGGCCCTCTCTCTCTCTCTCTCCCTCTCTCTCCCCATTCTCTCTCTGTCCTCTCTCCCCCTCTCTCCTCTATCTCCACTCCCTCCCTCTCTCTCTCTCGCTGTATCGACACATCTTTTTTGTCACCGACAGGTCTGCACATGGATCCCACATTGATCAGAGCCAAGCTGAGGGGGGCCGCGTGCATTGCACTGCTCTGATCCGCTCTGTGCTAATCCCCCTGTGCACCTCTGTGTCTTTGTCCCCTGTGTTAGTCCTCGTTTACATTGTCTATCCTTTCCTTTCCTCCCTCCACCTCTCTGTATCAGCTCTGTGTCATGTTGCGTTCGATGTTGGTTAGAAAAGACCTAGACTTCAGAAACAGCGAGATACCATGGAAAGCCTCACACAATACCGTTTGATAAGGAAACAAACGATTAAAGAGACTGGACTGGACTTCAAAAGCGCTCTGCTTTCTGTAGCCACCCGTTTACAGCTTTGTTTCGATAAATTAAGCGTAGAATACTTTGGATTATTTCTGCGTGAAATGTACAGTATGTCTAAGGCTTTGTTTTGACAAATTAAACGAAGGAAACTTGAGATTTTTTTTGGCATGAAATTTGATTCAGACCGTTTGCATAAAGATTTGACCAGAATGTCAAAAATGTTATGGTTATCTTATATCTTTTGAATGTGTTTTTTTCCCCCAATCATGCATGATGTTAAAGTATATGCAAATAATGTTAAGATGTAAGTTGATTTTCTTTTTCAGCATTTTGGCTGAGAGACACCATGAGGGCGGCTGAGAGACACGAGGATTGGAGAAAGGTGGTTGACAAAGCTTCGAAGGCGCCCCTAAAAGGATTCGGAATCTGAGGGATCGGTGACAGCGACGACGTGACGTCAATTACACCAAATCACTAATGTTACAGGAGACGTTCTGAAATATGATATTAATCTATCTTGCGCCACAGAAAGACAGATTGGGCTGAGGGTGGGAGAGATGGATTTCAGTTTGTCTCGCATGGTCCTGCTTTGAACAGTCAAAGTCCAGTGTTATATTCCAGTAACGTCTATTCTCACGTTTGCTTCTAGTTTCTGACAAAGGAATGCAAGGTGACGGGTTGGTCGATAGATTGATAAAAAAAACCCGATTGTGTGTTTTACAAGATTTAGCGCTATAGAAATTTTATATATTATTGTTATCATCATCATCATCATCATCATCATCATCATCATCATCATCGTCATCGTCATTATTATTATTATTATTATTATTATTATTACTATTATTATTTTTTATTATTATCATCATTATTATTATTATTATTATTAGTAGTAGTAGTAGTAGTAGTAGTAGTATTAGTAGTATTATTATTATTAGTAGTAGTAGTAGTAGTAGTAGTAGTATTAGTAGTATTATTGTTGTTGTTGTTGTTGTTG
>CM054157.1:30518038-30525538 GCA_028751875.1 Rapana venosa | reverse complement strand
TGTAGAGGTGATATGTGTGCAGAAGCTGATGTTGTTTGCTTCTGATGATCCTCTCGAGTCTGGCTAGAGCAGATGTTGCTGTTGCCATGCGAGATTTCACTTCATTGTTTGATGTGCCATCTTTTCTTAGGATGGAGCCTAAGTATTTGAAATTGGCTCACCTCTTCCAGTATTTCTCCATTCATCTTTATTACTGTGCTGTCATTACTAGCGCTGTTTACAAGACAAAATACTGTATCTTAAATTCTGACTCATTTTCGAAAATACCATCTTTTTTTCGCCGATATTAATTTGCGAAGACAGTTTTCATCTATATTTGTCTTTATAGTTAGTGCTTATTCCATTATCCTCGATATAAAACAATAAAATAAAATAATAAAAATTTATCTGGAATAGGTATTATTGGGGGCAATAACCTCTTTCATAATAACATCCCTACTCACCCAAAGTTTCGCTCAAAGTGTACAAGGTAACATAACGTATTTTTTTAATTGTCATAAAGAGCACTACTAGAAGGAATGCAGGCGATGTGTGTACAAGACGAAGAGCAGTTTACCCTGTCTCTACTGTCTAGTCCCTTATGAGACATTGGCGATGACAGTAGCAAGGAATGAAGATGAAATAGACAGGGGCGGACTCTGCCTTGGGGATGCTTGAGGGGGGGGTGGGGGGTCTCTCAGTATAAATAGCATCCCTACCTTCTGGAAATTCTGTGCTAGGAATTCCCTCTTCTCCATCAATCTCTTTGTTTCTGTATTAAAAAAAAATATTTCCTTTTCTTCCTGTCACCTCTTTCGTGTGTCTATTTTCTGCCTTCTTGGTGCCATCTTCTGCCTTTTGTTGTTGTTGTTGTTGTTGTTGTTGTTTTATTAAGAAAGACTTGAAAGATATAAAATATCTCCCAATCCCAAGTTGGGTGCTCCTGGTGTGAATTGTCAGCTGCTGTAACAGCAGCGCAACGAATTTTCACTCATATCTAAGACAGCAGTAGTTTGCTTTCTCAGCATTCTTCCTCTTCTTTTTCGTCGAACGCTCAGACAGCAGCTATTGCTGTCTGTTATATGAGCGAAAATGCGCTAGGCTGCCGTTAAGCGCCTGACAAGTCAAGCCCGGCACATCCGACTTCGGCATAAGAGAGAAGTGTTCTCTTTTAAGTCTTTCTGGATTTTTAAAAAAAAGGCAGGGGAATGGACCAAGAAGGCAGAACATAGACAATAAGGAGGTGACAGGAAGAAAATGAAGGAGACAGAAATAAATTTACAAAACCGCATACACACGGGGACACATGAGTGCTTACTCCATTATCCTCGAAAAAAAATCTGAGCGCTTTGATTTGTTGCTTTACAAGATTCAGCGCTATATAATTTCCATACATTATTATTGTTGTTGTTATTATTATTATTATTATAATTATTATTATTATCATTTTTATTGCTATTATTACTATTATTATTATTACATAATTAATTATTAGTGTTATAAATAAAGAGAGTGATAAAAAAGAGGAAATTTATTGAACAGAATTTCTGGAAGGTAGGGATGCTATTTATACTGACAGGCTCCCCAGCATCCCCACGGGTGAAGTCTGAACGTTCAAAGAGAAAGACAGGAATGGAAAGTATAGAAAAAGGGAACAGCACAGCCCATCCCTTCCCCCTTCCCCCTCCCCGTTCCCCCGGTATCCCTTTCCCCACAAGTATCCATCTAGGGATAGTTGTGTATTAATGTGTTGATGAGTTATGAATAATACCAACACCATCCTCTCTTAAAGTAAAGTGCGTGGGAATGAGGGAGAGTAGGAGTTAGTATGTGAGTGAGTGAATGAGTGAGTGAGTGTGTGAGTGCGCACGCGCGCGCGCGCGCGCGTGTGTGTGTGTGTGTGCGTGCGCGTGCATGTGTGTGTGTACGTATGCGCAAGTCAGTGAATCAGTGAGTCAGTGAGTGTGCGTATGTGGGTGTGCACGCGCACGGGTGTGTATGTGTGTGTGTGTGTGTGTGTGTGTGTGTGTGTGTGTGTGTGTGTGAGAGAGAGAGAGAGAGAGAGAGAGAGAGAGAGAGAGAGAGAGAGAGAGAGAGAGAGAGAGAGAGAGAGAGAGAGAGAGCGAAAAAAATAGAGAGAGACAGACAGACAGCCAGGCAAACAGACAGACATAAAGAGATACAGAGGCAGACAGAGACAGAGATAGAGATAGAAATGAATCTAAGAGCATGAAATCCTCTCTCTCTCTCTCTCTCTCTCTCTCTCTCTCTCTCTCTCTCTCTCTCTCTCTCTCTCTCTCTCTCTCTCTCTCTCTCTTCTATTCTATTCTTCTACCCTCTCCCCTACACACTGTATCTTTATCACTCGTTGTTTATCGTCCACATATCTTCCACTGGACAGTGCTATGCACTTCATCAATTATGCAGCGTGCCTCAATCTGGACAAACATGGCTGAGTCTGTACAGCGTCTTCAAGGACATCAAGTGGAATGGATCTCAGTGTCACCCCACCCCCCTCTCCAACCCCCACCCCTAACAAAAATATTGTGAAAAAATATATAATTTAAGCTGTCTGACATTTTGGGTGGACCAAGCTTGAAGAAGTAGGAAAGGGATTTGTGATGGATGTGGCTGGAGACAGTGTAGTATTATATCCATAAGCGCAAGGAGCGTTGTTCTTGAACAACATTTTTTGAGCCACTGTTTGTTGCTGCTGTTCTTGTCGTTCTTTCTTGGTGTCATATGACTTATTTTGCATTTATTTGTCATCTTCTCGACCTTTTGCATAGTCTGGTTGACCGTTGAGGCACCACCGGAGATTTTGCAGCCAGATTTCTCTACTTCTTGTATTTCTTAACTTTCTGTTGTATGTCGTTCCACTCAAGGCCAGTAGTCCACTCTCTGATGTTGTCTTCCCATCGTTTACTCTGTCTGCCCTCTTCCGTCTCCCTCCTTGTACTGTTCCCTGTAGGACAGTCCTGATCAGTCCAGATGTTCGTGTGACGTGCCCATATCACTTCACTTTGTATCTTGTTATTAAAGTCAGAAGCTTTTCGATAGAGTTTTCACTTCCGGTTTTCACTTCTTTGTTGGTTATGTGATCTCTGTTCGAGACACCAATACTTTTGCGGGGGCATTTCATCTCAATTGCCTGCATCCTTCTATTAATGTATGTTGTAATGGTCCATTTATTATTTTCAATGTTGGTTTTCATTTCCTTTTTTGGTTATGTGATCTCTGTACGGAATTTGCCAAGCATCTCATCTCCAGTGCTGGCAATTTTCTTTCAGTCTTCTGTAATGGTCCATTTACTTTTTCAATGCTGGTGTTCACTTCCTCTTTGGTTGTGTGATCTCTGTGCAAACGTTGTCGAAGCATCTCACCTCCATTGCCTGCATCCTTCTTTCAATGTCAAAGTCAATTTACTCTTTTTTAAAATCTTAGTTATCACTTCCTCTTTGGTTGTGTGATCTCTGTGCAAACGTTGTCGAAGCATCTCATCTCCATTACCTGCATCTTTATTTTAATGTCTGCTTTAATTGTCTATTTACTCTTTTAAAACATTTTTTTATTATCACTTTCTCTTTGGTTGTGTGAACTCTGTGCAAACGTTGTCGAAGCATCTCACCTCTATTGCCTACAGCCTTCTTTTCCTTGTCTGCTGTGGTAATCTAGCCCATTTACTGTCGCTATTTTACTCCATGTCTTGTTGACTGTGTCTATCTTAAGCAGTGTTTTCATTCTCCGCCTTGCAATGTTGGTCTCCAAGCCCCGTAGTGTAAAGTAACTCACGGTGGTCGGGTTGGCAGAGCTTCAGGGACAAGAGCTGATGAGTTGGTGAGGTAGGGGCGGGGAGTTAGGGAGATTTAGAGCTGTAGTCCCTTAGTGGAGACTTCAGAAGAAGGAATGCATTTGAGGAAGGTGTGTGTGTGTGTGCGCGCGCGCGCGTGTGTGTAGGATTGCGGTCACACAGTGATGGGTTGAGGTTGATGGTGTGTTGGACATGTTTTGCCAAACTATGTGGTGACACAGAATGGATGTTGAGTTCATAGGCACTTGAAATCTTTTTTCGTTTTACAGGGTTAAAATAATTATAATCATCTTACTTGTAGAAGTGTGTCATGTGGATTTGGAACCATACACACATGTGTATGCGTGAGCGAACGAGCGCGTAAACACAAAGTCAAAGTCATAGTCACTCTCTCCCACTCTCTCTCATATTTCTTTGGAAAATCACTCTTGAAAATGCCAGCATTTTGTTTTGTTTTTGTAATATTTTGCTTGAAGTTTCTTTTGTCAAAATTAATACTGCTTTGTGTACAGGCCTGTGGCCTTATATTTAAATCCTGAGTCCTGAGTCTCTCTCTGTCTCTCTCTGTCTGACTGTCTTTCTCTCTCCATACCACCCATAATTATACAATCCAGGACAAAGCACTCTCTCTCACTCATTCACTATGTATGACCTCTCCATCTTGATAGGCCAAGATCAGTCACTATCAACTCCTCAAGGACATCACTGCTAATGGGCCTCAGTACAAAGAGAGTGTCAAGAAGATGCATTATTGACACTGGCACATCCTGGGGAATCTTGATGGAAAGGGGCAGGGCCTTTTATTTTTATTGCCTGGGGAAGGGGATGGGTGATTGAAAAGAATATACTGTAGACGTACAGGGGTCTTGAGAGAAAAAAAGTGTTTCAAATAGAAGTAATGGAGTATGGAATAGCTCAGTGGTCAGAGCACTCACTTTCTCCAAGCTTATGTTAAGCAGCATATAATGTGGTTACCAAATGGATGGGTGACTGTTTGAGCGCCTTGGCTTCAGTACAGCTCCTCCAGTTCACCCAGCTGTAAATGGGTACCTGCCCACTTTAGGGTCAGGAAAGGTAAAGCATTGAAGGAGAGGAGATGGGCGCCACCCTCAATATGCTGGCCCCCTAGAGAAGCTGAGGTGTCTGATGCCTTTCTCCCCCACGACCACTTAGTTATGTTACGGGACACCTTTCCCTTTTACCGTATAATGGAGGACAGGATAGCCTAGTGGTTAGAGTGTTGACCTCATCATCTGACTTCCTGGGATCAAATTGTCACTGACACCCCCGTTCAAGGAGATTTTTCCCCTGGAATCAATATCAGCACTGAATACACTGCCCCCCCAAATCCTTCAGACGAGACTAGAAACCGAGGTTCTGTGTGTAAAGACGACAGAGAACATCTCGCACACACCTTCATGCTCGTTCCCACTGTTGAAAAAAGAAGGCCATTTTCTGCATGAAGGAACAGATGTCAAATTATAATTAAAAACGCAAAGAAAGAAAGAAAGAAAGAAAGACAGGAAGAAACAAGCAAACAAACAAACAAACAAAGAACAAATGAGGCATGTACACTTGTGGAATGCGTTTACTTTAATCTCACCGTTAGTGAACTTTGAACCTTTAGCCAATGAACAAACATATGAGAGAGAAGGTTTAAAGTTACATGGAAACTAAAATATATGAACAAACAAACAAAGAAACAACCCCCTACCCACCCGAAATTCCAACAACAACAACAACAACACAAACACAAAGAAACCACACACAAAAGCAAAATCAAAACCAATACAGAACAAAAACAACAAAAAAGAAACGTTAATGGGCTTTCTTTTTACTTAGACGACTTTTCAATAATGATGAGAATATTTGTTCTACCTAGCATTTCTGAAGACTGCCATGTGTCAACACACACACGAGCACATCCCCCTCACACACACAAACACACACACACACACTAATACCCACGCCCACACATAAACACACGCATGCACTCACTTACACACACACACACACACACTCACACACACACACACACACGCACACGCATACAAACAAACTAACTCACCCAATCACCCACTCACCCACTCACCCAATCACTCACTCACCCACACCCTACATGACCCAAAACGTTATATTTCAGTTTCACTTACCAGACCTTTCTTCCCTGTCGTTATTCTGTTTTTTAACGTCCACGGCTTATAAACAAAGGATACCCCAAGGGAAGTGTATCCAGACACCCTGAGAGACAACCTACCTAGCTGTGAAATGAACTGGATAGACATTATGCCACTACGTATCGCCTTGGGGACATTATCGGGAAAACCCCCCACACCTAACAAAACCCCAAGGGTTGTCTACCCCTACACAATCCCCTCCACTTTTCTTCTCTTTTTGTTTTGATCTCTGTCTCTGGATTGATCTGTTTATCTGTTTTCTGTCTGGGTGTTGTTGTTTTTCTTTAAAAGAGTATCTCTAAGTGGTTGTTCAAACTTGGGTTTGATCCTGGGCAGTTTAAATCACGAGCGTAATGCTCTAGCCACTAAGCTATTCTGCTCCCCCAGACAAAGACATACACCAACAAAGAAAGGATACATCGACCTTCAGATTGCCCATCTTCCTTATCGCTAAGACATCGTGGAATGCATCATTGATAAGAGCTACCAACACAAGGACTTCTGCGCCTACAGCCTGTGGTCTTCATCTTTAATTCATGACCTTTCCTCTCCTTTCCACCACCCATTCCTGCCCTCCTGTGTCTTCTGTTGTTCTTTCTACTCCTCCTCCTCCTTGTTCTTCCCCTCCTCCTCCGTGTTCTTGTTGTTGGTCTTGTTGTTGTTGTTGTTGTTGTTCTTGTTCTCCTATACAAACTCAGCACCCCCTCCCTATCCGAGCAAGTTTTGGGAAAGGTAGATGGCAGAAGTGGACACATTCATTGCTAACATGTTTTTCCTTTTCTGTCCATACAGCAGACATTCATTACTTGGATGGGATTTTTGTCAGCAGCTACGCACAGAGACCTGGCAATAATGAAAGCCTGTGAGGATTTAAAGGGTGAAAGGTGATTGGTCAAGCGGAAGGTCCAGGCCTGAGTTACCGTTGTGAATAAACAGTGAAAATTCCTAAAGGACCAGCTTCTGTTATTTTGAGAGAGAGAGAGAGAGAGAGCGAGAATGCGAATGCGAATGGTTTATTCAAAAGGCCTTGGCCACATTTGAAGGGGGAAAACACAAAGCACACACTATCATACAAGTAATATTCACATAAACAATCATTTCACAAAACAGTATCAACACATGATAATTTTTCAAGAATTAATAAGAGTGTCCCGCAGTCTAAATGCTTTATATAGAAAAAGAGCTAACTGTTTTGTAGTAACTTCATTTCCAGACGTAATGAGCATGATTAACCTATGGAGACATGGTTGACGTAAGAACTTTCGAGGTATAAACTGCTCACTTAATTCCGTAAGTTGTGAACAAGTGAATAGAAAATGTATTTCGTCTTCAATAAAACTATCACAAAGAGGACAGAGAGAGAGAGAGAGAGAGAGAGAGAGGAGAGAGAGAGAGAGAGAGAGAGAGAGAGAGAGAGAGAGAGGTTGACAGAAAGAAACAAACAAACACAAAAAGCACAGAGAGTTAACAGAGACAAGGACAGAGAAAAAAAACTAAAGATAGTGACCCGTTTTCAGACACTAGCACAATCTG
>CM054157.1:30448038-30510538 GCA_028751875.1 Rapana venosa | reverse complement strand
CGTCTTGATGACTTTGCCTCCATCCTTAAGGTGTGAAGAAGCCACTGACGTATTGATGACTTTGCCTCCATCCTTAAGGTGTGAAGAAGGCACTCACGTCTTGATGACATTGCCCCCATCCTTAAGGTGTGAAGAAGGCACTCACGTCTTGATGACTTCACCACCATTGTTAAAGTGTGAAGAAGCCACTCACGTCTTGATAACTTTACCTCCATCCTTAAGATGGCAAGAAGCCACTGACGTCTTGATAACTTTGCCACCATCCTTAAGGTGTGAAGAAGCCACTGACGTCTTGATGACTTCACCACCATCCTTAAGGTGTGAAGAAGCCACTCACGTCTTAATGACTTCGCCTCCATCCTTAAGGTGTGTAGAAGCCGCTTACGTCTTACTGACTTCACCACCATCCTTCACGTGTGAAAAAGCCACTCACGTCTTAATGACTTTGTCTCCATCCTTCACGTGTGAAGATGCCACTGACGTCTTGATGACATCCCCATGGCTCTCCAGGGACCCGGGAGGTCTTCCTTTCATGACCATTGACCAGGCCACGGATAACCACTATGGCAAAGGATCGGGGTCTCAGCTTCAGGAGTGATCAGGATATCAGGGGGTGTACTGCTGTGTATGGCTGATCAGCTGCATCCTGGATTTCCGGGTCACGGGAACACAATGTCAAACTCTATTTATCCAAACCGGTTTACCGGTTTCTTGGAATCATGGATTTAGTTTAGCGAAACTGGTACCGGAAATGAGAGAGAGAGAGAGACAGAGGGAGAGAGACAGAGAGACAGATAGAGACAGAGAGACAGAGACAGACAGACAGACAGACAGAGACAGAGAGACAGAGACAGACAGACAGACAGACAAAGACATAAAGAGAGACAGATAGAGACATAGAGAGAGACAGAGAGAGAGACACAGAAAGAGAGAGAAAGAGAGAGAGAGAGAGAGAGAGAGGGAGAGAGAGAGAGAGAGAGAGAGAGAGAGAGAGAGAGAGAGAGAGAGAGAGAGAGAGAGAGAGAGAGCCCGAAAAAAAGGGAAAGAAGGACAGAGAGACAGAGAGAGAGAGAGAGAGAGAGAGAGAGAGAGAGAGAGAGAGAGAGAGAGAGATAAAGGGGACAAGATCAATCAATGAATCGATTTTCTTTTACTTCAAGGATAATGAATAAGCCCTCGAGTGATTTTACATAGAGTCCCCGTAAAGAGAGAAAGAGAGAGAGAGAGAGAGAGAGAGAGAGAGAGAGAGAGAGAGAGAGAGAGAGAGAGAGAGAGAGAGAGAGAGAGAGAGATAGAGAGAGAGAGGGACAGACACAGAGACAGAGCGACAGCGAGATCACCAGTGATGGCGTACAGTAATAGACTATCAAGCAACAATATTGGATACCTTTCAAATTTGCTCTGCAAGACACACTGTCGTTAAACGTGAGAGCTTTTGGAAGGCACGCTGGACCTGTTCCAGACTAATAACTTACCTAAACATGTTTTTGTTCGTACAGTTGGCTGCCTGAATAGATTTCCTAAAATTCGCTTTTTGGGGCCTGGGCAAAAAAGTGAGCTGATTTTGTTCCTTTTGTTTGTCATTACGCTACTGTTGTGTTTTCATTTTTTGGTGTTATTGCCAGAGTACGGGGACGTGGCATGTTTTAAACTTATTGATTTGTGAGTGTAATGATCTGTTTTGTGTTGTCAAACAGCTGTTTGATGCCATTACGGAGACAGGAGGCAGGATAGAGAGGACTTTTCACAAAGTATAGGGTTTTAGTTTTGCTGTACACTTTTGTTTCCATCAGTGCCTATGTCCCTTGTGTATGTCCTTTGATTTTGTGAGAGCGACTTGAGGGGCAGGGATCGAGCCCAGAATTGAGCTACCACCAAGATGTCTGTTTTGCGGGGGTGTTATCCCTGGAAATAACGTCAGTGCTGACTCCACTCCCTTGAACATCCTTCGGATGAGACTATGAATTGAAATCCCATGTGTTTATATATATATATATATATATATATATATTTATATATATATATATATATATATTATATATATATATATATGTATCTATCTATCTATCCATGTATGTATGTATGTATGTATGTATCTATCTATCTATCTATCTGTCAACCTGTCTATCCATCTATCTGTCTGTCTGTCTGTCTATGTATGTATGTATCTATCTCTCTCTCTACCTTTCTATCTATCTATCTATCTATCTATCTATCTATCTATCTATCTATCTATCTATCTATCTATCTATCTATCTATTTATCCATCTACCCATCTATCCATCTATCTATCTATCTATCTATCTATCTATCTATCTATCTATCTATCTATCTCTCTATCTATCTATCTATCTATCTATCTATCCATCTATCTCACTCTCTCTCAGTATATATCCTATCTCCAGTACACAAGTATCTTGTTCAGACATGCAGCTACCTTAATGCTGGGCACGGACAGGTGCATACACAAAACTCTCAGTGTTAGGGAACCTCCGAGCTCTTCCCAGCAGAGGAACTGGGAAACGTGTGTTACATCAGAAGAGCGCAGTATAAGATCTGAGGCTCTTGTTGCTCTCCTTACAACTTTTTTGTTTGTTAATGATGTACAGGGGTCTTTGTGAGTAAACATATCTTAAACAACACCAAGTAAATATATGAATTTAAAAACACACTCACACGCACACATAAATATAACATACTTTCCATAGCTCAGTTAGAAGATCAGCAACTTAATCAATGTCAGCCGAGTGTCATGGCCTAGTTTAAAATGTTATTATGCATTTGGAATATTTAAGCTTGTCTTCAGCCATGCTTAACTTAACTCTTACCTTTTCACCCTACACTCAAATCTCACGGGAAAAAAAGCACAAGAAGCAAAAATCATCATCATCATCAGACCCGTGACCTTGGCGGTCGTGGGGGAGACACGAAAGACGATGCCGTGGTAAGCCTCCTCCATCCATCTCGGTCCTCGGCTCTGCGCAGTAGTGCCGAGTCATTCATCCTGGTCCATTCTCTGATGTTGTCCATCCATGACTTGTTCTGTCTTCCCCTCCTTCTGCCACCTTCGAGTGTTCCCTGCAGTACTGTTTTGGGCAGAGTGTTGTGGCGGGTGACGTGGCCGAACCATGTCAGCTTTTTCTTCTTGACGATGGTGAGGAGGGGTTCCTGTGGACCTGCCAGCCGTGTTATTTGGCTCTTGACAAATTCATTGGTCTTTCGTTCCCTCCAGGATATGCCCAGTAGTTTTCTATGGCATTTTGTTTCGAATGACTGGATTCGCTTTGCTGTTTCAGCAGTCAATGTCCAGATTTCACTTCCGTACAGCAGGATCGTCTGAATTAGGGCTTTGTAGAGCTTTAGTTTGATTGGGAAACTGATCTCTTTACTTTTCCATATGGTGGTGAGTTTTGTCATGGAAGATGTTGCCATGGCTATTCTGACTTTGATTTCTGTCGTCGATCGCCGTCCTTTGTGAGTGTAGCGCCAAGGTATTTAAAAGCGTCTACCTCCTCCAGTTGTTGGCCGTTCATGTAAATTTTAGCAGTGGCGTTGCTCGTGCTGTTAACAAGTACTTTACTTTTCTCCGAGCTCACCTCCATCCCATATGCTCCAGCTCTGTTCTCAAGTCTGGTCGTAAGAAAAAATATGGCTGCCTATATGGAAAAAAATCATTTGGAAATAGTCATACACGTAAACGTCTCATTCAGTGTGAACTTACAAATCTCACAAATAATTCCCAAGTGGGAACAATATGACATATTACATATTCTGAGTGGCCCCCAATGTGTTCGGCCGTTGAATGCCCAACAGTACTATACATTCCCATCATTTCAGTAATATCGGGGGTATTGTACTACACACCTTGTGAGAATCTTTTTCCGTCCTCTTGCATTGACCTCTTTTAATGTGAGTGTTGGTAGGTCGCAAGGAAATTGAGTTGTTCTTACGAATACGGCTGACGCTTCTACGCTGCGAAACAATGCCTCGGTGTACGAGGTTACAGAGGGAAAGTTACAATCAACAGGGGGACTTCTAAAGAGTGCTGATCCAGGAACCCAAAGTTGACTCGGGTCAAACCAAAGTCATGGTCTTTGCTGATCAATGGTGCTTCAAATGCTGTCACATATCGTGTTTATGGTCTAGCTTTAGTGTCTTTTTCTTGTCTCAGATGGATCTTGAATTACATCTTTTTTTTTAGTGATAAAGACAGTGTGAAATCTTACCTGAGCGTGTGTGTCCATCTACAGCTTTCCCCAGTGTGTGTGTGTGTGTGTGTGTGTGTGTGTGTGTGTGTGTGTTTGTGAGCAAGAGATAGATAGATAGATAGATAGAGAGAGAGGAGAGAGAGAGAGAGAGAGAGAGAGAGAGAGAGAGAGAGAGAGAGAGAGAGAGAGAGAGAGAGAGAGAGAGAGAGAGAGAGAGAGAGAGAGAGAGATTGAATAATCTTTGTTTCAAATACTATAGATAAGCATTCACGTATGGGTTTTTTTTTCATCTGGCCCTTCGCCTGATTAGGGACTATCAATGAGAGAGAGAGAGAGCGAACGAGAGAGAGAGAGAGAGAGGAGAGAGAGAGAGAGAGAGAGAGAGAGAGAGGAGATAGACAGACAGACAGACAGACAGACAGACAAATAGACAGACAGATGCAGACAGAGACACAGAGAGAGGGGGATATTAACACAGATACAGTCAGTCAAAAGAGCCTTTGTCACAGTCACAGTCAGGCAACTGACAGTGTTAAGGATAAAGGGCAGGCGGTAGCACCAGTAGGGGTGGTGGTGGTGAGGTAGTGTAGTGATTAATGAGCTCCGGGCCAGCACCAGGGCTTCAGATTCTGATGTGAGACTGACGCCCTCTCCTCTTTCTCTTCTCCTCATCTAGATTTCAAACAATGTCTCGCTGTAAGATGGTACAGAGGGTGAAGCTACAATCACCATTGGAACTTCTAACAAGTGCTCATTCTGAAGCTGAAACTGAAGTGAAGTCATACCAAAGTCACACTTCTTACTGATCAATAGGCTTCAAATGAGGCCACATAAAGTGGTCATACTCTAGCTTTTGTTTCTGTCTTTCTATCAGTAACATCTTTGATTAAATCGTGTTCATACTGATAAAGTTTTAGCTGATATTGATGGACTCCCTGAGGACTTCCAACTCTGAGCATGTGACAAAACGAATCTGGGCATGGCTGTGTTGGGGAGATTGAGATGAGAGGCATGGTAGCAACAGGACGGGGACGTCACAGAAGACGAGGCAGCACCAAAACAATAATTAAAAAATGAGACGATAAACCGAGGTCCCGTGTGTTACACGTAATTATTTAGCGCACGTAAAAGAACCCACGGCAACAAGAGAGTTGTCCCTGGCAAAATTCTTAGAAAAAAGCCACTCTGATAGGGAAACAAATACAGTTGCAGACATGAAAAAAAAAATGGGTGGCGCAGCGCTTGTGAGCGACGCGCTCACCCGCTCTCCCCGGGGAGAGCAGCCCGAATTTCACGGAGAGAAATCTGCCGTGACTTAAAGTGGTATGAAATGAAATCTGAGCGCTTTGATTTGTTGCTTTACAAGATTCAGCGCTATATAAATTCCATACATTATTATTATTATTATTATTATTATTATTATTATTATTAAAAGGTGTAACTAGTTAACTTCACATGTGTCTATTCACCACTTTGGTCTCATGAGCCATGTAAAAATATGAATGTGAAAGAGAGAGAGAGCGAGAGAGGGAGAGAGAGAGAGAGAGCGAGAGAGAGAGAGAGCGAGAGAGAGAGAGTGAGCGAGAGAGAGAGCGAGAGAGAGAGAGATAGAGAGAGAGCGAGAGAGAGAGAGATAGAGAGAAAGCGAGCGAGAGAGAGATAGAGAGAGAGAGCGAGAGAGAGATAGAGAGCGAGAGCGAGAGAGAGAGATAGAAAGAGAGAGCGAGAGAGAGAGAGAGAGGTATAAATACAGATACAGTGAGTCAAAAGAGTCTTAGTCACAGTCAGAGTCAGTCAACTGACAGTGTTAAGGAAGAACAGTAACAGCAGCAGCACTGGTGGTGGTGATGAGGTAGTGTAGTGATTGATGAGCTGTAGGAGAGCATAAGGGCTTCAGATTCAGATGTGGACAGACATAGCCTGTCTCCTCTTTCTCTTCTAATCAACCTGCAGGACAAACAAAGCAGCCTCTCTCTCTCTCTCTCTCTCTCTCTCTCTCTCCTCTCTCTCTCTCTCTCTCTCTCTCTCTCGTCTCTCTCTCTTCTCTCTCTCTCCTCTCTCTCTCTCTCCCTCTCCTCCTCCCGCTCCTCCCCTCGCTCGCTCGCTCGCTCTCTGCGTTTGTCACTGCTTCTGTCTGTGTCTCTGAATCTGCCTACTTCTCTGTTTCTCTGTATGTGTTTGTGCTTTTTTTTGTCTGTTTGTCTCTGTGTCACTGTTGTTGTTGTTGTTGTTGTTGTCGTCAATTTGTCATTTTTTAAAACTCTCAGTGATATTCGGGGAGAGATGTGGAAAATGTAGTTGAAGTGAAAGTAGGGGTTTATTTATTTAATTTAATTTAATTTATTCTTTTATATCGAGAATAAAGGAATAAACACTCATGTGCTTCTATACATCCAGTCCCCGTGTGTATTCAGTTTTTGTTAATTTTGTCATCTGTTCCCACCGGCATACAATGGCCTACTCTTACGAATAGCGGAACAGGATTTAATGTGTGCGCAAGATGTTCTGCGTGCGTTTGCACACAGGGGCTCGGATTATAGTCTCATCCGAAGGACTTTGGGGAGAGTGGAGTCTGCACTGATGTTAACTCCAGGGGAAAATATCCCCTTGAACGGGAATCGAACGCGGGTCGTCAGATTGCGAGTGCAATGTTAACGCATACGCAAACACAATTTTATTTTACGAGGGCAATAGAATAAGTTATAAATACTTTTTTTCATCCAGCCCTAAACATGAAAAAAAGTTCTAACCACTAGGCTATCCCGTCCCCGGGGTGGGAGAGGGAGGAAAAAAGAGGGAGAAAGGTAGCATGTGTGTAGTGTACTGTCTCAAAGTGTGCGTGTGTGTGTGTGCGTGTGTGTTTGTGTGTGCGTGTGGGTTCCTGTGTGTGTGTCTGTGTGTGTGAGTGTCGTGTGTTCTATTTATTTAGTTAGTTAGTTTTTATCTAGTTTATTTCTTTATTTCAAGGATAATGGAGTGCGGCGTGCGCGTGCGCGCGCGCGCGCGGTGTGTGTAGATAAGTGTGTGTGTGGTGTGTGATGTGTGTGTGTGTGTGTGTGTGTGTGTGCGTGTGTCTGTGTGTGAATGGTTGCGCACATGGATGTGTATGCATACGTGTGCATGAATGCCTGTGTGTGTTTATCAGCACTTGTCAAATATTCTTGCTTCTGCATTAGTCTCTCAAACACATTGTTAACGACAAGCATTTAAAAAAACAAATACCATATTCTTTTCTGTCTTTTTTCTCTTTAAGCACAAAAAGCTACAGACAGTTTTTTCCACTTAAGATGCTTATAGAACAAGCCATGTTGCCTTTAATAATCTTCCCCCATTATCGTGTAGAATGTTTTACTGGAATGATGAGGGCAGTTACCTTGGTTTAAAGCAGTGATTGAGTGCATTGATAGACAATCAGGCCACAACAATGGATACCTTTTAACGTGGCTATCCAGGACGAACTGTCGTTAAACTGGAAGCCTTTCTGAGAGCACTTCGGGGCCTCTTGACAACTAATGGCTTTGCTAATCAGGTTGTTTAAGTGCAGTGTCTTTTTAATGCATGCTTATTTTTTATGTGTTTTTGCATGGATTTCACAGCAAGTGTAACATTGTTGATCTTTAAATAGTTTTTTTTTTTTAATAAGCATGCTGGTGTTGGATTTTTGTGGGTTTTTAATCGTGGTGTTGTTGGTAGAGTATATGTTAATTGTTTCGTTCAAAACTCATTTTATGAGTGCAATGAACTCGTTGGTATTGAAAGCAGCTCACGTATAGCGTAGGCAAGTGAGAGAAAGAAAGAATGAATGAAAAGAGAAAGAAAGAAAGAAAGAAAGAAAGGGAGAGAGAGAGAGAGAGAGCGAGAGCGAGAGCGAGAGAGAGAATTTCTATCTTTCACACACACACACACTCAAACACACACGCACACACACACACACATACACACACACAAACATATACACACACACATGCACACACACAGGTTTCCTCTGACCTTTAAAATAATATTTCCGATAATATCTTTTTGGATTTATTTGATAGAATCAAAACCAAACTCTTATATCATAATAGTATAGGATTTTTTTTAACCAAAGAATACACACAATAAATGGACCAACGCAGTGAAACATATTCTGTATACATATGGATTGAAACATGTTTGGAAGAACTAAAGTACTCTTGATGTTCATCGGTTGAGTTATGCTGTTCAAAGAAAGCTTGAGGACATGTATAAAACATTTTGGATCAACCAGAAGAGAGTTTCCAAAACTAAAATTTTATGATTTTACTACCAGCGAATATAGAATGGAACTATATTTAATAAACTATGAAAACAAAACCCATAAGAAGACGTATTGTAAATTTCACACAAGCTGTCACAATTCAATGATAGAGAAAGGGAGACACCAAAATATATCCAGAGAGGACAGAAAATGTAGATACTGTAACAAAATAGAAGATGAATTTCATTTACTCGATGAATGTGTATTATATGATGAACTCAGGAACAATGTGTTAATAAAATTGAAAACCAGAGACAACGAACACAAAAACTGTAAATGTAAATTAAGCGACATAATCACAGTTGATATCTATCAAGCAGATATCATCAGATATGTGTATGAATGTTTTGAGAAAAAGGATAAAGAGAAGTTAAATGCAACATGCCTTTAGTGTACGTCATTTTTAGCCCAATAGATGATGATGACTGATGTTTGTTTTGTTGTGTCAAATAAGTCTACATGACTTAAATGGCAATAACATGTTCTGAATCTAAATTTGAATCCGAATCCACATACACACATACACACAAACACGCACACAAATACCCCTCAATGCATACACCTTCTCTCTCTCTCTCTCTCTCTCTCTCTCTCTCTCTCTCTCTCTCTTTTCTCTCTCTCTCTCTTCTCTCTCTCTCTCTCTCTTTCTCTCCTTTTACTGTCTTGCTTATAGATGCAATTGTTGTGACTACAGTTTGTGTCCCGCTAAAGGATGTATTCGTATTTTATATGTTCAATTTTATTGGGTTCGTTGACTGTACTTGTGTTTTAAAGATTGTCTTATTTCAATATCTCATTGTTGAGTGTGAAAACTACATGTACCTTACTTACAATGTGTTGATGTTCATTTTTATTACTTTATAGATTTAGCTTTTTTCCCCTTCTTCTTCGTTGTTTTTATAGTGTGAGTGTATGGGTATTGGTTCTATTTTATTATCATGACGTATGTTTTATACGAGTATAATCAAAAAGAGTGTTGATGGTAATCGTGTGGTGTCTTTGAGAATTATATATTTACGTATTATCTCTGAAATACACACACACACACACACACCACACACACACACACACACCACACACACACACACACACACACACACACACACACACACACACACACACACACACACACACACACACACACACACACACACACACACACACACACACACACTCTCTCTCTCTCTCTCTCTCTTCTCTCTTCTCTCTTCTCTTTTCTCTCTTCTTCTATCTTCTATCTATCTCTATCTTTTATTGTTTTGCTAATTATTGTACTTGTTGTGCATTCTGATGAGGACGATTTCATATTTTATATTTTCAATTTTATTGGGTTTGTTGACTGTACTTGCGTTCTAGTAAATATCATATTTCAATATGTTATTGTTGAGTGTAACAACTACACGTACCTTATTTACAATGTGTAGATGCTCATTTTTATGACTTTATAAGTTTGGCTTTTTTCTTTTTTTGTTTTGAAGGGTTTTTGTGGGTTTTTTGGTTTGCTTTTTGTTTGTTGTTTATTTTGTTTTTGTTTGTTTGTTCGTTTTAAAATATTCCCTTTGTTTCTACTGTGTGAGAGTATGAGTATTGGGATTATTATTAAGATGTGTCCCTACGGACGGCGACTTGATGTAAAAAAAAAGCATATGGGTGCTTATTCATTATCCATGAAATAAAAGATTGTGTCATTGTCATTGTCATTGTCATTCTCTCTCTCTACAGTTACAGGTGTTTGAAAACAATATTTGTTAAAGAAGAATATCTTCTACACTTAGATACCTACTGCTTTAGAGTTGCTGTGTCACAGGTGAGATGTAATGTTTTACCACTCAACAACAAAGTACATCGATATAGTGCACAGAATCAGAAGAAACAATGTCCATTTTGTAAACCCAAAGTTGAAGATGAAAAGCATTTCCTTTATGAATGTTTTGTGTATAATGATTTAATAATAAAATTTTTTAAGGGATTGTGTTGATACACCTTTGCACGATCTACTTAAAGCAGAAAACAGTAGCAAAAATTACTGCCTGTCTAGATATATATTCCGTGCCATCAATAAGAGAAAACGCTTGTTGTATTAAGATATTTACATCACAAACGAAGATACGGTTATCGTTTTGTCATGATTTTGAGAAACTTTCCAGCCATAAGGAAGGTACACTTAGATCAAAATAGTGAATTGTGTTTGATACACATGTATTTTTATGCATTTGTGCATTGTCTTCATTATTTCTTTCACTGAAAGTGAGCTTGGTACTGTGTATGTTATCCGGGTTTTTGCCCACTCTGTGGCATTGTCAATTTCTCCTATACCAACCATGTATTATGGCCTAAGGCCGAGATACATTAAATTTCTGAGTTCTCTCTCTCTTTCTCTCTCTCTTTTCTCTCTCTCTCTCCTCTCTCTCTCTCTCTCCTCTCTCTCTCTCCCTCTCTCTCTCCCTCTCTCCCCTCCCTCCCTCCCTCCTCTCTCTCTCTCTCCTCTCTCTCTCCCTCTCTCTCTCCCTCCTCTCCCTCCTCTCTCTCTCTCTCTCTCTCTCTCTCTCTCTCTCTCTCTCTCTCTCTCCCCTCTCTCTCTCTGTGTCTGGCAGTCAAAAGAGTCTTAGTCATAGTCACAGTCAGGCAACTGGCAGTGTTAAGGATGAAGGGCAGGTAGTAGCAGCGGCAGTAGTTGGAGTGGTGGTGGTGAGGTAGTGTAGTGATTGATGAGCTCTGGGCCAGTACCAGGGCTTCACATTCAGATGGGCTACACATGATGTCTCCTCTTTCTATTCTAATCAACCTGCAGGACAAACAACGCTCTCTTCCTGTCTTTCTGTTCAGTCCGTCTTTTTGCCAGTCTCTGAGTGTGGGGTTTTTTGTGGTCTATCTCTGTGTCTCAGCCTCTCTATAAGATTACAGGTTTGACAGAAATGTCTGTTGAAAATATACAGTAAAGGGAGTAGGTGGGCATTGTATTTTTTAAAATTCCTAATTCTTCTAATTTTAGGAAAGTGAATAAGCAATTTTGGTTCTTTTATTCTGTTGTTTTATTTTTGTAGAAATCCAGTCACCGCTTTGTACATTCTGTCATCCATTCTGTCCACACCAACACAATATAGCCTCCGTTATTTTAGGCACATGAAGACCTATTCTTCCTTTCTTTCTTTTTTTATTATTTAAAATGTTGAATAATATCAAATCTCACACTTACCAGAATGATCACAAAACGTCACTGATCAGATCTCTCTCTCATATTCGCACGCGCACGCACACACACACACACACGCACACACACACACACACACACACACACACACACACACACACACACACACACACACACACACTCACACTCACGCACACACACAAATCCAGTCACCGCTTTGTACATTCTGTCATCCATTCTGTCCACACCAACACAATATAGCCTCCGTTATTTTAGGCACATGAAGACCTATTCTTCCTTTCTTTCTTTTTTTATTATTTAAAATGTTGAATAATATCAAATCTCACACTTACCAGAATGATCACAAAACGTCACTGATCAGATCTCTCTCTCATATTCGCACGCGCACGCGCAAAACACACACACACACACACACACACACACACACACACACACACACACACACACACACACAAAACACACCACACACTCACACTCACGCACACGCACACACACACACACAAACACACATTCACACACATCCAATATCATCGTATCATGTTGTGTACCGTGTTACATCCTAAACAGACTGTGCTTTCCACCCTTATTACCTACGATCACCCTGAAAACTGAATGGAGACAGAATTCGAAGACATTGTCTTCCCAAAGCTCAGACTAATGCGTTCACACGGCAGGGTGAAGGAACAGGGCACATCAGTTGCCAGGTGATTGCTTCCTGACCGCCCTCCGATGGGCAACGTCTGTACCCTGGGGAACAGGAAGGAAAAAGGAGGAGGAGGACGTGATAGTGAAGAGGTGGCTCAAAGGTAACGCACCAATCTCGAGGGTGAGAAGCTTGAAGCTCGATTAGTTCGATTGTTTTTAAAAAGTCTATTAATTTTACGCAAGTTATTATTTTGGGGATTGCGTTAGTAGCTTAAAGTATAATGATGATGAAAAAGTTAAAATAAAATTGGATTGCTAACAAGCCAAGGTATATTGATGCTCATGTTTGTGGTTAATATTACGGTCAAAAATTAAATAATGGAAAAATTAAAAGTCAAATAAAAACAAACCATTCAGAAAGATACAATTTTAACTAATGTTAAAATGAAAGATAAATGGGAAGGAGAAGGAGGAGGAGGGGGGAGAAGGGGGGGGGGAGGAGGGGGGAGGAGGAGGAGGAGGAGGAGGGGGGAGGAGGAGAGAGAGAGAGAGGAGAGAGAGAAGAGAGAGAGAGATTGAGAGAGAGAGAGAGAGAGAGAGAGAGAAGAGAGAGAGGGAGGGAGAGGAGAGAGAGAGAGAGAGAGAGAATAAATGTAGTTCTTTTATTTTAAAGACAACAAATACATATTCATGATGTTTTTTCACCCTTACTTATTGCCATTAACAGGGATTATATCATTATAGAAAATAATGAAACAAAACACACAGGACTAAATAACCATATGGAAATAGTTATTTGACAAAGGGGGAGATCATAAGCCTTAACCAGTATGTATCTTCTTCTTCTTCTTAGTCCTTATAGCTCCTAGCGGAGCATAGGGCCTCAACAGCGTCCCTCCACCTTCTCCTGTCTCTGGCAAGGGTCTTGGTCTCTTCCCATGTCAGGTTGGAGTCTCTCAGCTCACTATGCAGGCTTCTCCTCCAGGTCTGTTTGGGGCGCCCTCTCTTCCTTTTCCCCTACGGGTTCCACTCGAGCGCTTGTCTGATGATGTTGCAAGGCTCCCCCGTAGGGGTGGCCGACCCAACGCCACTTTGGGCCGCCTTACTTGGACTTCCATAGGCTGTTGGTTCGCCCTCATCCACAGGTCGGTACTTTGGGGCACTCTGTCGAACCCATCTGAGATGAAGGATCTGCCGGAAACATCCGTTGATGAAGGTCTGGATTTTGGAGGAGCTGGTATTGATGACCCGCCAAGTTTCTGACCCGTAGAGAAGCACAGACTTCACGTTGGAGTTGAAGAACCTGAGCTTGGTGGTTTTTGGAGATCGCATTTGTTCTCCATACGGGTTTCAAGATGGCAAATGCTTTGGCGTGCTTTCTTTATTCTTGCCTTGATGTCTTGTCTGTGCTCCTGTTGGCTGATCTTACTGCCCAGGTACACAAATTCACTGACATCCTCTACTGCTTTCCCAGAGATGGTGACAGGAGCCTCTTGCTGGTTGTTGGTACGCAGTAGCTTGGTCTTCTCTTGACTGATCCTGAGGCCAACACGTCTAGCTGTGGTATCTAGGGCAGTCTTGGATGTGCTACAGGTGGTGGGATAGCACAGCCAGGTCATCGGCAAAATCGAGATCTTTCAGCTTTGCCATGAGGGTCCATTGGATACCTTTCCCGGAACTTGCGTAGGCCGTCCTTGTCACCTAGTCCAGCACCACAAGGAAAAGGGGTGGAGACAACAAGCAGCCCTGTTTGACGCCGGAAGAGATCCTGAAGCTGTCGGAGAGTCTTCCACCATGGATGACCTGGCAGGAGAATCCTTCGTAAAGTTGTCTTATGATGTTGACAAACTCTGATGGCACACCATAGTATGTATCACTATGAACAAATAAACATAAACAAAACCATTACAATAGCAAGAATACATGGAAACCAGTGTTATAGATGAGAGAGAGAGAGAGAGAGAGAGAGAGAGAGAGAGAGAGCGCACTCCTGGTTGAAATATAAAAGAAGTATAAGAAAAAGAATAACAATATGGCCATGAATCTTGTAAATTAAAAACAACAACAATATCAAATCATTTGCATTCAAATCATTCACGCGCATGCGACTGTACACAATAGATTAACAGATTTTAAAGTTGATACACAGTACACAGACACACAAAAACACACAGGCAACCACAGACACAGACAACACACCACAAAACAACACACACAACCACAAACCCCACAGCACGCACGCACGCACGACCACGCACGCAGCCGATGTACATTTATTAACGTTATCTAAAAATAAAAGTGTGATTTTGAATTTGACTTTGACTTTGACTCTCTCTCCTCAAACACACCACACACGCGCGCGCGCGCGCGCGTGCGCGCGCAAAAGGGTTGGGGGTGCTAATTTAAAGAAAAAACACATTGAAGTTAACAATAAGGAAAATAAGTAGAAAAAAAAAGTAGTGTTCTGACTGCTTTTTAAATGTCAAATGAAGGATGTGGGCAAAATGAAAGGGAGGTCATTCCAAGCGATGGACCGAATAGATAATGTTTTAAACATACTGCTTTTGTACGCATCCCTTCCTCAACGTCTCACTGCTACCCTTCTTTGCCTCTGCCATCGGGGAATAATAATAAATAAAAAACCAAAACAATATACAAAATAAAATTAAAATGAACAAAAATATGTCAATACTTAACTGTAGATTTTGGAAATAAAAATTATCAATCAATCAATCAATCAATCAATCAATCAATCAATCAATCGGTCAATAAATAAGTCAATCGATCAGTCAATCATACAACCAGTCTATCTCTCTCTCTCTCTCTCTCTCTCTCTCTCTCTCTCTCTCTCTCTCCTCTCTCTCTCTCTCTCTCTCTCTCTCTCTCTCTGACAGACAGGCAGACATCAAGGCAGGCAGACAGACAAACAGACAGAGAAACAGACAGAACGAGAGAGAGAGAGAGAGAGAGAGAGAGAGAGAGAGAGAGAGAGAGAGAGAGAGAGAGGGAGAGAGAGAGAGAGCGAGAGAGAGAGAGAGAGAGAACAAGAGAGAGAGAGAGAGACAGAGAGACAGAGAGACAGAGAGAGAGAGAGAGAGAGAGAGAGAGAGAGAGAGAGAGAGAGAGAGAGAGAGAGAGAGAGAGAGAGAGAGAGAGAGAGAGAGGAATCAGGTTTGTAACCGTACACAGGAAAGAGCCCATTCAAGAAGAAGGCAAACATCATGCAGACACACATCCATCTGTTTCTGACAGGGAAGTGGCTTCAAGAGAGGCTGCTCTCTCCTTTTGTTCCGCCTGTCTAAATTCTGAGCAGGTGTGCCTGTTCCCAGGTAGGAATAATGAATAACACGTACTAGATTGCTGGTATTTTCAGGCGCGCACCTGTGTGTGTGTGTGTGTGTGTGTGTGTGTGTGTGTGTGTGTGTGTGTGTGTTGGTTAGGGGTGGTGTGTGTATGTGTGTGCGCGTGTGTGTGAGGGGGTGGGTGTGTACGTGTGTGTGTGTGTGGAGGGCGGGGCGGGGGGAGGGGAGCTAATGTGTGTTGGGGGTGAGTGAGTGTGGGTGTGTGGGTTTGGTGGGGGTTATTTGTGTGTGTTTTGTGACTTAAAGTGGTATACAATACAATATACAATAAATAGAATGCAATACTATAATTTTCTATCTTCATTTATTGTATTGTATTTTATTGTAACTTTCTCTATTGTTTTGTGTTGTATATTATAGTATTCTATTGTATACCACTTTAAGTCACAACAGAGTTTTTTTAATGAAATTCGGGCTGCTCTGCCCGGGGAGAGCGCGTCGCCACTAGAGCAGCGCCACCACTTGTGTTTTCTTTTCCTGTCTGCATGTCTACTTTTTCTCCTATCGGTGTAGCTTTTCCTACACCATTCTACCAGAGACCACTTTCTTGATGCAGTGGGTTTTTTTATGTGCACTAAATGCTTGTTATACGCAGGACTAGTTTATCGTCTCCAGCGAAAGACCAGCACCCAAAACCACCACTCACGATCTAGTGGATGAGAACAATGTTTTCGGCACAAAATTGGATAAAACCACAGCACACTTCGAGCCCTGGTAGTTTGCTTTCTAGGCAGGCGCGTTATCTCAAGAATACAGAGCCACATGCGCGAAACCTAATCACTGACAGAAGTTTAGGATTTCAAATTTTGGAAATGAAATGCTGTTGTTGTAAGATGCTTTACACTTGATACACTAGCCGCCTCATTGATGATTTAGTGCGTCAACCCACAACAACAACACTGTGACGTCCCTACCAAAGATCTGCAGACATCAGTTTTGAAAAGAAAGAGCAACACATCTACGTTATCGTCTTGTACAGTGGTTATTATCCTAGAGTGGACAGGCTCAGCGGAGATCAGAACTCTGTCCTGGGTCTGACAACCTCCTGTGGAAACTTGACCTTCTCCTTTTGTTTGCCAGGTGGGGGGCTGCCAGTGCACAGACTGCAAATGAAAAGACAAACCATTTTCAATCTGGCAATTTGATACACAGCGATAGGCAAACCGATATACACACAGACAGGAAAATAATAGCAGAAAGTAATGGATGATGTGAAGATGCGTTCTCCCCGACAGAGACCAGCCGGAATTTCATGCAGAGAAAATTAATCTGCTGTGGTATTAAATTTCTAATGTCTGTTTGAACCTGCGAACCATCAGACAAAACAATGGTTCTTGTTTGCCAGCCAGTGCCTCGATCTGCTGCCAGACGTAGTCATTGGTTTTACGGTCTCTGTAGGTGATGTTCAGGATCCGCTGAGGCACTTCATTCAAAGGCTTGAATGCGACGTTCTAAATCGGCAGTAAGTGTCCATGCTTCACAGCTGTACAAGGCAATGAATGTGACGAGTGCCTTGTAGAGTCTGACCTTAGTGTGGGTTCTGATGTTGGGGTTTTTCTCCACACTTTCGTCAGCTTAGTCATGGAGGAGAGTGCCACAGCAAGTCTAATCTTCCCCTCTTGTGTGCTCGTGCCTTTTTTGGGTAATGATGCCCCAAAGGTACTTGAAAGTTTCCACCCCCTCTAGTGTCTCGCCACTCATCTTGATGCTGGTGGGAGTGGTCGGTGTGGTACTGTTCACTAGGATCTTGCTCTTTTCCGTGTGATCTCCATACCGTGGGCATTGGCTGATGTTTCCAGTTAGTGGTGAGATCTGGAGTTCTTCTTCACTGCGGCCCATGAGATCAATATCGTCTGCGAATCGAAGATTGCAGTTGGCCTTCCTCTATTGTGATTGTGGTCTTAAAGTCAAGGGGGGGCCTCCTGCATGTGTTCCCCAGGAACACGTTGAAAAGAACGGGGGATGCGGGCAGCCTTGTCGAACCCCAAATTTGAGTCCGGAAGAACTCCCGATTTCTCCACCCATGGGGAAACTGCACTGTGGGAGCTGTCATACAGCGCCTGGATGACTTGAATCAGGTCCTCGTCGAAGCTATAGTCTCTCAGACTTGCCACAGAGCTTCTTGCCACACTCGGTCGAAGGCCTTCTTGAAGTCAATGAAGTTGTTGTAGAGTGTAGCTGATGTTGGAGATGTTTCCCTCTATGAGCATTCTGATGTTGAAGATCTGCTCGACAGTGCTTGGGACCTGGTCTGAATCCTGCCTGTTCTTCTGATAGGATTTCTTCTGCTTGTGGTTTCAGTCTGTTCAAGGCAATGCGTAGCATAACTTTGCTTGGATGGCTTATCAGACTGATTGTTCTGTAATTTTGGCACTTCTTCGGGTCTCCCCTTCTTTGGAAGTGGAACTATGATGGATTGGGTCCACTGTTCGGGCCCTTTTTGCGGGTCCAGATGCGTTGGCAGATGATTGTTAATGCCTTGTCATCTCTGGGCCTCCTTTCTTGATGAGCTCACCCGGATGTTGTCAATCCCTGGTGACTTGCTCCTTTCAGGATCTTACTGCATATCTTCTATCTCTTTCCTCCAGTCACCTGTGTGCTTTCAGGATCTGATGGTCTTGTGGATTTGCTCGTGAAGTTTTTCTATGTTACCACTTTAATTGTCACAACAGAGTTTTTTTAATGAAATTCGGGCTGCTCTTGCCCGGGAGAGCGCGTCGCCACTTTTGTTTTCTTGTCCTGTCTGTATGTCTATTTCTTCTCCTATCGGTGTAGCTTTTCTTACAGCATTTTACCAGAGATCACTTTCTTGATGCAGTGGGTTCTTTTACGTGCACTAAATGCGTGTTACACGAGGGGACTAGTTTATCGCCTCAAGCGAAAGACCAGCACCCAAAACCACCACTCACGATCTAGTGGATGATAATAATGTTTTCGGCACAAAATTGGATCAAACCACAACACACTTCAAGCCCTGGTAGTTTGATTTCTAGACAGGTGCGTTATCTCAAGAATACAAAGCCACATGGGCGAAACGTAATCACTTACAGAAGTTTGGGATTTCAAATTTTGGAAATGAAATGCTGTTGTTGTAAGATACTTTATGCTTGATACACTAACCGCCTCATTGATGATTTAGTGCGTCAACCCACAACAACACTGTGGCATTCCCTACCCAAAAAAATCTGCAGACATCAGTTTGAAAAGAAAGAGCAAGAAATCTACGTTAGCGTCTTGTACAGTGGTTATTATCCTAGAGTGGAACCTGCTCAACAGAGATCAGAACTCTGTCCTGGGTCTGGCAACCTGCTGTGGAAACTTGAACTTCTCCTTTTCTTTGCCAGGTGGGGGGCTGCCAGTGCACAGACTGCAAATGAAAAGACAAGCTATTTTCGATCTGGCAATCTGATACACAGCGATAGGCAAACCAATACACACACAGACAGGAAAATAATAACAGAAAGTAATGGATGATGTGAAGATGCGTTCTCCCCGACAGAGACCAGCCGGAATTTCATGCAGAGAAAATTAATCTGCTGTGGTATTAAATGTCTAATGTCTGTTTGAGCCTGCGAACCATCAGACAAAACAATAGATTTGGCCTGTAAAGTTAGAGAGTATACTTTTTTGATAACACAGTCTCAACTGAGTTTTATCTGTGTGATATAATCTTTTCGTTGACATTTGAGTGGCGCTGCACTTGTGGTGACGCGCTCTGTCCACGGAGAGCAGCTCGAGTTTCACGCAGAGAAATCTGCTGCGACTTAAAAGAGTATAAAAAAAAGAAAAAAAAAAGGGTCGTGCTTTTATGTATGTTGACAAAAAATGATGGCCGAAGCTGCTTAACAATTATTCGTAGTAAAGTTTTGACCAGGTTCCGAGCAGTTGAACGCCGTAATCCAGTTAGAGACCACGTTTGGGCAGGGTGCGTGCTGTTGCATGCTGCAATTCAGTTAGCGACTAGAAAACCATATAAAGACACCGAAAGCGTTGGCGTTTCCACACACTGAAAAGTAATGGCTCCCCATCATCTTTTCTAGAAAGTTGCCAAACACAGAAGATGGAAAGGGAAGACGT
This sequence comes from Rapana venosa, assembly GCA_028751875.1. Taxonomy (NCBI): domain Eukaryota; kingdom Metazoa; phylum Mollusca; class Gastropoda; order Neogastropoda; family Muricidae; genus Rapana; species Rapana venosa. The sequence continues at coordinate 30,490,795 of CM054157.1, read as the reverse complement.
ACATAAAAAAAAACAGTATGTTAAGAATATTGCCAAGTGTGCGCGGAACCACATTGCAGAATACAACGAATGGACAGGCAACTATCATAAGTTAAAGAATATGTTGTTGTTGTTGTTGTTGTTGTTGGTGGTGGTGGTGGTGGTGGTAGCAGTGGTGGCAGTGGTGGTTGTGGTGGTGGTGGTAGTAGTGGTGGCGGTGGTGGCGGTTGGGGTGTTGCTGTTGCTGCTAGGCCTAGTCTTGTCATCTAGAATTTCTGTGCTTAAGCACCTTGTAGGTCTTCCGCAAAACATCTATGTCTGAATACTATACATACAAATGATAAGACGTTTAAAAGTATGACAGGTGTTCTCCCCTCCTCCCCCCCCCCCCCCCCCCCCCGGATAACTCGTTATATAGGCAGCCATACTGCAATTTCAGAAAATGTGTTCTTCTTATAACTCTGAACAGGCACCCCTGAACACCTCCGATAGAACCCAGCAGCAGTGCAGGGCCACTCTGGATAGTGACCCTTTAAGGAAGTTGACAACAATGGGATCCCTCCCTATCAATTCCTGATTCTGAAGATGCAACAAAACAGCTCTTGGAGTACGACTGAGGCGGCGTAACAAAGTGACCGATGTGGGAAGAGGAAGGCAGAAATATAATAGAACCTGACACAGCAAACACAGACAAACAAACAAACCAACCAAAAAAGCAACCAAAAATCAATCCCCACCCCCAAAGCAATCCCACAAAAACTACAAAACAACAAGAACAAAACATTTTTACATACACCAAACCCCAAAAGCTCCCACCCAAAAATGAACAGCAACATACAAAATAAATAACATTCGAATTTGTTTCCTTCCCACCTATCTATCTATCTATCTATCTATCTATCTATCTATCTATCTATCTATCTATCTATCTATCTATCTATCTATCTATCTATCTATCTATCTATCTATCTATCTATCTATCTATCTATCTATCTATCTATCTGTCTGTCTGTCTGTCTGTCTGTCTGTCTATCTATCTATCTATCTATTTATCTATCTATCTATCTATCTATCTATCTATCTATCTATCTATCTATCTATCTATCTATGCGTCTTTCTGTCTATGCGTCTTTCTGTCTATCTGCCTTTGTCTGTCTATCTATCTATCTATCTATCTATCTATCTATCTATCTATCTATCTATCTATCTATCTGTCTATCTATCTATCTATCTATCTATCTATCTATCTATCAATCAATCAATCAATCAAACGATCTAGTTATCTGTCTGCCCGATTATCTATCTGTCTGTCTGTCGGTCTGTCTCTTTCTTTCTTTTTGTGGCTGCTTTGTTGGTTTTCATTTTCATTCTTTTTTTTTTAATTTTCCGTCGTCGTTTTAACTTTCTTTATCCCTTTCTTTCTTTCTTTCTTTCTTTTCTTTCTTTCTTTCTTTCTTTCTTTCTTTCTTTCCAGCCCCCGCATCGTGAGAGATTAGACAATATGATTCAGAAATGTCTGATATCATATTTTATTCATTCTGCCACTGTCTGGATTTTGCTTCAAGCCTTTCAAATACCCGTCCACTGCTGACACCACTCTTTTGTTCTGTTGATTATTTTATGTGTTTGTTTGTCTGTATGTCTATCAGTCTGTCTGCCTGTCTGGTTATCTGTTTGCATGTCTGTCTGTCTGTTTGTCTGTTGTGTTTGTCTATCTGTTTGTCTGTCTATTTGCCTATTTGTTTGTTTGTCTGCCTGCCTGTATGCCAGTCTGGTTATCTGTTTGCAATGTCTGTCTGTTGTCTGTATGTTTGTCTGTATATCTGTCTGTTTGTGTGTCTGTATGTCTGTTTGTCTGTCTGACTCTTCTCTCTTCTCTCTCTCTCTCTCTCTCTCTCTCTCTCTCTCTCTCTCTCTCTCTCTCTCTCTTCTCTCTCTCTCTCTCTCTCTCTCTCTCTCTCTCTCTCTGGTGGTTAGAGCTTTGCGCATAGAACTTGTGATCTGCTGATCAGGGTTCGAATCCCGTTCATGGGGATTTTCTCCCTAGAGTTTTCATCAGGGTCGACTCACTCCCCACATTTGTTTGTTTTTTGTTGCTGTTTTGGTTTTGGGGTGGTTTTTTAGGGGTTATTTTCCTTTGTTTCTACTGTGTGAGAGTATAAGTATTGGGTTATTATTAAGATGTATCCCTACGGGTGGGGACTGGATGTAAAAAAAGCACATGAGTGCTTATTCATTATCGTCGAAATAAAATAATTTGTCATTGTGATTGTCATTGTCAAAAGCCCTTTAGGTGTGACCATAAACGCAAATCACCTTACACACATGCTAAAACCTGTTCAGCTTTTCGAAAGTGCATGGCATCGTGTGCCGGTTGCAATTTACAAACTGCATACACACGGGTACTAGATGTAAAAAAAAGCACATGAGTGATTATTCCATTATCTTCAAAATCAAAGAATAAAATAAATAACACACACAGACACAGGCGTACACCCACGCGCGAGCGCACACACACACACACACAGACACACACAGAAACACACGCACACACACACACACTCACACACAGAACACTGACATGGAGAGAGCGAGAAACAGAGAGAGAAAGATAGAGAGGGAGAGAGAGAGAGAGAGAGAGAGAGAGAGAGAGAGAGAGAGAGAGAGAGAGAGAGAGAGAGAGAGAAGACAGACAGACAGACAGACAGACAGACAGACTGAGAACACTGAAATGGCAGAAACAATGAGACAACAATGCCAACCAAAAAAATAAAATGCACAGCATCAGCAAAATTCAAATATCACACACACACACACACACATACACGCACACGCACGCACGAACACACACACACACACACACACACACCCACACACACACACACACACACACACACACACACGCACACACACACACACTTGAAGAAAAAGAAGAGCGCGCGACAAGTGGGAGGGCTAGAGAGAAACGAATTGGAAGAGAAAACATCAGACACAGGGAACGTGGGAGGATGAAAATAATAGAGAAGGGGGGTAGGGGAAGTAGGTAAGAGGGAGGAGTAGGAGGAAGAAGAGGAGGAGGAGGAGGAGGGGGAGGAGGAGCAGAACCTCTGGCTGGTCTGCAAAAAGAAAATAGAAAGGGGTGGTGAGGGTAGGAGGGGGAAAGAGGGGGGGGGGGGGGGGGGGCTGGGGGGAGGTTGGGGTTTGGAGATGGAGGGGGGGGGGGGGGGGGGCTTCAAGCTTTCGCGCGCCAGTCGCCTTTAGAAGCAGGCCCAACATTCATCATCATAGCGAAAATGGGACCTTAGGGACACAGGCTTTGCATTGTTCTTGGCAACTCGCCTTTGTAGCGCTGTTCTCTCTCTCTCTCCTTACCCTGCGCCTATGCCTCTTCCTCTTCCTCCTCCTCGTCCTCCTCTTCCTCCTCCTCCTCCTACCCCTCCTCTTCTCTTCTCTTCTCTACACTTTATTATTTTGTCCTCATTTTGGTTTGTTTTTGATGGATGCTGCTTGTTTGAATAATTTCATTGTATGAACGAATTGAAATGTGCATTGTTATTTCTTTACTTTTTGCTTTCCTTGGTGAATATTTGTTTTAAGTGTATACATGAGTTATGATAATGTATTTGTGTTTTTTATTTCTTTACGTTGTTGTTTTTTTCCCTGTTGAATATTATTTATTTTTAACGGTATGAATGAGTGATAATGTGCATGCGTTATTTCTATACCTTTTTTTTTTCCTGTTGAATATTTCTTTTAACAACTTGAAAGAGTTAGAAATCTGCATAGTTTAATACATTTGTTGTTTTTTTTACTCCTTTTAGCAAGAGTTTTGTACACGTGACTGTTTAACTTTTAATGCAGTTACACAAACAATCTGTATTTAGCCTCGTTTTTTATTTGTTTGTTTGTTTGATTATTTTTTGTTTGTGTTTTTTTTATTTTCCTCAGCTATAACTTCATGGTTCTCCAGTTGTAACAATGTGCGTGTGACCATGTTTCGCCCCACAACCATTACTGCAGCTGCGTTACGACTTGTGCGATAACGTCTAACTCCATATCAGTGTTCATGCAGTTTTCTTTTATGTAATTTGTCATCCGTCCCTACCGACACCTAATGGTCTTCTGTTCCTAAAGGGATGGAACAGGTATTTACGTGGGTGCAAGATGTTCTGTGTGCGGTTCACACACGGGAGCTATGTTTATAGTCTCATCCGAAAAGACTTTCGAGAGAATAGATTGTGTCATATTGTTGGTTTAAATAGTTTTTATTCAGAAATCATCATCAGGTATGGAATTTATATAGCGCTGAATCTTGTAAAGCAACAAATCAAAGCGCTCAATGAAGCGCTGAAATGAGTATAAGCAGTGGTAATATTGTTAACCCAGAGAGGAAAGTTCCCTTGAATGTTTGCTTCGGTGATGGTTTGAACCTGGGTCATCAGATGATGAACGCAGCGTTTTTACCACTAGGCTATCCTGCACCCCGGGTTGTTTGATTTCTTTAACGTGTCTCTCTGCTTCAGTTTCCTCATGTTCTTTTTGTCCTTCTTCTAAGTGTTATTCTTTGTCTTTGCCTTTTTTTTGACATGTTTGTATGCATCTGTTTCTTTCGTTTTTACTTTATGTCTTAGATATGAATATATATATATATATATATATATATATATATATATATATATATATATATATATATATATATATACAGAAAGAGATAGATAGATAGATAGATAGATAGAAAGATATATATAGAGACATATATAGATAGATATATCATCGGGAAATTCCAATATAATAAATAAATAAATACACACACATAAATATTTTATTTATATATATATAATAAATAAAAATAATATATATATATTGATAAACTGCAACTCTGTAACAAATATATGTTAATTCCAGCCTGTGACTGTTTCATTTCGCGTGTCTATCTTAATTCGAGAAAAGAAAAAAACAGCCAATATAACATAGTTGTTTGCATAGAACAATGTAAGTCAGAGATCACAGGTTTAATCAACTATAGAATTATTTATATCTATTTTATAAGCATTTATATGTTTTTCATCCTCGGCTTCAGTACAGTCCCCCCAGTTCACCCAGCTGTAAATAGACACCTGCCCTCTTATGGGGAGAGGGAAGGTAAAGCAGCGAGGGAAAGGAGATGGACACCGCCCTCGATATGCTGGCCCCTAGGGAAGCTGAGGTCTTTGACTCCTTGCTTCCCAACAACCAAAGACCGCACAGGTTATTGGAACATCTCTACCCCTTTTACCTAAATTAACGGGAGACGGGGGATAGCTCACTTTCCAGAGCGTTAGCTGTTCTTTCCAAGGTAAGGTTAAGTAACGATAAGCGTGGCTGGCTGTTGAATGGGTGAACAGTTCGGTGTGCCTTGGCTTCAGTACAGCACCCCACCCCCCACGCCTAGCTCACCCAGCTATCGAAAGGTGCCTGCCCTCTTTAGAGGACAGGGAAGGTAAAGCATCGAGGGAGAGGAGATGGGCGCCGCTCTCAATATGCTGGTCCCTGGAGAAGCTGAGGTCTTTGACTCATCGTTCTCTAACGGCCGCACAGCTTATGGAAAGATGCTTATCTTGGTTATAACTGGCAGACTCAGCCTCCTTTCTTCGCACAGCAGTACGTACATCATGCATATTTATGACCTGTGGCAGTGTCGCAGAAATCGTTACTTCTCTCATAGAACTCTACGCGTTGTTGGATTTTTATGAGTGTTTGTCTACGTGGCTTTCTGGCATAAAGATATGAGTGGATAAAGATATGAGTGGATTTAATGGCTGGCGTCTCTAATCCTCTTTTCTTCTTAAAGCAGAACATTGCCAAGATTTACGACTATAGCTGCTGTTGTTAAAACCTTTTCCTTTTCCTGCCATGCGCTCATTCGTGCTGATGGAATTAAGTAGTCGTTGCCATGATAGTTCATATTTGAATGCTTTTTACCTCCTCATGAAGGATGTTTGTGATACTTATTTGCTATTTAGTGAATTATTGGCACCTGCTCTGGCATCAATATCATCATCAATACAATTATTGTAGTCAAGATGATCAGTTGTTTGATTGTTATAAAATGTTAACGTGTAGTGCTAGCAGCAGCAGCAGCAACAGCAGGAGCAGTAGTAGTTATAGTAGTAGCAGCAGCAGCAGCAGTAGTAGTTGTAGTAGTAGTAGTAGCAGCAGTAGTAATTGTAGTAGTAGCAGCAGCAGCAGCAGTAGTAGTAGTAGTAGCAGCAGCAGCAGCAGCAGCAGCAGCAGCAGCAGCAGCAGCAGCAGCAGCAGCAGCAGCAGCAGCAGCAGCAGTAGCGCAGCAGCAGCAGCAGTAGCAGCAGCAGTAGTAGTGGACGTCTTTGCCGTGTCGAGGGGAAAGCAGAAGAGCAGCAGCAGTAGCAGCAGCAGCAGTAGTAGCAGCAGCAGCAGCAGTAGCAGCAGCAGTAGTAGTGGACGTCTTTGCCTTGTCGAGGGGAAAGCAGAAGAGCAGCAGCAGTAGCAGCAGCAGCAGTAGTAGCAGCAGCAGCAGTAGTGGACGTCTTTGCCTTGTCGAGGGGAAAGCAGAAGACAGAATACAGTCAAGCAAGCAAACGCCTGCATATTTTGGTCTCTACGCATTATCTATTCACAAAGTTTCAAGCTTTATATCTAAACTTCAAATATAAAGCAGCATTGACAAACGAATTTCAAAAAGGCAACCAACGAAACAGACATATAAACAAACAAACAAACAAAACCGAAACAGCCAGACAAGAACGTATTACAAACAGAAGGAAACAATACTATCATAAAACGTTTAGGGGGGGGGGGAGGCAAAGAGTATTAGCAATGATGAAAAGTCGTTCAAGTTTATTTTCCTTAAAATGAACCAAACAGAATAAAACAAACGCAGGAAACAAATCGACCAAGAAACACATAAACACTCACATACACAGACACGCAAACGCGCACACACACATACACACACACTTGCACCCCTTTCCACACACACACACACACACACACACACACACACACACACACACACACACACACACACACACACACACACACACACACACACACACACTTGCGTCCCCCTTCACACACACACACACACTCGCACCCATATCCCCCTCCACACCACCTCCCCTCCCCCACAAACACACAACCCTCCTCCCTCCCAACACACACAAAACACACATACCCACCCACCTACTACACACACACGCACGCGCACACACACACACACATACACACACACACACACACATACACACACGCACACACTCGCAAACACCCCCCACCACCTCCTCCCTTTCCCCCCCACACACGCGCACATCTGGAATCTGTAAAGGCAAAATCTACAAGAAAAATAAGAAAACCTAGCACCCAAAAAAAGCAAGGAGTCAAAATAATTCTGCGAACAAGAGTGACAGTGGGAGGAGGGACAGACAGACAAGAATTGAAACAGAAAGCGCAGGAGAAATGGTTGAAGCCAAGAGAAGAAGAGGAGAGAGACTGTCTCTGGTCTGTGAAGTGTGGGGGTGGGGGTGAGGGGGAGAGAGAGACTCACAGAGAGACAGACAGAGAGACAGACAGACAGAGGGGGGGGGGGGAGGGGGGGTGACAGACAGACAAGAACTGGAAGAGAAAGCAGAGGAGAAAGGGTTAAAGCCTGGAGAAGAAAATAGAAGAGAAGAGAGAGAAGAGAAGAGAGAGAGAGAGAGATAGAGAGAGAGAGAGAGAGAGAGAGAGAGAGAGAGAGAGAGAGAGAGAGATAGAGAGAGAGAGAGAGAGAGAGAGAGAGAGAGAGAGAGAGAGAGAGAGAGAGGAGAGAGAGAGAGAGAGGAGAGGAGAGAATTGCCGGTCTTTGAAGAGAGACAATGACAATGACAAATTATTGTATTTCGAGGATAATGAATAAGCACTCATGTGCTTTTTTACATCAAGTCCCCGCCCGTAGGGATACATCTGAATAATATTAACCCAATACACATACTCTCACACAGTAGAAACAAAGGGAAATAACCCTTTCAAAAAACAAAAACAAACAAGAGAGAGAGAGAGAGAGAGAGAGAGAGAGAGAGAGAGAGAGAGAGAGAGAGAGAGAGAGAGAGAGACAGACAGACAGACAGACAGACAGAGACAGAGACAAAGAGAGAGAGTACACGAACTTAGAGGAATCAGGTGTTGCTTTAAGTGTAATCGTCATGTTCCTCCAGCCAGAGATAGGAGGACGCAACATGCTCATCATCATAGTAAACATGGCTCGTGGAGCGAGGAGAATGCTTTGTACTATTCTTGGAAAGTTGCTGATCCTTTACCTGCCTTAGTATGGTTCCGTTCATCTTGCCTTGTAATTCAGTTCAAATTACCTTACGATCTAGCTTATAATTATTGCCTTGTGAGCAGGTTCAAATTAACTTTGTGATCAGTAATGCCTGGTGAACATGTGTATAATTATTACCTTGTGATCGTTCCTATTGCCTTGTGATCAATATTGTCTCATGAACAAGTTCCTATTGCCTTGTGATTAATATTGCCTTGTGAGCAATTTCATAGTGCTTTGTGACCGATCAATAGTGTTGCCTTGCAAAAAAATAGTTTATGATGTCTTGTAATCAATATCGCCTTGTGAACAAGTTTGTGATGCCTTGTGATCAATATTGTTGTCTTGTGATCAATATCGCCTTGTGAACAAGTCTATATTCCCTTGTGATCAATACTGCCTTGTGGACAAAGTCATAATTATTGCTCTCTGATCAACGTTTCCTTGTGAATAAGTTCATATTTCCCCGTGATCAATATTGCCTGTGAACAAGTTCAAAAATATTGCCTTGTGATCAAGATCAACTTGCTGTGTGATTCAGTTTAAATCCTTTAGCTGTTCTTCTGGTCCACCCTTTCCTCTTCTTCTTTGTCGTCACTATAATTTATGTGCCTGCTGTCTGCGTCATATGATTATGCTTCTACCAACGAAATGAAGCGTCTGTATTTTGTAATTTACTGAAGATTAATTTGTTGGGTTTTTTTGCTAGCAAAATTTGGCACCAGTATCTCGACCTGTATATGTTTTAATATTTCACCATCATCATCGATCAAAACTATTCTGTAACTTTCCAGGACGCAGGATTAAGTGGGTTCGATTCCCGTTCAAGGGGATTTTTCGTCTGGAATTCACATCAGTGCCGACTCCACTCTCCCCAAAAGTCCTTAGAATGAGATTATAAACCAAGGCCCCGTGTGCGAACGCTCGCAGAATATCTTGCGCACACGTTAAAACCCGTTCCGCTTTTCGGAAGAGTGGGCCATTGTGTGCCAGTGGGAACAGATGACAAAAATGACAAAACTGCATGCACACGGGGACTGGATGAAAAAAGCACATGAGTGCTTATTCCATTTTCCTCGAAATAAAAGAATTTTTAAAAAATTCAAATTTGTGCCATGTTAATGTCCTTTTAGCCTTTTCCGTAATTCCACCGAGTTAAAACATGTTACGAATTTAAAACACAAATGCCACCCCATCATTGAAGTCCATCAACTTCAAAGAATTTTTTTCTTAGAAAAGTTTAAAAAAAAAGATAAAATAGAGTAAAATATTAAACCAGAGAAACAAAGAACCTGATATATCGAACCATAGGGAAAACAAGTGGAACAAAATAGTAATAAAAAGAAAAGAGAAAGTAAAGGAGAACATAGATGAGAAATAAAGGGTAAAAGAAGGGTGGGGTGGGTGGGGGGTTAGAGGGAGAGCTACTGCTGATGTTGGAAAGGAGATAGATGGGGGGTGGGGGGGGGGAGAGAGGTGGGAAGAGGTTAGATGTGTTTCCAAGCCGTATCACTCCAGGCGCCGCTAGGAGCAGCCCCAATGTTCATCATCATAGCAGAATGGGTCCTTGGGGACAACGCTTCCCCTCGTTCCTGGCAGTTTGCCCTGCGATCCAGGCCAGACACCTCCTCCCTTCCCACCCTCCTACCCTCCACACACACACACACACACACACGCGCGCGCGCGCGCGCACACACACACACACACACACACACACACAAACACACACGCATGCACACACACACACACGCATGCACACACACACACGCACTTCCCTTCTTTTTTTCCCCTCTTTTTCCGTCTAAAATCACTAAATGTGAACAGACGTTAAACTGAAGATATCACACGCGCGCACGCAAGCACGCACACACACACACACACACACACACACACAACACACACACACACACACGCGCACACACACACACACACACACACATGAACACCCCCCCCCCCCACCACACACACACACACACGCACTTCCCTTCTTTTTTCCCCCTCTTTTTCCGTGTAAATTCACTAAATGTGAACAGACGTTAAACTGAAGATATCGCACGCACGCACGCACGCACGCACGCACACACACACACACACACACACACACACGCATACACACCCACGCGCACAAGCACACGCACACACGCATGCATACCAACGCGTATCTCTTCTACTTAAAGCCCTTATCTCATTATGCTAACATCTCCTCCCCCCCCCCCCCCCCCCCTGCCTCCATCGTCTATCACTTTTAGTTAACAGACGTTAAATTGAAGACACATACACACACACACTTCCCTTCTTCTTTTGCTTCCTATACTTCCTTTTTTATTTGATCTGCCTTTCTCTGCAGTGTTTCCTCTGTGATGTGGTCTGCCTTTCTCTGCTGTGTTTCCTCCTCTTTGATGTGGTCTGCCTTTCTCTGCTGTTTCCTCCTTGATATGGTCTGCCATTCTCTGTTGTGTTTCCTCCTTGATATGGTCTGCCTTTCTCTGCTGTTTCCTCCTTGATATGGTCTGCCATTCTCTGTTGTGTTTCCTCCTTGATGTGGTCTGCCTTTCTCTGCTGCGTTTCCTCCTCTGTGATGTGGTCTGCCTTTCTCTGCAGTGTATCCTCCACCTACTCTTTGATATGGTCTGCCTTTCTCTGCTGTGTTTCTTCCTCTTTGATGTGGTCTGCCTTTCTCTGCTGTGTTTCCTCCACCTCCTCTTTCATATGGTCTGCCTTTCTCTGCTGTGTTTCCTCCTCTGTGATGTGGTCTGCCTTTCTTGCTGTGTTTCCTCTTTGATGTGGTCTGCCTTTCTCTGCTGTGTTTCCTCCACCTCCTCTTTGATGTGGTCTGCCTTTCTCTGCTGTGTTTCCTCTGTGATGTGGTCTGCCTTTCTCTGCTGTGTTTCCTCTGTGATGTGGTCTGCCTTTCTCTGCTGTGTTTCCTCCACCTCCTCTTTCATATGGTCTGCCTTTCTCTGCTGTGTTTCCTCCTCTGTGATGTGGTCTGCCTTTCTCTGCTGTGTTTCCTCTTTGATGTGGTCTGCCTTTCTCTGCTGTGTTTCCTCCACCTCCTCTTTGATGTGGTCTGCCTTTCTCTGCTGTGTTTCCTCTGTGATGTGGTCTGCCTTTCTCTGCTGTGTTTCCTCTGTGATGTGGTCTGCCTTTCTCTGCTGTGTTTCCTCCACCTCCTCTTTCATATGGTCTGCCTTTCTCTGCTGTGTTTCCTCCTCTGTGATGTGGTCTGCCTTTCTCTGCTGTGTTTCCTCTTTGATGTGGTCTGCCTTTCTCTGCTGTGTTTCCTCCACCTCCTCTTTGATGTGGTCTGCCTTTCTCTGCTGTGTTTCCTCCTCTTTGATGTGGTCTGCCTTTCTCTGCTGTGTTTCCTCCTCTTTGATGTGGTCTGCCTTTCTCTGCTGTGTTTCCTCCTCTTTGATGTGGTCTGCCTTTCTCTGCTGTGTTTCCTCCTCTTTGATGTGGTCTGCCTTTCTCTGCTGTGTTTCCTCCTCTTTGCTATGGTCTGCCTTTCTCTGCTGTGTTTCCTCCTCTTTGATGTGGTCTGCCTTTCTCTGCTGTGTTTCCTCCTCTGTGATGTGGTCTGCCTTTCTCTGCTGTGTTTCCTCCTCTTTGATATGGTCTGCCTTTCTCTGCTGCGTTTCCTCCTCTGTGATGTGGTCTGCCTTTCTCTGCATGCAGTGTTTCCTCCACCTGCTCTTTGATATGGTCTGCCTTTCTCTGCTGTGTTTCCTCCTCTGTGATGTGGTCTGCCTTTCTCTGCATGCTGTGTTTCCTCCACCTGCTCTTTGATGTGGTCTGCCTTTCTCTGCTGTGTTTCCTCCACCTGCTCTTTGATGTGGTCTGCCTTTCTCTGCTGTGTTTCCTCCACCTGCTCTTTGATATGGTCTGCCTTTCTCTGCTGTGTTTCCTCCACCTGCTCTTTGATGTGGTCTGCCTTTCTCTGCTGTGTTTCCTCTTTGATGTGGTCTGCCTTTCTCTGCTGTGTTTCCTCCACCTCCTCTTTCATATGGTCTGCCTTTCTCTGCTGTGTTTCCTCCACCTGCTCTTTGATGTGGTCTGCCTTTCTCTGCTGTGTTTCCTCTTTGATGTGGTCTGCCTTTCTCTGCTGTGTTTCCTCCACCTCCTCTTTCATATGGTCTGCCTTTCTCTGCATGTTGTGTTTCCTCGCCTAGAGTCTTTACCCATGAGATGCTTTACATGCTATGTACGATGTCTGCGTCTTTTATGCATTTTGCCGACATTTTCTTAGATGCTTTGTATTGACTATGTACAATGTCTGCGTTTTTTAATGCATTTTTTCCGACATTGTCCTAGATGCTTTGTACTACCTATGTACAATGTCTGTGTTTTTAATGCATTGTTCTGACATTGTCTTAGATGCTTTGCATGAACTCTGTACAGTGTCTGTGTTTTTTAAATGCTTTTTTCTGACAATGTTTTAGATGCTTTACATCAACTATGTACAATGTCTGTGTTTTTTAATGCATTTTTCTGACATTGTCTTAGATGCTTTGCATGAACTATGTACTGTGTCTGTGTTTTTTATGCCTTTTTTTCTGACATTGTTTTAGATGCTTTGCATCAACTATGTACAATATCTGTGTTTTTTATGCTTTTTTCTGACATTGTTTTAGATACTTTACATCAACTATGTACAGTGTCTGTGATTGTTATGCTTTTTTCCGATATTGTCTTGGATGCTTTGCACCAACTATGTACAGTGTTTGTGTTGTTTTAAATGCCTTTTTCTGACATTGTCTTAGATGGTTGGCATCAACTATGTACAATGTCTGTGTTTTTTATGCATTTTTCTGACATTTTCTTAGATACTTTGCATCACCTATGTACAGTCTCTTTATTTTATGTATTTCTGCAACATTCTTTTAGATGATTTATATTAAATATGCAGTCGCTGTATTGTATGGAGTTTTACGAGATTGTCTTAGATTTTTTGCACAGTCTCTGTTGGTTTATCCATTTTGTGATACATCGTAGATGCTTTACATTAAACATGCATAGTCTGCGTATTCTATGCATTTTTGCGTCATTGTCTTTACATTAACTATGTGCAGTGTCTGTGTCTTATGCATTTTTGCGTCATTGTCTTTATATTAACTATGCACAGTGTCTGTGTTTTATGCATTTTTGCGTCATTGTCTTTACATTAACTGTGCACAGTGTCTGTGTTTTATGCATTTTTGCGTCATTGTCTTATTGTCTGTGCTTTATGCATTTTTTGTGTCATTCTCTTTACATTAACTGTGCATAGTCTGTATTTTTATGCATTTTTGCGTCATTGTCTTTACATTAACTATGTACAGTATTTGCGTATTTTATGCATTTTGCGTCATTGTTTTTACATTAACTATGCACAGTGCTTTGCGATTTTTATGCGTTTTGGCGACATTGTCTTTACATTGACTGTACCGTGTTTGTGCTTGTTTATGCATTTTTGCGTTATTGTCTTTACATTAACTGTGCACGGTGTCTGTGTTTTATGCATGTTTTGCGACATTGTCTTTACATTAACTATGCACAGTGTCTGTTTTTTTATGCATTTTTGCGTCATTATCTTTACATTAACTTTGTGCAGTGTTTGTGTTATTTATGCATTTTTGCGGCATTGTCTTTACACTAACTATTGAAAGCCTGTATATTTAATTCATTTCCGCAACACTATCTTTACATCAACTATTTACAATCTATATTTTATGCATTTCTGCGACATCGTATCGAATGCTTTACATCAACTGTCTACAGACTCTATAGTGTACGCATTTCTGCGATATGTCTTAGATGCATTACATCAACTAATCCCACTCTCTGTATCTTATACCGTTTGGCTATAACCATATCTATGATGCCTTACATCAACTATACACACTCTCCATATCTTATGTCATTTGTCTATAACCATATCTATGATGCCTTACATCAACTATACACACTCTCTATATCTTATGTCTTTTGGCTATAATTATATCTATGATGCTTTAATCAACTTTACACACTCTCTGTATCTTTTGTCTTTTTGCTATAATTATATCTATGATGTTTTACATCAACTCTACTCTGTATTAGACGCCTTTCTGCTATTTGTATTGGATGTTTTATATTAACTATGCACATTCTCTGCATTTTATGCACAAGTACGCACAGTCTCTGTAATTAATGCATTTTTGTGACAGTGTCTTAGATGCTTCAAGTCGACTATGAACTGTCTGTATTGTATCCATTTCTGCAGCATTATCTTCTTGTTTAAAATTATTTTATTCTTTTATATCGAGGATGATTGAATAAACAAGTATGTGCTTTTTTACATCCAGTCCCCTTGTGTATGAGGTTTTGTATAATTCTGACATGTAATCCCACCGGCACACAATGGCCTACTTTTACGAAAAACGGAACAGGATTTAACGTGTGCTCATGATGTTCTGCGTGCGTTCGCACCTAGGACCTCGGTTTGTAGTCTCATCCATCAACTATGCACAGTCTGAGTATTCCATGCATTTCTGCAGCATTATCTCACATCAACTATGCAAAGTCTGCGATTCTTATGCATTTTTGTGTCATTGTCTTCACATCAACTGTGCACAATGTCTCTATTGAATGCATTTCTGCGAAATGTCTTAGATGCTTCAAGTATGCACATTCTCTGTATTATATGCATTTCTGCTATAATCATATTATGTTTTAGATGCTTTTCATTGACTACGCATAGTCTGTGCATTTTCTGTATTACTGTGACATTGTCTAAGATGCTTCACATCAACTATGTACAGTCTCTGTACGTTATGCATTTCTTAGGTGATTTGCATCAACTATGTACAGTCTCTGTAAGTTATCCATGTCTTAGGTGATTTACATCAACTATGTACATTCTCTGTATGTTATGCGTTTTTGCGACATGCCTAAATGCATCACTTCAACTATGTGAAGTTGTGAACAAACGACGTTGCCGTAAAAGAAACAGCAAGGAAATAGCTCAAATAAAAAAACAACTGTAACGAAAGAGGAAAAGCCCAAATCAGCAAAGAAAAAACAGACCACAAACATTTTTCTTTGATGTCAAAACAAAATGGACCGCAAGTTGTACAGACAAAGGAACAGTGAAAAATAAAAGGAAAAACTAGAAGTCTGCTCGTTACAAATGATGAAAAGTCATTCAAGTGCTTTCCCCGAGCGTTCGAGGAAGAAGAATTCAAGTGTTTTTCTAGCAATACAAAAAAATGTAATAAAGGAAAAATGGAGCCCCCCCCCCACCCCACCCCACATGCACACACACTTACAGACAGACAGGCACACACACATCCTCTCCCCGCCACACAAACACACACACACACACACACACACACACACACACACACACACACACACACACACACACACACACACACACACACACACACACACACACACACACACACATAGTGAGGCCCGTGTTCGAACGCATGCAGAACATCTTGCGCGCACGTTAAATCCTGTTCCACTTTTCGGAAGAGTAGGCCATTGTGTGCCGGTGTAAACAAATGACAAAATTCACAAAACTGCATACACATGGGGACTGGATGTAAAAAAAAAGCACATGAGTGCTTATTTAATTATCCTCGATATAAAAGAATAAATAAATAAATAAATACACACTCACACACACACACATCCTACCCCCTGCCACACACATACACACACACACATCCTTCCCCCTGCCACACACATACACACACACACACTTCCCCTGCCACACACATACACACACACACACTTCCCCTGCCACACACATACACACACACACATTCCCCTGCACACACATACACACACACACACTTCCCCCTGCCACACACACACACACACACACCCCACTCAGCACCCCTGCACACACACACACACTACATATCAAGCTCACACTCACCACACTACACTCACACACACTCTCAAATCACACCCCCCCAAAACACACAAAACAACAAACACACAAACACACAGAAACACACACACAAACACAATGACACAACGACAAACGCACACACAACACGCAGACAACATCAGATAAACCAAAAGAGAGAGAGAACAAGCAGAGAGCAGCAGTCAGAACGAAGAGAAGAATACATCACAAGAAAAAATGGTAGTATGGGAGGGAGGAGGAGGGGGAGGGGAGGATAGGGACAGAATGGAGAGAAACATCAGGACTAGAATGGGCAAGAGAGAGAGAGAGAGAGAGAGAAGAGAGAGAGAGGAGAGAGAGAGAGAGAGAGAGAGAGAGAGAGAGAGAGCAGACAGAGAAGAGAAGAAGACAGGGGAGGGAGAGAGAGACAGAGAGAGAGAGATTATACAGAGATAGAGACATAGAGAGAGACAGAAGAGAGAGAATACACACACAAAAATAGAAGCAGCCATTAGAGAGAGGACAGAGAGAGAGAAGAAAGAGAGAGAGAGAGAGAGCAGACAGACAGACAGCAGAGACAGAGAGACAGAAGACAGACAGACAGAAGAGAGATTATCGGTGATAGAGACGAGAGAGACAAACAGATAACAGAGAAATAGACAGACAGCCAGCAGCTAGCAGCAGGAGAGAGAGAGAGAGAGAGAGAGAGAGAGAGAGAGAAGAGAGAGTAAGAGAGAGAAGAGAGAGAGAGAGAGAGAGAGAGAGAAGAGAGAGAGAGAGAACAGAGGGTCATAGAGAGACCGAGCGGGCAGAGAGGACAGACAGAGAGAGAGAGAGAAGAGAGAGAGAGAGAGAGAGAGAGAGAGATGAGAGAGAGAGGAGAGAGAGGGAGAGTGAGAGAGAGAGAGGCAGACAGAGAAAGAGAGAGACAGACAGAGGGAGGGAGAGAGAGAGACAGAGAGAGAGAGATTATACAGAGATAGAGACATAGAGAGAGACAGAGAGAGAGAGACATACACACACAAAAATAGACAGCAGCCATTCAGAGAGAGAGACAGAGAGAGAGAGAGAAAGAGAGAGAGAGAGACAGACAGACAGACAGACAGACAGAGACAGAGAGACAGAAGACAGACAGAAAGAGAGATATACGAGATAGAGACAGAGAGAGACAAACAGATAAACAGAGAAATAGACAGACAGCAGCAGACAGCAGAGCGAGAGAAGAGAGAGAGAGAGAGAGAGATGAGAGAGAGAGAGAAGAAGAGAGAGAAGAGCAGAGAGAGAGAGAGAGAGAGAGAGAGAGAGAGAGAGAGAGAGAGAGAGAGAGAGAGAGAAGAGAGAGAGAGAGAACAGAGGGTCATAGAGAGACACAGAGCGAGGCAGAGAGGGACAGAGACAGAAAGAGAGAGAGAGAGAGAGAGAGAGAGAGAGAGAGAGAGAGAGAGAGAGAGAGAGAGAGAGAGAGAGAGAGACAGACAGACAGACAGAGAGAGAATATTAAGGAGAGAAACGCGGAGAGACTGATGCTGGTTTTGAAAATAAAAGAGGGGTAGAGTGCAAATGTAGAGGGGGGTTGTTTTGTCGTAAAATGGTTTTTGCCGTAATGTGGACACACTCCATGGAAATAAGAACTTTCTCCTGGGTCTGGAAACTTCTTGCAAGAAAAAAGAAAATGTCCCTTTTCCTTCACTAGGTGGGTTGCCTATTCACACACTGCAAAATATGACATACAATAATTATCAGATGTCAATAGACGATATCAAAAGTGACAGTTCACATTGCTTTTTGAGCGTTGGAATCAGGTAAAAGAACAGATTTTTTCTGGGAAAGTCCAGGAGTATTCGTTCTCAGTCTCGACTAGGTTGTTTTAAGCTTTTTTATTAATCTGTTCATGTTCAAAGTTTTCTCGTTACTGCCAGTTCATGTGATATACTTTCATGTGTTCTTTTATCTGTCAACCTGACCCAGAGAAGCCTTCCAAAAAACATTAAAAAACAAAACAAAGCATATCTTTTGAGCTGCATTGAATGTTTCTTCATCATTTTTGTGTGTCCAGGATTCACAGCCATATAGCATGACGGGCACATCGTAATTTTCATTTTCAGCTGGTAAGGAATGCTGCCATCTTTCCAGATGTTGTTTAGTTAGAAAATTCATGAAATAATTTTAAGATATATTATAAGCCGTACGCTACAAAACAAAGACACAAACCTCATGAAGACTGTTTTTCAAAACTGAGGCAAAAAGAACAAAAAAAATGGGAGACCATCAGCTTCTCTTATTGGAAACATCCCTAAATCCTGTGGCTGGAGAATCCATGAAGCCGGCAGGGCCAGCAAAAGACGAGAACAAATGAAGAAGGAGGATCATGTCGGTGTCATTGGGCGCGGCGGCTAACGCTGTATCCGATGATTCTGGCTTGTAGATGTCCTTTTATTGCCGTTATCAAGCTTGGGTCATTTTTCATGGGAGTTGTTACAGTACGATGCGCTAAGCAGTAAACAGAGACATCAAGCACATTTTGTCCGGGTTCAGCCCAGTTTTAATCCAGTTAGCGACAAGCAGTCTGTTTAACGACACTGCAAACTGGGAGGAGTCAGATATGCGATCCTGCCTTCCCGCTCCAGCTGCTGTTAGGGACAGCCGAAACATCCAGCATGGGATGGATGCCGTAGCCTAGCGGTTAGGACCGTTTGGCTTTGATCTTGTGAGCTCATGAAGTCGTAGGTTTAAGTCTTGGCAGCGGCGTCTGGTAAATTGAGGGTGGGGACTTTTATGTTCGCATCATTTCCAAAATCAGACTGATTTGCTCTCTGGTCATGTCAATCTTCTTATATGCATGTGAATCATGGACCTCACAGCGGACTTAGAGAGAAGAATAAGAGCTGTAGAAATGAGGTGCTTCCGAAGACTCTCAGGCATCTCATACAAAGACCACATCACGAATGAAGAAGTCAAGAGACACATCCGCAATGAAATCGGGCCCTATACTGACCTTCAAACACTCGCAAGACAACGAAATCTGAAGTGGTTTGGTCATGTCACACGCTCCTCTGGTCTTGATAAAACAATCCTACAAGGCACAGTGAGGGGAGGAAGAAGAAGAAGCAGACAAAGGGAGAGATGGGAGGACAACATTCGAGAGTGGACAGACATGGAGCTGAGAGACACCCTGAGAGCGGCTGAAAGGCGAGAGGACTGGAGAAAGGTGGTTGACAAAGCTTAGAAGGCGCCCCAAAGGATTCGGAATCTGAGGGATCGGTGACGGATAACGGTGACTTTTATGATTTCCCTGGTCATATCAAAATGCAGACTTGCCAATGCATTAATTACCTATGTGTTTAGGCACACACACACACATACACACACGCACGCACGCACGCACACACACAGAAGGAGAGAGATAGAGAGAGAGATCAAATATACACTACACACATGAGATCACATTTACATATTATAGACCCCGTTATTCATATCAGTGATAGGCGAACGGCCAAAACACGAATATACCCAGCATACATTCTGTACAAAAATGAGCTGCTTTGATGTTAGAATGTGTCAGCTGAGGCCAAGAGGCAGACCTCCTACAAAGACATTAATGACACACTCTCAAATTCATTCTCTAATTTCAACGACAACATTCTTTCTGTGAAAGTTACTTCCAATATGGTGTCTTATCGACTACTTAATCTTGGCATTGGATGGTCAATAGAGTGTTACGACACGTCCCGTCCTGTTTCATCCAGTATAAGTCCTTCAGATGAGAATACAAACCGAGGTCCCATGTGCGAACGCACGTAGAACATGTCTAATATCACTGAGAGGGACCAGACGTAAAATCGAAGACGCACAACATCTTCACACACGTTAAAGCCTGTTCCGCATTTCAGAAGGATAGGCCATTATGTGCCGGTTGGAACGGATGACAACATGTACAATTACAAAACTGCATAAACACGGGGACTGGATGTAAGAAAAGCACATGAGTGCTTATTCCATTATCCTCGAACAAAATGAAATAAATAGAAAAATGAATAAATAAATACTATGAAAACATTATAACGAAACTGCAAACACACGGGGACTGGACGTAAAAAAACCATGAGTGTTTATTCCATCATCCTCGACAAAAAAGGAGGAAAAAAAAGAAGAGAAAACTCCATTTGGAGAACACTTATGCCTTTCTACAGTGACTCAAACTAAGGCAGACAGCAATGTCAAGTTATGTGTGCAAGCTTTGGGCCAAGACATACATCAAAATGTTGCTTTCTTACGGAGTACTGGTATTGTGGTCATTTTCATTCATGACAATATCATAACATAACATGAGCATAACATTCCGTACTGTCCATAAAAGAGAGGAGCAAACGATCCCCTGAAGTCGGAGTATCGCTGACTACAATACAATGAATTACAGAAAGATGGCCATACACGCAAACCTCTCATCCTGACCACACTTGCCAAAGTCTCACACTGATTCCCAGGTGTGTGGAGTGGTGCACAGCGCATAGGAAAAGAAAACAAAAGGTCTCAGATTTCAACCTTAACAGCCCCCCTGTGAGGATGACCTGGGAGGGGTAGGGTGTTGGGGGGGGGGGGTCTCTTTCAGTATAAATAGCTGACCAATCTTCTCAAAATTCTGTGCTAGTTTTCTATTACTCTCGTTGGTTTTATCTGTTCCTTTACCTTTCTATTTTCTCTTTTGCTTATCATATGCCTTCTCAGTTTATCTGTTTGCTTTTTGGGGGGGCAAATCTGACACGTATTTTATCTTCATACTGTCTGCATAATGCACTGTTTATTGCGGTGACTAGGTAGTGATACTTTAAACACTATGATAGACACAGGATGTTCATTCTGCAGTGTCATTTTTCCATATAGTTATGGCATTTTTTAATCATATTTTTTAGCGCAATAAAGGATTCACTCTACCTTTATACGATTCTCTGTCTCTCTGTCTGTGTCTGTATCTGTGTATGTGTCTGTCTGTATCTCTGTTTTTTTAATTTTTCTTATTTCGAGGATTCCTGTGTTTTCTTAATCCAATCCCCGTGTGTATGTAGATTGGTAAATGTTGTCATCATGTTCCCACCGGCACACAAAGGCCTACTCTTCCGAAAAGCGGAACCCGTTTTAACGTGTGCGCAAGATGTTTTGTGTATATGTGTGTGTGTGTGTGTGTGTGTGTGTGTGTGTGTGTGTGTGTGTGTGTGTGTGTGTGTGTGTGTGTGTGTGTGCATGTGTGTGTGTGTGTGTGTGTGTTGTGTGCATGTGTGTGTGTGTGTGTGTGGTGTGTGTGCATGTGTGTGTGTGTGTGTGTGTGTGTGTGTGTGTGTGTGTGTGTGTGTGTGTGTGTGAGTGTGTGTGTGTGTGAGTGTGAGCAATGAGGTAGTGAGCGGATGCGTCTTGAAACAGTTTGCGTTCTGAAGGATGTGAAAACTTTGGCTAATGTTTTTCCTTTTGTCTCCTAGGAAAGTCTATCTTACAGCATTCGTCTATCATCAGCCTAACTATAAAATATAGACACAGAAGTTTTTCACAGGCTTCGAAGCCTCTATGGACCAATGTCAAGAACTGCGCGTTTGCAAACTGTAGCAAAATATTGCTCTTCTTTTAGTTTTTTGTGTTTTTCAAAGTCAAAGTGAAAGTTGAAATTTTGTTTCCAGACAGTACATTCAATAAGCAACGCATTTACTTTTTTTATGAATCCATCTATCTAGGAACAAACATGTCTTAATGGTAATATTTAACTACAACATCTGTCTGTCTGTGTGTGTGTATCTTTCTTTATCTGTGTCTCTTTCTGTCTGTCTTTATCTGTCTCTCTTTCTGTCTGTCTGTCTGTCTGTCTCTGTCTGTCTGCTTGTCTGCTTTTCTTTCTGTCTGTCTGTCTGTCTGTCTCAGTCTGTTTGCTTGTCTGCTTTTCTTTCTGTCTCTCTCTCTCCAGTAGTCTTTTTGTTTGACTCAGCGTCGTGTTTTGTTTTTCTTTTTAAACAATATTTTTATTCACATCCCCAACTTGTTTTTTTCCTTTAACATTTTGTCAATTGAATCGCCATGACCCCTCCCCCCATCCCATCCATGCACACACACAAGCATACACATATACACTAACAAACACACACACAAGCACACGCAAACACACACACAGACACAAACTCATCTCTCTCTCTCTCTCTCTCTCTCTCTCTCTCTCTCTCTCTCTCTCTCTCTCTCTCTCTCTCTCTCTCTCTCTCTCTCTCTCTCTCTCTCTCTCTCTCTCTCTCTCTCTCTCTCTCCTTCGGATGAGACTATAAACCGAGGCCCCGTGTGCGAACGCATGCAGAACATCTTGCGCACATGTTAAATCATGTTCCGCTTTTCGAAAGAGTAGACGATTGTGTGCCGGTGGGAACAGATGACAAAATTTACAAAACCGCATACACACGGGGACTAGATGTAAAAAAGCACATGAGTGCTTATTCCATTATCCTCGATATAAAAAAGCGCTCTCTCTCTCTCTCTCTCTCTCTCTCTCTCTCTCCTCTCTCTCTCTCTCTCTCTCTCTCTCTCTCTCTCTCTCTCTCTCTCTCTCTCTCTCTCTCTCTCTCTCTCTCTCTCTCTCTCTCTCCTCTCTCTGCATGCAGACAGTGCTAGAAATATGTATGCAGATAACACAAATGAAAGGGGAGAGAAATAATGTAAATTCTGTTTTGCATTGTTAGAACTTTTTTCCTTGTATATGTGTGTGTGTGTGTGTGTGTGTGTGTGTGTGTGTGTGTGTGTGTGTGTGTGTGTGTGTGTGTGTGTATGTGTGTGTGTGTTATCATGTTTTGTCTTGGTCGTCTCCATAGGGAATATGTTTTCGCTGTTCATTCATTCATCCTGAGTTAAACAGAAACATACACATCACACCTCGCTGCAGACTCCCAAAACTCTGTGGACTGGTGTGAAGAATGACTTGTTAGCAACTGTAGCACCGGTATGGCACGTTTTCTCTTGTCAGTGTTGGTTGCATTGTTGTTTTTAATGCTTTTCTTCTGCTTTTTTGTGTTTGAAATTAATATTTCTGTTGTTCTTTTCTCTCTTCTTGTTTCGGTTTTTACTCCAACTTACTTCTGTTTTATTTATTCCACTTAGTTTGCATGAACATTCCCTGCGTAAGTCGTTTGTGTTATTGTGATTTTTATGTTTACCTCTGTTCACACTAGTAGAAGTGAGTACTCTACACACACAGTCGCGCGCGCACACACACACACACACACACACATACACACACCACGCGCAGGCACGCACGCATGCACACGCACACACACGTGCACACAGGTTAAAAAAGTATAGACAAACAAGAACAGGAGAACAATCAGGTCAATTCTGTTTGCATTCTGAGCAGTGTTTCACTCATTCCTCTTGTTCTGACCAGCGGTCTCAATGGGGAATAGGTTTTCGTCATTCTTTCATTCATTCATACATTCATCCTGAGTTAAACAGAAAACACACACCTCACACCTCGCTGCAGACTCCCAAACCTCTGTGGACTGGTGTGAAGAATGACTTGTTTGCCTCTGTAACACCAGCATGTCATGTCTTCTTTTGTCAGTGTTGCTAGTATTCTTCTTTTGTTTTATACTTTTTCTGTTCGAGTTTGTTTGAAACTCAATTCCCCCCTGGGGGCCTGTTAGTATAAATAGCATCATCGCCCCCTGGAAATTATGTGCTTGGAATTCCCTATGTTAATACTAGTAATGATAATAATGATAATAATAATGATAATGAATATTATAATAATGATGAGGATGAGGAGGAGAATGACAATATAGTTATGATATATATCAATATAATCATATAATAATACAATATCAATTGTATAATTAACGTAATATAATGATGATAATAAAAAAAATAGGAAGAAGAAAAAACAACAATAATAATAATATAATAATAATAATAATAATAATAATAATAATAATAATAATAATATACCACTACTACTACTATTACTACTACTATTACTACATACTACACTACTACTACTACTACTACTACTACTACTACTACTACTACTACTACTACTACTACTACTACTATAGCATTCATTCAACGCTGAATCTTGTAAAAGAAATAAATCGAAGCGCTTTCCCATTCCTCTCTTTGTTTCTTCCTCGTTTGTTTTCATCTTCCTGTCACCTCCTTCTTGTCTCTGCTCTGCCTTCTTGGTCCAGTCTCCTGCCTTTATGTCCCCCCAGAAACACTTGACTTATGACATTTCTCTCCTGTGTCAAAATCGGATGGGCTGGGCCTGACTTGTCAGGGGCTTAACGGCAGTACAACGTAGTTTGGCTCATATGAGAGACAACAGTAGTTGCCGTCTGAGCGTTCAACAATGAAGAAGAAGTTTGAGGTTCATGTTTCTGTCGTTGTTCTTTTCTCTGTCCTTGTTTTGTTTTGTTCCTTCTGTGTTGTTGTTGTTTTGGTTTTAATTATGTTATAACTTTGTATGTATAAGCACCACTCGCATTAGTAGTTTTCGTTTTTGTGATCTTCAAGTCTGTGTCTGTTGACACTTGTTGGGGTGATTCCTCTACACACACACTGCACACACACACGCACACACACTACACACACACGCACACACACATACACACGCACACAAACACATAAACATACACACACACACACACACACGCACACACACACTCACTGACTCACTTACACCACCCCTACACAAACACACTCACACACAGACAGACAGAGAGTCACGCACATACACGCGCGCACACACACACACATACACTACAAACACACACACACACACACACACACACACACACACACACACACACACACACACACACACACACACACACACACACACACACATATATATATATAAATGCACAGACACTTTGAAAGTATTGTAGACAAACGACAACAGGAGAACAATGAGGTCAATTCTGTTTGCATTCTGACCAGTGTTTCTCTCATTCCTCTTGTTCTAACCAGCGGTCTCAATGGAGAATAGGTTTTCGTCTTTCATTCATTCATTCATTCATCCTGAGTTAAACAGAAAACACACACCTCACACCTCGCTGCAGGCTCCCAAACCTCTGTGGACTGGTGTGAAGAATGACTTGTTTGCCTCTGTAACACCAGCATGTCATGTCTTGTGATGCTGTTTTTGCTGTAGGTTTTTTGGTCTATTGGTTTGTTTTCATAGTGGTTTTCGTGTATGTTTAGTTGAGGCTGATTTTTGTTGTTGTTTTGTGTGTGTGTGTGTGTGTGTGTGTGTGTGTGTGTGTGTGTGTGTGTGTGTGTGTGTGTGTGTGTTTGTGTGTGTGCGTGTGTTTCTTTTCGTGTTTTTGTAGCGGTTTTTCACCCATATTTCTTGTTCTACTTTTTATATCTTGTGACACATGAGCATCCCGCAGGTGCTTTTTTCCTTCTTTCTTCCTATTGTTTGGCAGGGGGTGGGGGTGGGGGCATTTGAATATGTGTTTTGTTTTCTTGTCTATCTTTTTGTTTTCTTAATCGGTCAAGGTCAGGGTTGTTCGTGTGTTTCTTTTTTTTCAAGATATTGACCTCGTTTTAGGACATGAATAATAATTGTGTTGATACATTTGTCTTTTTTGCGAAGTGTTTTGACTGCTCGGTTTGTTTTGAAGATAAGTTAGTTCGTGTTCAATGATAGGGATTATTTGCATAGGTGGTGATGTGTAGAGTGAGGGATCTGAGAATCATAACTCATTGATCAAACGTTGAACAGTTTAGATAAATAATCTATCTAATGGTTCTAAAGGTTGTCTGTACCATTATAAACCATTCGCTTTTTTGTGGTTTAAGTACTGGAGTCATTGTCTCTTTGTTAATTTTGTCAGTTTGTCTGAGGTGTATAGTTTGTTAGCATTTGTTGAGTAATGTATCCGTTATTATTTCTGCCTGATTTTCTTTTTTAATTTGATAATTTTTGATTTGTTTCCTTGTTTTTGTGGATAGTCTGTCTCTTTTTTGTACCATTTTCATTTTATCAAAAATAACTTTCTGATTTTCTTATTTAGCTTGTTTGCTTTTCTTTTTTCTTTTTTCTTTATTTCTTTTTCTTCCTTTCTTCTGTCTTATAAAAATTTTTAATCTATCTCTCTGTATGTCTGTCTCTCTTTTTTTTTCTTTCGTTCGTTCTTTCTTTCTTTCTTTGTTTTTCTTTCTTTCCTCATTCTTTCTTTCTTTGTTTTTTTCTTTTCTTTCTTTCTGTCTTTCTTTTTGTTAACCCTACACTTTTTTGGATTATCCTGTCAGACTTCTGGACACCACATACTTTAAAGATTCCCCCAAAGCTGCTGACCTTTCTCTTTTTTCTGGCCAGAGAAATACAACAGACAAAAGTGGATGAGTAGCATCTTCAACATAGTAGTACATCATAAGCAGGGGAAGGGATAGCTCAGTGGTCAGAGCACTCGCTTTCCACCTAGCCAAGGTTAAGCAACGTCGAGCGTGGTTACCACTTGGATGGATGACCGTTTGTGTGCTTTGGCTTCAGTACAGTCCCCCAGTTCACCCAGCTGTAATGGGTACCTGCCCTCTTTAGGGTCAGGGAAGATAAAGCAGCAAGCGTGAGGAGATGGGCGCCACCCTCACTATGCTGGCCCTAGAGAAGTGAGGTCTCTGACGCCTCGCTCCCCTAAGACCTTAGAGGTTATGGGGACCTTTACATCGTAAGCACGACCAGCGTGGTTTAGCACCGGAAGCAGAAAGAACCCATTTGATATTTTTCTATTTTTAAATCGGAGAAAAACAACAACAGATGAACAAGTATTGTAATTGCCCTTCATAGGATGATCAAAGTGCTTTTGCCTTGACTAAGTAACTAACGAAATCTCAACTTAATTTCTCCTTTAAATCTTGCTGAGTCGTTGGGTGGCAACGTATCTAATATTTTTTAACATTTTCGCTGGCATGTCTAACCTGGTGGAGCTCATTCCGCTCCAGAGAGCAGATGCATGCTGGGTATGCTGGTGTCATGGCTCCAAACACCTGGCTCGCGTACGTAGACTGGATAGCCTAGTGGTTAGAACGTTTTATACTTGCGATTTGGCGGGTCATGATTGTACCAGGGTTCGAACTATCACCAAGAGGCTTGTTAAGGGAGATTTTCTCCATGGAAATATGGACTCCATTCCCCCACAAGTTGTTAGAGTGAGACTATAAAGCGGCGCCTGGGCTTTATCACAGTTTTTGATTAAATCATTGATGCTGGGGGCAACAGCAAAGTGAGAGGCTGTATGACCAGTGGCTTTCCCACTCATGGAATTTCACTTTACAGTTTAATCTTTAGTGATCGACTATGACTCCCTGACTAGGAGGCTTGACTCGCACAGTCCTTATGTGCTGCAGCCCTGGGGGCTGGTTGGCTTTTGGAGAACATCTCCAACGCTGACTGTCCTTATGCCCACTTGACCGAGAGAGTGGGGATGTACTGTGAGCAAGGCATCTCCACTATAATCAAATTTCTGCCCAATTTCCAAAAAAGCAGCTGCCTCCTCTGCCGTTTTGGGGGTCATCGTCGGACACGATGGACAAACATACATACATAAACCGAGGTACCCGTATGCAAGCTATAAACTGAGACTGAAGGCTCGGTGTCAAAACTATAAAGCGAGACTATAATCATACCGATCTTGTACCTGTGTTGGCTAGGTGCAGTTGTTTTCAGAATTGTACTCATTTTTCAGGATGATTCAAAGAACTTAAGTGGGATGACTTGCCACCACAATCCCTAAATCGGAAGTATTCCGCTAGGACTATAATATACAATTTTAAACAAAGAGTCCCCCGTGTGAACATATACCGCAGGGCATCTTTTGTTACAACTCGTTCTGTCTCTGTGAAGAGTAGGACACGTGCACCGGTATGAAGAGATGACAAAAAGCCCATCCCAAAAAAACCCAACAACAAACCAAACAGAAACTCATGTACACTGGTGTATGTAGACATGATTACCTAAGTCAGACAGCTGCTACCTTTACGGTAGGCAAGCAATAATGGTGGTATAGGCTACAATGTCGTCATTGGTAAACCTGGCAGTTCTGGCCAAGGAAGGGGCACAATATACCTAGGATGGTCTACACGCACTTAGTAGCAACACCCCTGTAGTCTGACCCCAAGGCTTTCAGCTGTGGGGGCTGTTAAGCGTCTCGATTGGTTTGCTTGACATGATTCAGCGCTATATAAATTCCATACATGTTCTTCATCATCATCATCATCATCATCATCATCGTCATCGTCATCGTCATCGTCATCAGTAGTAGTAGTAGTAGTAGTAGTAGTAGTAGTAGTAGTAGTAGTAGTGTTATTGTTATTATTATTATTATTGTTGTTGTTGTTATTATTATTGTTGTTGTTGTTATTATTATTATTATTATTATTATTATTATTGTTGTTATTTGTATAATTACTATAACTAATACTATTGTTTATTATTATTATTATTATTATTATTATTATTATTATTATTATTATTATCATTATTATTATTATTATTATTATTATTATTATTATTATTATTATTGGTAGTAGTAGTAGTAATAGTAGTAGTAGTAGTAGTAGTAGTAGTTCTTGTTGTTGTTGTTGTTGTTCTTCTTCTTATTCTTCCTATCATTTATCAATCAATGCAAATTCTAAGAAAACACGACTCAAGCTCAACTGTCTCAATCGCCACTGATGTCGGTAGGAGCTCCACGCAATGCCACCACCAGGGTTCACCATCTTTCTTTCTCTGTCTCTGCTGAGTTCCACCATCTCCTGTAGGCCTCCTAGACCACTGATCTCAGTGATATTGTAAAAAAAAAACCCACCACCTCACAAACAGCTTTTAAAGCTGACGCCTCAGTGGAGACACGATCTTACGACTCTCAATCACAGTCAGATACGGGGTACAAGGCTCTACTCACTG
The DNA here is from genome assembly GCA_028751875.1 of Rapana venosa. Lineage (NCBI taxonomy): Eukaryota > Metazoa > Mollusca > Gastropoda > Neogastropoda > Muricidae > Rapana > Rapana venosa. Next base: position 30,461,692 of record CM054157.1, on the reverse strand, counting down.
GGCCACTTCGTTCCCCAAACGCCTAGCTAAAATTGAAAGTCCATATTAAAATGATAAATAAAAAGTCTGCAGGTTTTGATGTCTCCCTGGACTAGTTTGAATGATTGCGTGTTTGCTATTGTAACAATGATGTTCAATATTTTCGTGTATTCTCTTCGATGTTGTTTCGTTTATTTGGGGGGAAAGTTTTGTTTGTTCGTTTGTTTCCTGTTTTTTAAAGGGGGAGTCTTCTTTCTATTCTTTTAAAAAAAATTGATATTTTCATAAATTATCTATGACTGTGCTTCTCTGTTTTTTGTGTGTTTAATTTTGTTTACTTGTGCTATTTTTGTGATTGCTTACATTATTAGGTTGGGTTTTTTGTATTCCTTTCTTCATTCTTTGTGTCTTTCTTTCTGTCGTTTTTTCTTTGTTTCTTTCTCCGTTTTTTTCATTACTGGTTTTTCTTTCTTTTTTGGTGTCAAAGATGTATGGAAAAATTATAATATGCATACATTTTTCTAGCACAATTTTTTTTATATGAACATTATATTCAAATATACATATGTATAACAATCATGCCAGTTTATGAGTATATGACTTGTCTTCCGCTGTTGATGGATCGGTGGTCTAGAGGTAACGCGCCTGTCTAGAAAGCGAAAAGTCCGGGTCGGAAGTGTGTGGTGGTCCGTACCCCGTTTGGGCCCGAAACTTTTTCCCCATCCATTAGACCATGAGTGGTGGTCTGGGCGCTAGTCTTTCCGATGAGACGATAAACCGAGGTCCCGTGTGGTACACATAAGTATTTAGGCACGTAAAAGAACCCACAGCAACAACAGAGTTGTCCCTGGCAAAATTCTGTAGAAAAAAGCCACTCTGATAGGGAAACAAATACAGTTGCAGACAGGAAATAGAAAGAAAAAGAGGGTGGCGCTGCTCTTGTGGCGACGCGCTCTCCCGGGGAGAGCAGCCCGAATTTCACGGAGAGAAATCTGCCGTGACTTAAAGTGGTATGAAATGAAATGAAATGCCCACGTTAGTGTGCATGTGTGTTTGCATGCGTGCGTGTGTGTGCACGTGTGTGCACGTGTGTGTATACGTGTGTTTATGTGTATGTATGAATATATGTACGCAATGGGTATATATTTATGTATATGTATGTGTATGCATGTGTACATGCTTAAGTGCGCATATGTGTGTGTGTGCATGCATTTGTGTGCGTGCGTGTACACGTATGTGTGTCCGGGTATGTATATGTGTGTATACGTGTGTATATATGTACGCATGTGTGTGTATGCGCGCACGCTCGTGTGTATACATGTATTTGTTTACGTGCGTGTTTATGATGTATGTGCGTGTGTGTATAAATGTGTGTCCTGAAAGTATTGGTGTCAGTGCTGTGAAGAATGTGAACACTGTTGCCACTGCTTGGCTTCTGGTCTCCAAGGACAGCTGTTTTCTTGCAGCCTCCATCCATCATGAGCTAAACTCCATAAACTCAAACCACTGCAGACTGTATACACTCTTCACCAGTTCACACGTCGCTGTGGGACGAACATGAAATATCCCGTACTTTGCATACACAGTATACAGAACTGGTGTTGTTCTTTTCTTGTGTTGCGATTTTTATTTTATTATCCTTTTTTTTTCTTTTGTTATTTTTTCTTTCCCTTTATTTACCTATGTGTGTGTCTATGTGTGAGTGTGTGTTTGTTTGTGTGTGTGTGTGTTTGTCAGTCAGTCAGTCAGACAGTTAGTAAGTCAGTCAGCCAGTCAGTCTGTCTGTCTATCTGTCTGTTACTTGTCTGTCTGTCTGTCTCTCTTCTTCTGTGTGTGCTTTTTTGCTTTGTTCTGGTCTCTTTATTCTTTGAACTAAAATAGTTTCGCCTCTTCAAAATGCTCTCTATTTTTTCAGTTTTATAGACATATTCATTTTGCGCGCGCGCACACACGCACACATGCGCGCGCGCACACACACACACCACACACACACACACACACACACACACACACACACACACACACACACACACACACACACACACACACACACACACGCACACCACACATATATCGGAAGGTAGATTCCTTTTATTCTGAAGAATGTTTTCCTTTTTTGTTTTCTTTTGCAGGCAGCCTCAATGAATAATTGTTTTTTGTCATTCATTCATCCTGAGTTAAACAGAAAACATACACATCACACCCTACTGCAGGCAATCAAACATCTGTGGCCTGGTGTGAATAATGACTTGCTTGCAATGTTAACACTGGAATGTTATGTTTTCTATGGAATTACATTTTTGTTTAGGATTTTTTGTCTGTTTTGTTTTGTACATTTGTTCATTTTCCGATTGTTTTCTCCCTCTTTTCTTTCTATGTGTGGATTTTTTTTCTTTGTCGCATTTTTATCCCCGATTTGTTCTTCTGCATGTCATTTGTAATATATGAGAAACCTCTTGTTCCTTTTTGAATCATATGTTTTGTTTTGCATTTTTTTGTTTTTAACCGTTTTGTTCTGTGCATTGTTCTCCCTGAGTTTTTGCTTTGTTTTGTTTTGTACTTTTTATGTATCGCTTAAGTCCATGTGTTTTTTTCCGTAGCCTATTGACCAGTTTCCCTGACATACGTAGTTTTGTTCATTTATGTTCCTTCATTTCATTTCCAGACAGATTTCTGTTGTTAGCGATGGCCAGTGTTGTTGTTTGTTGTTGCTTGGACTTTACGTCTGTTCACTCATATTGATATTGGACAGTTGGGAGAGCGAAATGGGGGGGGGGGGGGGGGGTGGTGACTTAAGTTGATGGATGTATGAAGTAAAATGGGTTGAATCCTAAACACTGTAGACAGTATACAGAAAACGGATAAACAGTGATAACAGCAATTAAGTACATGTGAAATGCTAATATGGTTTATAACTACACCAGATGTGTGTGTGTGTGTGTGCGACCGCGCGTGTGTGTATGTGTGTGCGTGCGTAGGCGTACGTGCGTGCGTTCGTGTACGCGTGCGTGCGTGCATGTGTGTGTTTGTTCGTGTTCGGGTGTGTGTGTGTGTGTGTGTGTGTGTGTGTGTGTGTGAGTGCGTGTGTGCCTGTGTGGGTATGTTTCTGTATATGTGCATGTATATATGTGTATGCCTGTGTATATGTTTTTGTGTGTATGTGTGTGTGCATGCATTTGTGTGCGTGTGTGTACATGTATATGTGTGCGTGCATGTCTATATATGTCTATATCTGTATTTGTATGTATTCATGTATTTGCGCGCGCGTGTGTGTTTATGTGTATGTGTGTGCGTGTTTATGTCTGTGTGTAAGAGTGTGTGTCCTGAAAGTATTGGTGTCAGTGTTGTGAAGAATGTGAACACTGTTGCCACTGCTTGGCTTCTGGTCTCCAAGGACAGCTGTTTTCTTGCAGCCTCCATCCATCATGAGCTAAACTCCAAAAACTAAAACCACTGCAGACTGTATACACTCTTCACCAGTTCACACGTCGCTGTGGGACGAACATGAAATATCCCGTACTTTGCATACACAGTATACAGAACTTGTGTTGTTATTTTCTTGTGTTGCGATTTTTTTCTTCTATTATCCTTTTTTCTTTAGTTATTCTTTCTGTCCCTTTATTTACCTCTGTGTGTGTGTGTGTGTGTGTGTGTGTGTGTGTGTGTGTGTGTGTGTGTGTGTGTGTGTGTGTGTGTGTGTGTTGTGTGTGTGTGCGCGCGCGCGCGTGTGTGTGTGTGTGTGTGTGTGTGTGTGCGTGCGTGTATGTGTAATTTTGTGTGTGTATATTTTTTTTTCTCTCTCACTCTCTCTCCCTGCCTCTGTATCTCTGTCTGTCTGTCTGTCTGTCTGTCTTTCTGTCTGTCTGTCTGTCTGTCTGTCTGTCTCTCTCTCTCTCTCTCTCTCTCTCTCTCTCTCTCTCTCTCTCTCTCTCTCTCTCTCTCTTCTTCCGTGTATTCATGTTGTTGTTTTCTTTCGTCTCCTTTTCCTTCGTACTGAAACTAGTTCTGCCCCATCAATAGTTATCTACTCTTTCTCACACACACACACACACACACACACACACACACACACACACACACACACACACACACACACACACTAACACACATTACACCACACTCACCAAATGTGCGCACACACACACATACACGCGCACACACCCACACGCGCGCGCACACACACACACACACACCACACGCACGCGTGCACGCACAATTGCTAAAATATATTTACGCAAATTAAACGAGGAAATGCGGAAAGTATGGTAACATTATGTTTATTGTAAAGAACGTTTTTTTTCTTTCTATTGTGCTTTTTTGGGGCAGTGTCAATGGAGATTTGGTTTTTTTGTCGTTCATTCCTCATAAGTTAAACAGGAAACATACACACCACACCTTAACTGCAGGCTCCCAAACCTCTGTGGACTGGCGTGAATAATGACTTGTTTGCAATGTTGACTCTTGAATGCTATGCTTGCTCTTGTAATGGATTTTTGTTTGTTTGTTATTGTCGTTGTTGTTTTACCGGGAGAAATTGGGGGGGGGGGTCATACAATTGTTTAAAGTTAACGTTTATGTTGTGCCTTTTCTTCTATGTTTGTTTGGGTTTCTTTTTTTCGTCGTATCTCTCGATGTGTTCTTTTTTCATGTATTAAAAGTGCAGACCAAAGAATCGACACAAGGAAAAACCCACAGGAGGTAGCTCATATAATTATTTTACTAGTTTTGTTCTGCGTACTTTTCCCCCTAAAGTTTTCCTTGTTTTTTTTGCAACTTTTCAAATATCGGTTGAGCCCAGTTTTGGTTATTTATTTACGTGGCCTATTTACCGGTTGCTTTGAAAGATGGAATGTTGTTGAATTTTGCTCTTTTATTTCATACAAAGATTTATTGCTTTTGTAAGGGGATGGTTACTTTTTGCTTTAGAGTATGGGTTATTTTACACGTTGACATTGTTTCAGTAGTGGTTGGGATTTATGAATACACAACGCCATCTATTAAAAGAGTAACCGTGTACTTAAGTGAAACTTTCCCGTACATTAAGGAGGCACCGTGGTCGAGTGGTTTAGGCGGTCAACTCGTGATCCAGAGGTCGCGGGTTCGATCCCCGCTCGGCTCGGTGTTGTGTCCTTGGGAAAGACACTTTACTCCTATTTTCCTCACTCCACCCAGGTGTACAGGTGGGTACCAGCTCTGCTGGGGAAGTATCTGGCGACAGACTAGCGTCCTGTCACAGGGGTGGTGAAAAACCATTAGTTCGCTTAACGCTACAGAAACCGGGATAAGCTCCGGCTCTATGGGCCTTCTGGCTCGAAAGAACATACTTTTTTTCCCGTACATTGTGTCAGCTTCTGTATGTACCACAATAAATGATTTCTTCTTTTGCGATTGTGTCACTAGGGTATTGTTTCCCTTTACTTTTTGAAATTCATATCCTTTTTTTTTATTTCTTTCTGTTCTGTTTTTGTTTACATTTTGTTTATTATTTTGCCAGTGTGGTGTAGACTTTGAGTTTCGCTTTCTACCTATTTCCTTATTGTCTTCCTTTTCTTCTTTAATTCTATCCTTGTTTTGTTTGTTTGTTGCTTGTTTCTTTCTTTCTTTCTTTCTTTCTTTGTGACGGACGGTTCGGTTAAGAAAATATATTTTCTGTCAGCCTATATACAATACCTCATCACAAGAAAGTAACTTTAAAAAAAAGTACAATTGTAAGGTTACATTTAAGTGCAGGCTAGGAAATGTCGTTAATTTTGCACATTTGATCTCCGTATAAGAAGGTAATCCTGCTTACCTCTCTTGCTTACCTCTCTTGCGAAAAGAGCAAGTCTACGATGCCGGGTGTTACTAAGTATAGAACACACCAACGTTCTGTATCTGTCTGTGGGGGATAGATCCGTTTTCTCTAAGCGCGCATTTCATTTTTATGGTGACTTGCACACTTTGTTTGGGTCCTCATGGATACTGAATTCCCTGTTGAGCTGTCTACCCCATAGTTGTGTGTGTGTGTGTGTGTGTGTGTGTGTGTGTGTGTGTGTGTGTGTGTGTGTGTGTGTGTGTGTGTGTGTGTAGCAGGGATGTGTGTAACTTAACCTTTCTTCATTTGGTTATAGGTATGAGTACAGACAGGCTTAAAGCTCATGAGAGCTTAGGTGATATTTTACCTGTGCGACCGTTTTCCCCCCATTTTGAAGGTAGCCCCATTCCAACTTCGGGGATGTATGCTGGATATGTTCGTGTTTCCGTGGCTGACCGAGCGCAGGCATGACTTACGGGATCTTTAACTTGCACATTTCATCTTCTGCATACATGAAGGGAATTAAGGCACTGGCAGGTTTCAAGTTGATCTGGGAGATCTTAAAAAAAAAGATCCGAACACTAATTCAAAAGACGCCGCCGAAATTTAAACCCATGTCTTTATGGACCAATGGGGTTAAAGTCGAATGGTCTTAATCACTGGGCTATAGCGACCGCCTCTGCCAGATTTAAAACTTCACAATATGGAGACTAATTAAAATCACACACACACACAACACACACACACACACACACACCACACACACACACACACACACACACACACACACACACACACACACACATATATATATATATATATATCTTTTTCTGCAACCAACGGAATTGTTACTGGTTTCCTGGGTATTTGTGAAGAAACAGTAAACATAACTCGTGTTTCAATATAACAGTATTATTATCGACATGACAGATTATTGTTGACTTAGAGGTAAGGCACCTGCTTAGAAAGGGAAACGTTTTGATTCGAAAGTGTGTGGTGGTTTGATCCCCGTTGGGGCCAGAAACTCCACCCCCACCCCCACCCCCCTTCACTAGACCCTGAGTGGTGGTCTGGGTGCTCGTCTTTTGGATGAGAAAATAAACCGATTTCTCGTGCGTTACACATATTTATTTAGCGCACGTAAAAGAATCTACAGCAGCAAGAGTTGTCCCTTGCAAAATTCTGTAGAAAAAAGCCACTCTGATAGAGAAACAAAAACAGTCGCAGACAAGAAAGGAAAAAATGAATGGGTGGCGCTGCTCTTGTGGCGTTGATGCGCTCTCCCAGGGGAGAGTGGCCCGAATGTACACGCAGATAAATCTTCCGTGACTTAAAGTGGTATACAATCCAATCCAATTCGATACAATGCAATGCAATACAATACAGTCCAATGCAAGACAACACAACACAGCACAACTCGACACAACACAATACACTACCACACAGTACGCTACAATACGATACAACACAACACCAGACAATACAATACAATACAATACAATACAACACAGTACAATAGAGTACAATACACTACAACACAAAATAATATAAAACAATACAATACAATATCATGCAATAGTACAATACATTATTCTAGAGAAGAGAAAAAGGGATTGCTTTGAGTTGCTATTATTGTGGTTGATTATTGTGGCTGACCGCAAGCTAGCCAGTCTATCGTGAAATTGAAATGGCTCTCCATAGTGCAGCAATGGCTAGTTGCCAAGAAAAAATGATGCTAAAATTCACTGATTAGATAACGACTAGCAAAAGGCTGTGATGGGGCTAATGATGCACTTGCATGTGCGTGTACTTGTATGTTGGTGGGTGTGCAAAGTATCATGGTGTGTGTGTATGTGTGTTGGTCTGTGTGTCTGTAAATGTGTGTCTGTCTTGAGTGTGTGTGTGTGTGTGTGTGTGTGTGTGTATGTGTGCGTGTGTGTGCGCGCGCTAGCGTACGTGCATGCGAGCGTGTGCGTTGTGTGTGTTTGTGTGTAATTGAAACTATTCATCTCTCTATTAAACACACCATCAAACTTGCCACATCATTGTTCTGCGCAATTTCCTAAATCAATTCTAAATGGGTTTTTTAATCTCAAAACAAACCAAAATAGGTTTGGTAGGATTGACGAAACTACTGGTCATTTTGTTTTCAAAACTGGTTGCAAATTTTCTGTTTGTAACTTGTTGGCACCTCCTACAAAGACCACATAAGCAACGAAAGCGTGCATAACAGAATCCAGCAAACCATTGGACCCTATGAGAACCTTCAAACGATCGTGAAAAAGCGTAGACTTAAATGGTATGGGCATGTCACAAGATCCAATGGACTTGCAAAGACAATTTTACAAGGCACTGTCCAAGGAGGAAGAAGAAGAGGCAGACCAAGGAAGAGCTGGGAGGATAACATCAGCGAATGGACAGGCCTAGAACTCAACAAAACCCCGAGAAAGGCAGAACAGAGAGAGGAATGGAGGGAACTGGTTGTTGAGTCTTTGAGGGCTCCCCCACGGTCGTCAGACTACGGGACAGATAGATAGATAGAACTTTAAAACAAATCATGAACATAACGGCTGATTATGCATTATGTTTAAAATGTTTTAAGCAAAACACAGCCAAGCCAAGGGATGGGAGGGTGGTGGTGATGGTGGGGGGTAGGGGGGTGGGGTTAAGCACTAGTGTGACTGCTTACATGCTTCCACTCCAATTAGCAAATGGCACATTCTCTCCGCTATTGCCTGAGACATGCACTCCCTCTGGAGTGATAATGGGGTCCTGCATGGGAGGAACAGATGGGTTTAAAAATAAATAGCGCTGACGGGAAAGAAAAGAGAAAAGGCAGCACATCGTGGTGATTAAGCACAGGGTAGCTTTTTGAAATGAAAAAAGAAAATGAAAATCTGCATATTGTATGAATCAATTTTAAAAAATTTTATTTTATCATTTTATATCGAGAATAATGGGATAAGCATTTATGTGATTTTTTGTGTGCATCCGGTCCTTGTGTGCATGCTGTTTTGTAAATTCTATCATTTGTTCCCTACGGCACGCAATGGCCTACTCATACGAAAGGCGGAACAGGATTTAACGTGGTTTATTAGGATGAGAGTAGTTTTGCTACTTTTTCTTCATCGTTCATCTAATTCTAAAAAAATTAACAACATACTGTACAAAACAGCTTGGGTATATAGGCTTTAAGATATTGAACTGCCTGAACTTTGCCAACTTCCAATCTTTAGTGTTAGTTTGACTATGGACTGATATGCACAGATGATGTTTGTTATGCATACTTGTCATACGGTTTCTAATAATAATAATAATAATAATAATAATAATAACAATAATAATAATAATAATAATAATAATAATAATATTAATACTACTACTACTACTACTATTACTACTACTACTACTACTACTACTACTACTACTACTACTACTACTACTACTACTACTACTACTAATGATAATAATAATAATAATAATAATAATAATAATAATAATAATAATAATAATAATAATAATAATAATAATAATAATAATAATAATAATAATAATAATAATAATAATAATAATATAATGTATGAAATTTATATAGCCCTGAATCTTGTAAAGCAACAAATCAAAGCGCTCTTTTTTTTTAAATTGAGGACAATGGAATAAGCACCCATGTGCCTTTCCACATCCAGTCTCCGTGTGCATGCGACTTTGTAAATTCTTGTCATTTGTTCCCACCGGCACCCAATGGCCTACTCTTTCGAAAAGCGTAACAGGATTTAACGTGTGCGCGAGATGTTCTGCATGCGTTCGCACACGGGGCCTCGGTTTATAGTCTCATCCGAAGGACTTTGACATTCAGTTCGATTTTTTTGTCAGCTGGGAAGAAAGGGTGAGGCTGGGAATCGAGCAAGAACCTCACAGTTTACTTGTTGGCAGGCACACGTCTTAACCATCCTGCCACCTTCCTTCCTAATTTCTCCATTTTGACTGCAAAGTACAATGCAATAGATGGTGTTCGACTATAAACTACTATGCACATACGGTCCTTGATATGCATACTTTTTATACATATATTTTTTATATAGTATCTCCAGTGTGACTATATACTGCTATGCTTATGTTTATGGTGTATGATATGCATACTTACTGCATGCATAGACTACTGTATAGTAAATGTTGTCAAAAAGGGACAACAACGTATGTATTTTCTGAGGAAGTTTAACTCATTTTTTGTTGACAAAAAGATTCTTTCTTTGTTCTACAAGTCCTACATAGAGAGTGTTCTAAGTTTTGCTTTCATCTGTTGGTACAACAACCTTAGTGTTAAAAACAAGAATAGTCTTCGGAGAATTGTTAGAATCTGCTAAAAAAAAATGGAGAAGAACAAAGAGATCTCAAGCCGTACTGCGATCAGCAGCTTGTGCGCAAAGCGACTACCATCTTGGCTGATCCTTCCCGTGCTTTTTGTCTTCGGAATTTCAGTTATTGCCTTCAGGACGCCGCTTTCAGTGCTTCAACAGTAAAACAAATAGTAAAAGAAATTCCTTGTTCCAGTAGTCATTCGAGTTTTAAATTCAAAACAGCACTAACCAAACAGTTTTACATTCTCTGATATACCCCCCTGATTGTCAAGTGCGTGTGTGCGTGGGTGCGTGCGTGTGTGTGGTAATGAAAATAACTACTCCTGTATCTTGCTTTTGGCTTTCAAGAATGATTTCTAAATTGTGTGTGTGTGTGTTTGCGTGTGTGTGAATGCGCACGTGCGTGCACGCACCCCCAAAAAATTGTTATTTCTTTTCTAATCAATGGTATTTACAATATTGTATTCCTGCATTGGTGTGTGTGTGTGTGTGTGTGTGTGTGTGTGTGTGTGTGGTGTGTGTGTGTGTGTGGTGTGTGTGTGTGTGCATGTGTGTGTTGTATCCTGGTGCTTTTGCATCGAATGGTTTAGTGTTAATAATTTGTTAATGCCCGCATTTGGAATGCTTAGTGATCTGAAATGTGTTTTTTGTGCTTGTGAGTAATTAAGGACAATGTGCTTGCAGTATGTAATTGGGCCGTTCATGGGATGTTAAAGTGTATACATATTGATGTATTTAAATAGCTCTCTTCAGGACCATCGCATAGTTTGACATTGATAAAGTTTCATTTCATGTTATTATAGTTCTAGTACTTAAAGTGCTCGTCATGATAGTAATGTTCATTGAAAATAAGTTTTCATTGTCATTGACTATTGACTGGTAACAAAGTTTATATGCACATGCACGCGTGCTCGTTCACAAAGTACCATCTGAAAATAAAATGTAAAGAATGCATTGAATTGACTTCACACACACACATTATGCACAGATGTTTAAGTACACATGTACAAACACACTGAGGAAGTAAAATGAGAGAGAATGTGAGACACATAGAGATAGAGAGATAGACAGACTGACAGACAGAGACAGGGACAGACAGAGCTAGAGCTGTGGTGTTCACACAGACAAGCAAAAGACAAAAACAAAGGGAGGGCACTGATGGAAATGTCATTGCAGTGCAGGCAATCCAATCTGATCCCTCCCATTGGTCAGTTTTTGGACAACATGACGCGCGCGCGCGCGCGTGCGTGTATGTGTGTGTGTGTGTGTGTGTGTGTGTGCGCGCGCGCGTGTGTTTAGGTGCCATTAGCTACCATCTCTGAAACAGCCCTATGAGTTACACATCATAACCAGAACAACAGAGAGTTTGCCTCTAAAAGATGCACTATAAATCATACACTCCCTTCTTAAAGTGAAATTTGCTTTTGTGAAACATCATAACTACTATCCAAAATATAACACTCCTTTCACATTTTGGCAATGTTTCCAAATTTAGAAACAGAAGTGTGACACTCGTACTCCTTTTGCAAGGGAGGTAACTAGGACTCCGCCATTACGTCCACTACCTTAATCATACTTCGGTCCCGAAGTACAGTGGTAAGCTGATTGAGCACATGTTTGATGGTCAGTCCAGTACCCCTCTAATGAGTGCCAGACGGAAACCACTAGAGGTGATTCAACATCCCCTTACCAGTGATTAGCACGAAGCAATCATGATGGCAGCAGCGATTGTAACAGAGGAGAGGTAGATTGGCTCCCATGTCTGCAACAGCCTCCATGATACAAGATATGGAGCATGCTTAGAACAGTAGCCTCCGAAAAAAATCTTCTGTTCAGTATACACTCCACCCTACTAAAAGGCGAGATGTATATTGGGAGAAGTAAGTCAGAACTATTCTCTAAGGAAAAGAACCTGGCAGATTGTGCTAGTGTCTTCAGATTAGAAACACGATGTTGAGCACGTACTCTCCCCTGTGGGGATGCCGGGTCTTTCAGTGTAAAGAATATCCCCACCTTCTGGAAATTCTGTGCCAGAAATGTTCCGTTTTTTACCACTCACTTTGTTTCTGCCTTGTTCCTTTTCCTCCTGCCACCACCCTTTTTGTCCATTGTTTGCCTTCTTGGTCTATTCTACTACCTGTTTTTTTTTTCCAGAAAGACTTAAAAGACAACAATTGTCTGTTATGCGCTGGGACTGACTTGCCAGGCGCTTAACGGCTGCACGACGCATTTCCACTCAAATAACACGGACAACAATAGTTGCTGTTTAAGGGTTCGACGAAGAAGAAGAAAAGAGGAAGAAGAAGAAGAGAGGAAGAAGAAGAGGGGAAGAAAGAGGAAGAATAAGAAGAACACATACTCCTGCTCTTATTGGGTATCTGTCATTTGATTTGTCTGCTTCTATGTAGAAATGCTTTGTATTTATTTCTCTTGTTTGCGCACTACTGGCTCCCCCCTCCCCCTCAAATCCCTTTATATGTTCCTACATATCAGCTTCATTCATACTTTCACTCTTTCAGTCATTCACTCATGGATATATGGATTTAATCAGTTGGGTTTTGTTTTTTTATGTTTTTAATCCATTGTTTTTTTTCATTAATTTTCTAATAACTGATAAGTGATCAGTTTGCTGAATTATTAAATCTTTTATTTTCAGTTTTACATCCGATTTTCTCTTTAGCAATGACAACAGATAAGTGGGGAAATGAACGCAGGCACAGACACAGAGACAGACACAGACACACATACACACCACACACACATAACCCCCTCCCCACACACACACATACACACACCCACCCACACACCCAACACACACACACACACACACACACACACCACACTCGCCGCCGCGCGCACGCCCGCACGCACGCACACACACACACACACACACACACACACACACACACACACACACACACACCACACGTCATGTTGTCAAAAACCTGACCAATGGGAGGATCAGATTGGATTGCCTGCACTGCAATGACATTTCCATCAGTGCCCTCCCCTTGGTTTTGTCTTTTGCTTTCATGTGCGAACACCACAGCGCTAGCTCTGTCTCTGTCTGTATATCTGTCTATCCGTCTTTTCGTCTGTCTCTGTATGTTTGTCTGTCTTTTTGTCCGTCTGTCTCTGTCTGTCTGTGTCTCTCTATCTGTATCTGTCTCTGTCTGTCTCTCTCCGTCTCTCTCTGGCACTGTCTTGATCTCTGTCTCCCTCTCTGAGTCTCTCTCTGACTCTATGTCGTCCACTAACGAATGTATTAATAATAAGCGACTGGCAATTTATTTGTATAATGCTTTTAAAGTTAGAAATACTGTTTGTAGTTGAAGAGTAATCCTTTTGTTTCTAAAAATGTCCTATGCAGTGTGTAGTGTAATGTTGATTATATTCACACCACCCCTTCAGAATGGGCCAAGGCCTATATTGAATAATACGTTCGCATTCGCATTCTGTCTCAGTCTGTCTCTTTCTTATGCTTGTAAATCCTTCCACGTGTGCATGTGTGTGTGTGTGTGTG
>CM054157.1:30430538-30443038 GCA_028751875.1 Rapana venosa | reverse complement strand
GCAAGCGGGTGCGCGCACACACACAAACACAGATACACTCACAAACACACACACAAGACGCTCACATACACACGCAAGCACACACACGCACACTCACACATACATACACACGGTCATACATGTACGCCGCGCGCGCGCGCGCACACACACACACACACACACACACACACACACACACACACACACACACACACATACGCACGCACAGGGGTGATGTTATAGTATGGTGACATATAATGTGAAGGCTAAGTGATATCAGGATGTCTCGAAAACTGTTATGATAGAAAAATGTTATGAAAGTCTAGAAATGACATGACGATTGCAAAAAAAAATAATGGTTTATAGATCATTAGATGAGCTAAAGATGTGATTTCCTGAAAATGATGTGATGTTCAGATAGTGTGATTGGTTAATGATGTGATGCCCTAATAGTGACTTGGAACAATGAAATAATGGGCAATTCGTGTGAGGGTCTGGTGATCTGACAAACAGTGTGATGGACAATGATGTGATGACCAAACAGTGTGATGGGCTAAATGATGTGAGGGCCAGTGTGATGGGTTAATGATGTGATGGCCAAAAAAACTGTGATGGGTTAATGATGTGATGGCCAAACAGTGTGATGGGTTAATGATGTGATGGCTAAACAAACAGTGTGATGGGTTAGTGATGTGATGGCCAAACAAACAGTGTGATGGGTTAATGATGTGATGACCAAACAAACAGTGTGATGGGTTAATGATGTAATGACCAAACAGTGTGATGGGTTAATGGTGTGATGGCCAAATAGTGTGATGGGTTAATGATGTGAAGGCCAAAAACACAGTGTAACGGGTTAACGATTTGATGGCCAAACAGTGTGATGGGTTAATGATGTGATGGCCAAACAGTGTGATGGGTTAATGATGTGATGGCCAAACAGCGTGATGGGTTAATGATGTGATGGCCAAACAAACAATGTGATGGGCTAATGATGTGGTGGGTTAATGATGTGCCGGCCAAACAGTGTGATGGGCTAATGATGTGATGGCCAAACAGTGTGATGGGCTAATGATGTGATGGCCAAACAGTGTGATGGGCTAATGATGTGATGGCCAAACAGTGTGATGGGCTAATGATGTGATGGCCAGTGTGACAGGTTAATGATATGTCGGCCAAACAGACAGTGTGATGGGTTAATGATGTGATGGCCAAACTAACAAAGTGACGGGTTAATGATGTGATGGCCAAACCAACAAACAACAAACAGTGTGATAGTTTAATGATGTGATGACCAGACAACGTGACGGGTTTATGATGTGATGACCAATTAATAAGCTTTGCTATTGATGTGATAACCCAAAAAAAAAACAATCTGTTAGTTTAAAGGTGTGACGGCCAAATAGTGTGCTGGGTGATGTGATGACCACACAGTTTGATGGGTTAGTGATGTGATATAAACCAAAAGTGTGATGGATTAATGATGTGATGGCCAAATACTGCGACGGGTTAGTGATGTGATGGTTAAAACAGTGTGAGATGTTAATGATATGAGGGCCAAAAAATGAGTATAGTTCATAACATATATGTATGTATAATTATGTCCTCGGTGCTGTTAGGGGTTGTTGTTTTTGTTTGTTGTTTTTTGTTGTTGTTTTTTTTTATAAATAGTTATGTTTTGTTTGCTGGGTTTTATTTGGGTTTTTTGTTTGTTTGTTTTTTGGGGTTTTTTTTTTGGGGGGGGGTGTTTTGTTGGGTGTTTGTTTGGTGGGGGGTGGTTTTTAATTTTTTTTTTAACTTTTTTTTTTTTTTTTTTTTTTTTTTTTTTTTGGGGGGGGGGGGGGGGGTCTCTTCTGCTCCTGCTTTTTTCTGCCGTATGCTCCACTGTGTGCCCTCCTACATAGTAAATGCTTCATTTGAATACATGTGGCTCCACTCCAGGGATGGGGGTCACACTTGCAATATTGAGGAATGAGTGCGTTTGCTCAACCTCGTGCGACATGCACGCATACACCCGCGCACATGGCCACACAATCTTAGGCCCTTGAGACTGCGTAATTACACACACACACACACACACGCACACACACACGCACGCACGCACGTACGCACACACACACACACACACACACACAAGCAAATGCACTGCCTGTTCAATGTACCATCTGAAAATAAAAGTTTGACTTTGACACACACGCGCACATACACACACACACGCACGCACGCACGCACGCACGCACGCACGCACCACACACACACACACACACACACACTCACTCATTCACCTAATCACTCACTCATTCACGTTAATCACTCACTCACACATATACGGTGGTTAAAATAGAGCTGAACAGAGTGCTCAGGAAGGGAACATGGTTTGCACCTTTTTTCTGCTCCTGCCTTTTTTCTTTTCTCTTATGTATAACTAATCATCTGCCGGGAAATCAGAACTAGTTATCATCTTCTGTAGACACGGGTGGTGCGCATGGACTTGGGCATGCACATTGTGTCACAGGTGCGCGTGCGCGCGCGCGCGCACACACACACACACAGGCTCACAAGATGAATAAATTTCGTGTTTTTTTTTTAATGGTTTTTTAAATATTTTTTTTAGGGTACATATGTATACCATACTGTAATCAACTCTATTTCTTTGGATGTATTTTGGTCAACGATCCACACGGTTGTTTTATGTGACAACACGCACAATGTGCAGAAGCTTGCCTTGCGTTTGTCAAGGATTGTCAGAATATCGGTGAATTTTGTTTGTATTTTTTTTTTCTTCTTCTTCTTGTCTTGATGTTTCTCTTTTTTGCCTTAATCGTTTCTTTTTCTTTGTTACATGTTTGTCAAATGAATGTTGGTGTGATTTTGTTTACACACTCAACTTTACAGGCCATGTTTAGGTCTTGTTCTGTTTTGAAAAGAAATGTGTATGCCATGACTCAAGATGTGGAAATACTGTTCCTGATAATACTAAATGATTTGTCCTTCTTAAAGACTACATACATTATGAACAGGAAAAGATATTTACTTCCTTTATCATCAACATTTATTACCTCTTATGGATAGTAATTACCTTGCCTCAATGAATTGTCAGGGTTGGGAAATTTTTACAAACGAAGAGATGTGTTCCATTATTTGAAACAGAAAAAATGTTCAATATATTGTCTTCAAGACACACATTTTGATAAAAAGGTAGAAAAATATGTAAGCTCGGAATGGGGATATAAATGTTTTTTTGCGTCTTATAAATCAAATTGTAGAGGGTGTTGCTATTTTTTTCTCAAATAATTTGAATTTAAGATACAGGATGTAAGTAGGGATCCAAACGGTAACTTCATAATAGTAAAATTTTCAACAATGGATAAAGATTTCCTTTTAGTTAATGTATATGGTCCAAATAGAGACAACCCACAGTTTTATTTCACTCTAAAAGAGACAATTAAGTCGTATAAAATAAATAATATAATTGCCGTCGGGGACTGGAATATCGCAATTGACCCTAATCTAGACTGTAATAATTATACACAAATTAACAATCCCAGAGCTAGAAAAGCACTTGAAATTTTTACAGAAGAACTGGCTCTATGGAGAGAGTGTAATCCAGAGTATAGGAGATATACATGGCGAAAAGCAACACCACTGAAGCAAGGTCGCCTTGACTTCTTTCTATTGTCGGAATACCTTATTTGGTATTTTGAAAACACAGATATACTCCCTGGATATCGTTCTGACCACTCACTGATAACGCTTACTCTAAAATTTGAGAAAAGAAAAAATAAGAAAAGTTTTTGGAAGTTCAACTCTTCTCTTCTTAGAGATAGTCACTATGTAGAAGAAATAAACACAGAAATTTCGAATGTGATCAAAGAGTACGCAGACAAAAAATATGACAAATCAGTAATAGATGAAATTCCCAAAGCTGAAATACAGCTATCGGTCCCAGATAAAATCTTTTTAGACTTTCTGCTGATGAAAATTAGAGCTAAAACAATAGGATATGCAATAATGAAGAAGAAAAAAACAAGAGAAAATGAAAATAAATTAATAAACGACATTGAACAACTAGAAAAGCTAGAACATAAAAGAGACAATGAAATAACACAACTTAGAGAAAAAAAAAAAAGAATTGGAAGAAATACGTAAAAAGAGAATGGAGGGTGTTTTTGAGATCCAAAGCACGATGGATTGCTGATGGTGAAAAGATATCCAAATATTTTTGTAATCTAGAAAAAAGAAATTTCATCAGTAAACGCATGTCAAAGCTATTAACGGAGAATGATACAGTTATCGACAATCAGAAAGATATGAAAAAGAAGTTACAGCATTTTATGAGAGTCTCTACAGAAAGAGAAACATTGAACCATGTCAGATTGAACAGGTGGTTAAAAACCTACCCCAAATACAAGAAGAAGAACAACAGCAGTTAGGTGGTAAAATAAGTATTGAAGAAGCAGGATGTGCGTTAAAAAATATGAAAAATGGAAAAAGCCCAGGAACAACGGCTTTACGTAGAATTTTTTCAAGTTTTTTTGGAAAGAAATAGGTCATTTCATAGTAAGAGCACTTAATGAAAGTTACCAGGATGGTGAATTATCGCTACACAGAAGGAAGGTCTAATTATCTGTCTCCCAAAAGGGGACAAACCTAGAGAATACATTAAAAACTGGCGTCCAATAACCCTTCTTAATGTAGTTTATAAAATTGTTCTGCATGTATTGCAAACCGGATTAAAAGAGTTCTGCCTACACTTATCAGCGAAGATCAGTCAGGTTTTATGCCAAATAGATACATTGGTAATAATATTAGATTAATATATGACCTGATTAACTACCTGGATAAAAATAATCAGCCTGGGTTATTACTTAGTGTTGACTTTGAAAAAGCATTCGACTCTTTAAGCTGGATTTTATGTTCAAAGTCATGAAGGCATATGGTTTCGGTAGCAGTGTCTATCAATGGGTCCAAAACATTCTATACAAATATAAAATCAACAGTCCTCGTAAATGGTAACAGTTCAAAATGGTTTAGAATTGAAAGAGGGTGCAGGCAGGGTGATCCAATATCGCCCTACTTATTTATTCTTAGTGCCGAGATTTTGGCTATAATGATAAAGAAGATACATCAATTAAAGGAATACGCATTGGAGAGACAGAACATAAAATTTCCCAATATGCAGATGACACTCAATTGTTAAACATAGGAGATAAACTATCATTTGAACATTCTATACATATTCTAGAGAAGTTTGGAAAAATATCAGTCTTATCATGAATAGTGACAAAAGTCAAGTTATATGGCTTGGTAATAAAAAAAGATCAAGTAGTGTGTTCTGTCCCCACCTAAAATGATGTGGAATCCCCCCAAATTCAAGATTCTAGGAATCTGGTTTACCCCAAATCTAAAGGACTGTGAAAATATGAACTATAATGATAAATTTTCTGAAATTAAAACGCTATTTAAAGTTTGGTTACAAAGAGTTATTACTCCACTGGCAGAATTGCCATTTTAAAGTCTCTTATCTGTCAAAACTTATTCACCTGTGGATGTTATTACCAGATCCACCTGACCATTTCATAAAAAGTCTACAAAAGCTATGTTTCCAGTTTGTTTGGAACAATAAGCAAGATAGAATAGGTAGAAAGACGGCTATTAAACCCGTTACTCAAGGAGGGATGAACATACCTGATATAAGAAAATATATTTATGCGCTGAAACTTATATGGATAAGAAAAATTAGAAATGTAAATCACAAATGGATAAGTATTGCAGAAAAAACATATCCACTTATCATGAACTTAGAAAGCTATGGATCAGATATAACAGCCACATTTTCGAACATCAATCCTTTTTGGACACATACGTTTAAAGCTTATAGATTTTTCTCTCGTTGCATTAGTCCCTCAAATGCACGAGAAATGCTCTCTGAACCAGTTTTTTTTTACAATGAAAATATAACAGTAGGTAATACAGTAATCAAACACACGTATTTAATACAGAAAGGTATATATTCTATTAAACACTTTCTCAATGAAAAAGGTGAATTTATCAATTACAAAGATTTCAGTTCAAGCTGTGGCAAGGGCCTATTGACTTTTCTTACGTTTCACAGACAAGTTGGGTGGATTTCCTCAATGAAACAGTACATAAGGAAAGCTGACATACATTAAATAAGTGACAACATAAGTAATAATCAAGAGACACCCACAGTACTGCGATCATTGATAGTGTAAATAAGGGGACAAAAAAGTATTATGAATATCTGGTATCAAACAACTTCCAAACTGTTGCACAAAGTGGACAGAAAAACTACATGAACCTTTCCATTGGAAAGATATCTTTGTAAAAATACATAAGATTAAAGATGTAAAACTAAAATGGATGCAAATGAGAATAATTCACCGCATCATTGCTACAAACGTGGTGTTGAATGCTATGGGTTTAGTGAACACAACACTTTGTACTTTGTGTAATGAGAGACCAGAGACTCGATAGAACACTTTTTATGGGATTGTAAATATATAGAACTTTTTGGACAAGTTTGAACATGTTATTAAAGAACGATGCACAAATGTCTGTAACATAACATTTTCTCGTAATTTAGTCATTTTTGGGGTAGACCAACACATTAAAAACAGATATGACCTTTGATTTGATAATGTTGCTTGCAAAGTTACACATCTACAGATGCAAAATTGACAGACAAGTACCAACACTTTCTGTTTTTCAGACACAGCTACACAATAGATTTAAAACCGAGCAGTATAATGCAAGAATTGCAAATAACCTTATGAAATTCGAATAGAATGGAATAACTACAAATCATTGTTTTTTGTCACATAAAGATGAATAAAACATCAGAAGACACACAGCTTTGACAAAAAACCCCAACAAACATCCCATCAAGCCCTCCTGTAATGGGGGAGGGAGGAATGGCAATTGAAAAACTGTGTAATATTCTTCAGATGGCATGGCATATGAATTGTGTACTGTATAAAATGCCGTTGTGCATATATGTATGTATATATGTATGTATGTATGTTTGTATGTGTATATGTATGTAATTATGCAGGAATGCTGTATATACGTTATTTCTTTGTTATGTCTAGTTAACGTTTATTGATATTGATAATGCTTGTCATGCATATATGTATTTGTAACAACAAAAGGAATTTAAAAAAAAAAAAAAAAAAAAAAAAAAAAAAAAAAAACCCACCAACTGCTTCCCCCCCCCCCCTCCGCCTTACACACATACACACACAAACCTTCACCCATACAAACAACTGAATGAAACAACAAAACGATGAATCAACAAGAACAACCACAACAAGGAAATAAACAATCAAACAAACACAAACATACGTACACAACAACAACAGTGACAATAACTAACATAGGACACGAATAACAGCCAAAACAAATGTGTGTGTGTGTGTGTGTGTGTGTGTGTGCGTGCGTGCACACGCCTGCGTGTGTGTGTGTGTTTGAGTGAAAGAGATTTTTCTTTTGTAACTAAGTACTGTCCCTGAGTCTTTATACGGCTACTGATGCAGTGCCTTTATGAATTTTTTTTTACCATAACAATGTTTGGTCCCCTTTTTATATTTTGTGTGTATTCACTTTTATTTGTTTGTTGATAGTTGTAATTGGCTAGGATCGTTTGTTTGTCTCCTTAGGCTTTTATGTTTTAAGGTTGTTGTTGTTTTGTTGATGTTGTTTTTTTATCTGAGATGAATTCTGCGCGGCGTATATAAACAGAGGGATGGTCAGTGTGGCTAGTGAGAGTGCAGCAGGCAGTAAGTAGCCTACAATGCAGGACCACCCATCCCTGAACGGGTAGACCTACATGAGGGCTGGACAAGATGCTGTCTTTCCCTGAAGTCTTCTTTTGCCTGGTTGCTGTACATACGTTTGCTATGACTTGCTGTTGCATGCTAAAGAATTGATGTTCCACTCTTTACCTAACCTGCCTTTATCCTTGCCTTTCAGCAACATCACACTGATTTCGCAGACTCATACAGACAACCATACTCTGACTTCCAAAACATTTTGCTGGTGTTGTATAATACAGATTATGTTGTTATGCGCCATTAACAAAACGAAGTGTGGATCAACCCTGTCAGTGTGCCATCAACAGTAGTCAACACAGTCAGCAGTTGTGAATAATTATCATTGTTGTCTATGATCCTTCCAGTGGAGGCCTTCTGGAAAAGAAATTTGACACTGGTACGAAGTGTGTAAAAACACATACAAGCCTGACTTTGTGTTGGTACATAGAATATACATAGCAGCCCATACATGTCATTGGGCCTTTAGTCTGTATGTCTGCCTGCCAGGCTATCTGTCTCTTTGTTTTTGTCTCTGCCTGCCTGCCTGCCTGCCCACCTGACAGGCTCTCTCTCTCTCTCTCTCTCTCTCTCTCTCTCTCTCTCTCTCTCTTCTCTCTCTCTCTCTCTCTCTCTCTCTAACACAACTCCAGTCCATGTTTAACCAGCAATATGACAAATTGTTCACTCTCTTTGACCAGAAACTAAATGAACGTTTCCAGTCATTTGGTGATGGACTTCTGAACAAACTGGAAAGTATATGTCGTGCTATCCAAGAACAAGTGCAAGCTTTACATACAAGGACGACAAAGCTGGAGGAAGATTTTGCTGGCATAGTCCAAGAACAGACTAAGACTCAGGCAGCGATGAGCAATACAGAAGAACAGCTTGCTACAATAGCAGCCGACCTCGAAGACAAAATAGACAAACTTGAGGCGCATTCTCGGCGAAACAATCTCCGGTTTTTCGGCATTCCAGAGGATGGTGATGAAGACGACCATGCCTGTAGCATGAATGTGCTTGATGCCGTAGAAACTGCAGTGCCAGGAAGACGATGGAACCAGGAGGACATCGTGTCTGCACATCGCCTGGGGAGGAATAGGAATGAAAACAGGAGACGACCACGCCCAGTCCTGGTGCAGTTTTGCAGGTGGAGGGACAAAATGGACATCTTAACTAAGGGACGAGAAAGACTGCTGAACAAAGGAATCCAGATTGCAGGAGATCTGACAACAAGGCAGCAGAACACTGTGAAAGAACACAGAGAAAGAGGCATCCGTGCCTACTACAAAGGCAACCAGCTGGTGGTGGCAGGACCCCTTCACTATCGGCCCTTGAGTCGTGGAACTTTTGCCGAAGCTGTTCGCCGCGATGCCCCTGGCAGCAGAAAAGGAAAAGCCAACACGGACCATCGGCGGGAGCAAAGAAGAACTATGCAAGAAGACCAGTTCACCAAAGAAAATTACCATCAGTATCCCTATGATCGCACAGGGAATACCAGTCACCATCGCCATCAGGGCCCTTCTTCTTGGCATGAGGCACCTGGCTTCTATGGCAGTTACTGGGGTGATGGTGGGGATTGGGACTACAGATACAGCCCATATAGCTGGCAATATTACACCGGCTACCAGGATTTCCGTGATGGTCCCCACCATGTCAACCAGCCATGCAACCTGGAGAACCTGGTTTCTGTGCCAGGTGAGGCTACTGGCGACAGGCAGACAGGAACACCAGCAAAGAATTCCTGCCGTCCCTGTGAATCAACACCAGGACAAGCAGCTATGTCATCTGACTGTCGGCTGAACAACTCGCAGTCTCCACAGGACGTGGCTGCTGAGGTGGTCACAGGAGTGACCACAGCTGAGGAGGGGATGGCTGCAGACACCAGGGCCAGTGGTGCTGGAGTCAGTTCTAGCACCAGTGCATCGCCTGTCCTGTCGCCAGAGGCATCAAGCATACCACCAGGGACTGTGCCCACGCAACCCGGTGCTCCTCAGGGGGAACCAGTTGGCTTCCCTCAGCCTCCTGGTGACAGCCCTGCATCATCCAGTGATCCTCAGCACCAGGGGACCTTGTCCACGCAGCACGGCAAAACTGAAGGGGAAGCAGAGAGCCCTGCTCAACTTCCAAGGGACAGCTCCACATCCAGTGAACCGCAGTGCCATGGGGCTGTATCCACACAGCCTGATGGCACAGAGGGGGAACCAGACCGCTGTACTCGCCTCCCTGGGGACAGCTTCACATCATCCTGTGGGGAGATGGCTGATGGTGCTCGTGCTGATGTCAGCGGTCTGCTTGCTTCACCTGGACCTTTTGAAGTTGATTTATTTATGGGCAGAGTGAGGAAGATGCTGTTGGCATGACAGGTGCAGATCTTGGGACTGTTGATTCGGATGTTACCACCCATGCCACACCAAAGGACACTGTTCCAAACAAACCAGGGCCCTCCAACAGCAGCAACAAGAAGCAGAAGACGAATGCTGCCCCGCGGTCCAAGAAAGACAACACAGTGTCAAATGGCCCAGCCAGCTCTGATGGTGCACTCAAACACAAACGTTTGTCTGACACCGAAAGACGTTTAAGAAGCAAGTCTGTGGTTTCAACAGCAAGTGAAAGAAGACAGTTAACTTTATCAGAAAGCATGTCGAACAAAAGCAGCAAAAACACCAACAAACAAAGCAACAATAGATAGGATAAAGGCCTGGCCCATACCACACCTGACATTGATCCTAGTACACACAAAGTCATTTGCGTTTTGTTTCATATAATATTGAAGGAGTAGCAAGTTTGCATGATCCTGATGTGCAGACATATTTGGCAAGTTTTGATTTTTGTCTTTTAGTTGAAACTTTTGTAACAAAATTTCCTCAGGCACAATATTTGTTTCCTGATCATGATATGTTTATATCACCTGCAGTTAGTTTATCAGGTGCTGCTACTGCACGATTGTCTGGTGGTCTAATTCTGTTGGTTAAAAAAGAATTTGCTTCTCATGTTGAGAGTATTACTTTAGAATATGACAATGTAATTGTTTTGCAAATTTCTAAAAACCTTTTTGAAACTGAACTACCTGTAGTCTTAGTCGGTGCATACTTGCCCCCAGCTCATCTGATTACTATCAAGAAACAGACATATACAATGGTGTTGCTATGTTAGAACATTGTATTCTTGATGTGATCGAGATATTAGGTAATGTTCTTTTCATCTTATTTGGTGATTTCAATGCTCGAACTGGCAATGAAAATTCTGATGATTCTGATGCTGTAGAGAGTATTATTGATAGTTTTGATTACCGTGAGGATGCTTGTGAACAGACCTTTCGGGCATCTAGAGACTACACATTGAATGATTTTGGTAGATATCTTTTAAATGTTTGTGATGAATTTGACTTATGTATCATGAATGGTTTATTTGGTGATGTAAATTCTGCCAGTTTCACTTACATTTCTCCTACTGGATGCAGTGTTGTGGATTATTTTATTGTATCAAAGGCATTACTACAGTTTTCACTAAGAATGAATGTTGGCCAAAGAGTTGAGTCAAAACATATGTCAGTTGAACTCTCTTTTAATTGTGATAACCCAAATAAAAAGTTAGAAATAAAGCTTGAAAATTTCAAATTAGATAAATTTGTATGGAAAAAAGAAAAAGTAGATGAATTCTTAGGAAAAATTAGTTCAGTTGAAGTAAGGCAGACTTTTGATAAAGCAGAAGACTTTATTGATACGAATATTAATGAGTCAATAACCACATTTAACAAAGGTCTTCTTAAAGCAGGCTCATGTATGAAGACAGTCATACACATAGAACAGAAAAAATCTCAAAAATGGTTTGATAAAGAATGTAGAGAGAGTAGAAAATTAGTTAGACAGAAGTTAAGAAAATTTAACAATACTAACAACCCTGATGACAATATATTGTATCAGGAAAACCGTAGACAGTACAAAGAATTACTAAGGCAGAAAAAGGCAAAGTACCGCAGCGATCTGCTCCATTCATTACAAGAAAATACTAGCAATCCTTCAGAGTTTTGGTAAAAAATTAAGAAATATTTGAGTACAAAGAGTTCAACACCTAACACTATAAGCAAGTTGCAATGGTTTGAACATTTTCATGGCCTGTTTAATGATCAAGAACAGATCAAGAGAAGAAGTATTGAAAATGCTGAAATTAATGGAAATGTAACTTCTGACACTGAAAAATTAGAGCAGGACATCTCTGAAAATGAAGTTTATGCAGCTATAAGAGCATTAAAGAATGGCAAGTCTGCAGGGCCAGATGGTGTCATAGGTGAATTCTTTAAAATTGTGCTTCATCTCTTGTGCCCTATCTAACAAAATTTTTCAATAAATTATTTTCGACAGGAACTTATCCCCTGTCCTGGACAGAATCTGTAATCCAGCCAATACATAAAAAGGGCGATACAAACAACCCAGATAACTACCGAGGAATATCTCTTTTAAATATCTCAAGCAAGTTATACAGCCACATACTTAACAACCGTTTGAATGAGTGGATTGAAGAAAATAAGTTGATAGGAGAATACCAAGCAGGCTTCCGTAAAAGGTACAGTACAATTGACCATATCTTTACAATATTTTCAACAATACAAAAGCAATTGGTTTATCATAAAAAGTTATATGTAGCTTTCATAGATTTTAGAAAAGCTTTTGACTCAATAGATAGGACTAA
>CM054157.1:30418038-30423038 GCA_028751875.1 Rapana venosa | reverse complement strand
ATCGATTTTCAAGAAGGCTTTCGACAGAATATGGCACGAAGGCCTGTGGCAGGTCCTCAGAATGTTTGGCATTGAAGAAGGACTAGTGCAAACCATTCAAGCACTATACAACACCGCAAGCAGTGCAGTTCTTCTGAACAATCAGGTCGGAGACTACTTCAAAACCACAGTTGGGGTCCGACAAGGATGCCTGTTATCCCCAGCCCTGTTTAATCTGTTCTTGGAAAACATTATGAGAGAGACCCTCCATGACTTCCACTCTACCATCTCCATTGGCGGCAGACCCCTCAACAACTTGCGGTTTGCCCATGACATTGACCTCATGGGCGGAAGTAACACAGAGCTGTAAGATCTTACGACCAGACTTGAGAACAGAGCTGGAGCATATGAGATGGAGATGAGCTCGGAAAAAAGTAAATTACTTGTGAACAGCACAAGCAACGCCACTGCTAAAATTTACATGAACGGCCAACACTTGAGGAGGTAGACGCTTTTAAATACCTTGGCGCTACACTCACAAAGGACGGGCGATCGACGACAGAAATCAAAGTCAGACTAGCCATGGCAACATCTTCCATGACAAAACTCACCACCATATGGAAAAGTAAAGAGATTAGTTTCCCAATCAAACTAAAGCTCTAAAAAGCCCTAATTCAGACTATCCTGCTGTACGGAAGTGAAACCTGGACACTGACTGCTGAAACAGCAAAGCGAATCCAGTCATTTGAAACAAAATGCCATAGAAAACTGCTGGGTATATCCTGGAGAGATCGAAAGACCAATGAATTTGTCAAGAGTCAAATAACACGGCTGGCAGGTCCACAGGAACCCCTTCTCACCATCGTCAAAAAGAAAAAGCTGACATGGTTCAGCCACGTCACCCGCCACAACACTCTGGCAAAAACAGTACTGCAGGGAACACTCGAAGGTGGAAGAAAGAGGGGAAGACAGAACAAGTCATGGATGGACAACATCAGAGAATGGACCAGGATGAATGACTCGGCTCTACTGCGCAGAGCCGAGGACCGAGATGGATGGAGGAGGCTTACCACGGCATCGTCTTTCGTGTCTCCCCCCTCGACCGCCAAGGTCACGGGTCTGATGATGATGATGATGATGATCGATCTATCTTTCTACCTATCTATCTATCTATCTATCTATCTATCTATCTATCTATCTATCTATCTATCTATCTATCTATCTATCTATCTATCTATCTATCTATCTATCTATCTATCTATCTATCTATCTATCTATCTATCACTGACTCTCTCCCTATCTCTCTATCTCTCTATCTATCTCTCTATCTATCTATCTTCTATCTACCTATTCTATCTATCTATCTTTATATCTATCTATCTAACGATCTATCTATCTTTTTATCTATCTATTTATCTGTCTATCTCTGTCTCTCTCTATATCTCTCTATCTATCTCTGTCTCTCTCTCTATCTCTCTATGTATCTATTTAGCTATTTGTCTGTCTATCTTTCTTTCTATTTATCTATCTATCTTTTTGATGTCCATTTTCTTTTCTAAAAATGTTTGCATATACACCGGAGATAACATGTCTTCACCAATTCCAAGACTAGATGTTTTCATGCCCTAACTGATGCTGATGTATGCAAATCTTATGGCACTTCTGAGACTGTGTGCGTTTTTATTTTATTTATTTATATATTCCTTATATCGAGGATAATAGAATAAACACCCATGTGTTTTTTACATACAGGTGCCGTGTAAATTGTGCCATCTGTTCCCACCGGCACACAATGGACTGCACTTTGGAAAAAGTGGAACATGATTTAACGTGTGCTCAAGATGTTCTGCGTGCGTTTGCTCACGGGGCATCTGTATAATATTATAGTCTCATCCCAAGAACTTTCTATCTATCTATTGCATCGGGCATCTGAGCCATTAGTTAAAAAAACAGCATTTCACAATTGTTGGCACTAAAAGCTGTTTTTAGTTTGTCTGTACCACTGTATTGTTATCATGCACAATACAACACAACACAGCACACACACATACACACGTACGTACGTGCGTACATACTTACATACATGCATATTTACATGATAACATGCTTACATACATACATACATACATACATACATACATACATATATACATACATACATGCATACATACATACATATATACATATATACATACATACATGCATACATACATACATACCTTACATGCATGGATACATACATACAAACATACATACATACATACATACATGCATACATACATACAAACAGACAGAGAGACAGAAAGACAGACAGACAGACACATACATACATATATGCATACACACATACATCCTACATAAACACATACATACACACATAAACACACTCGCACACACACACACACACGCACACTCACACACACACACACACACACACACACACACACACACACACACCACACACACACACTTTGCCAGGCAAATTACAATGTGAGGTTTTGACATGAAATAAGAAGAAAATCGTGTAACTACGCGGAATGAAATCAGGAACACATTCTTCGCTGACGCTAAATAAAGTAATTCGTTTTGCTCTTTGTCTTTGTCTCTGCATCTTTTAGTCTGTCTGCCTGCCTGCCTGACAGTCTGTCTGTCTGTCTTTGTCTGTCTGTCTGTCTATCTTTGTCTGTCTGTCTGCCTCTCTCTCTCTCTCTCTCTCTCTCTCTCTCTCTCTCTCTCTCTCTCTCTCTCTCTCTCTCTCTCTCTCTCTCTCTCCCTCTCTCTCCCCTTGAAATCCACGTTATATTTGAATGCACACAATTTAAAGACTTGTGAGAGAAATATCTTAACAAAGTACTTCGCAAAATTAATGCGAAAAAACGATCTCTTCAAAATAATCTGAATAGTAAAAAGGTCTATAATAATAATAATAATAATAATAATAATAATAATAATAAATGGAACTTATATAGCGCTATATCTTGCAAAGACAAATCAAAGCGCATGCATTCAACCTAATCTTACACAATCATGCAATCAATGATAAATAATCAAAAGTTTAAACAAACAGATATTTACAAACATGGTGCGATGCAGACAAAATCTACGACATAAAATTTCGATAGTCAAATGTTTTTCAAAAGCACACATACACTCGCACAGGCCGTATACTTTAGCAGGGTGATAGAACATGGGTTAGATGGGTTAGATGGGTCTATCAGTTAAGACATTTGGGCATGTATACATTTTATGCTCTAAAATCCCGAGAACTTTGCTAAGTATGACTGGTGTAAAACAAACAAAAGTTGAAGTAGATCATGTTTCTTTTGGGAAATCACTCTTGATACTGCCAACATTATCGGTGTTTTTTTGTACTGTTTTGTTTAAAGTTTCTTTTGTCAAAATGAATGCACCCTTGTATACAGGCTTGTGGCCTTACAATTAACATCCTGAGTTTCTGAGTTCTCTTGAAAGTATTGTCGATTCCGAAACAGTTTTTTTTTTCTTTTTTTGTATTTGATTTGCAAATATATTTACGCTTGTACTGAATATTGTTTGAGACTAGTCAGTTCCCTGAAAAGTGGACAGTCTATTGTTTTACCTTTATACAAAAAAAGGAAATGTTAAAGATCCTAACAATTACAGGGGTATTTCACTTAGTGATATAAGTAGCAACATTTTTTAGTTCCATTATTGATAGAAGACTACAGGAATGGATAGAAGAAAATAACATTACTGGAGAGTGTCAAGCAGGATTTAAAAAGGGGTATTCGACATTAGTTCACATGTTCACTTTATTAGCATTGATACAGAAACAGTTTTCATGCAACCGTAAGTTATATGTAGCTTTTATAGATTTTGAAAAAGCTTTCGACTCCATTAACAGAAATCTACTTTGGCCCATTTTGCTAAAAAAACGGTATTAGAGGTAAACTGCATACATGTATTAAAAGAATGTATGACAATATAACATGTAAAATAAGATGTGGTTCTAAATTGACAGATTACATTAGATGCACAGCCGGATTCGAGCAAGGAGATGTATGTAGCCCTGTTTTATTTTCATTTTTCATAAACGAATTAGCATTACAAGTATTCAATAATGGAAAACATGATGCTGTCTTGTCACATGATGCCTTGGAGTTGTTCATCCTGTTGTTAGCTGATGACGTAGTGCTGTTATCAGAGACTATTGTGGGGCTACAAAATCAGTTAAACAACCTGTATCACGCTGCTTTTTCACTTCAGTTGAAAGTAAATATGAAGAAAAGTAACATCATTGTGTTTCGTAAGGGAGGCTATTTGGGTATACGAGAAAGATGGACATATAATGGCAATTTGCTACCTGTGGTTAATGTTTATAAGTACTTACGGATATTAGTTTCTATACGTCTGAGTTTCACTGCCGCTTGTAAGGACCTTTCTAGTAGGGCAAATAATGCGTTGGTATATATAATGCGAAGGTTGTATACACTTAACAACAATTCTTTTGGGTTGTTAATGCAGCTATATGACTCACAGGTTCAACAAGTTCTTCAGTATGGGTCAGAATTATGGGGGTTGGACAAAGCAGCAGTTCACTGTGAATCCGTTCATTTGTTTGCAATAAAGAAATACTTAGGAGTTAATAGACGAACACCCAATGATATCATCTATGGTGAAACTAACATATACCCTTTGTACATAAATTTTGCAGTTAACTGTATTTGTTATTGGATTAAGTTGCTACAAATGGAAGATCTGAGACTACCACATAAGGCGTATAAAATAGTGTATAATTTAGATGCAAGAGGAAAGATAAATTGGTATCAAGGGTGCGTGTCTGTTTAAATGAAAATGGTTTTGGAGATGTGTGGTTGAATCAAGGTGTGGGTGATGCTTGTGTATTCATTACAGTTTTTCGTCAACGATTGATTGACTACCGGTGGCAAAACTGGAACCATTACATTAATAATAATAATAATAATAATAATAATAATATGGAATTTACATAGCGCTGAATCTTGAAAAACAAACAAACAAGG
>CM054157.1:30397213-30417538 GCA_028751875.1 Rapana venosa | reverse complement strand
GGGGGGTAGTGAGCGGAGGCGTCTTGAACAGTTTGCGTTTGAAGGATGTAAAAACTTTGGCTAAGTTTTGCCTTTTGTCCCTAGGAAGTTATCTTGCAGCATGTCTTCATCAGCAAAATATAAAAATAGACGAAGTTTTACGGTTCGAAGCCTCTATGGACAAGTCAAGAATGCGCGTTGCAAACTGTAGCAAAATTGTCTTCTTTGGGGTTTTTTTGTTTGCAAATTTAAAGTTAATTTTGTTTCCGGGGAGGTAGTTTCATAAGCTAGCATTTACTTTTTTTGATGAAGCATCTATCTAGGAACAAACTTCTATGGTAGTATTTAACTACAATATGTCTTCTGTGTGTGTATCTTTTTTTATCTGGGGTCTCTTCTGTGTCTTTATCGCTTTCTGTCTGTGTGTTGTCTGTCTTTGTCGTCTGCCCGTTGGTTTGTCTGCTTTTCTCTTCTCTCCTCTCTCTCTCTCTCTCTCTCTCTTCTCTCTCTCTTTTCCTCTCTCTTCTCTCCTTTTTCCAGTAGTCTTTTTGCTTGACTCAGCTTTCGTGTTTTTCTTTTCTTTTTAAACAATATTTTTATTCACATCCCCAACTTTTTTTTTTCCCTTTTAACATTTTGTCAATTGAATCGCCACGACCTCCCCCCCATCCCATCACGCACACACCCAATCATACACATATACACTAACAAAACACACCCAAGCCACGCAAAAACACACACAGACACAAACTCTCTCTCTCCCCTCTCTCTCTCTCTCTTCTCTCTCTCCCCTCTTCTCTCTTCCCCCCTCCTCTCCCCTCTCTCTCTTCTCTCTCTCTCTCTCTCTCCTTCGGATGAGATATAAACCGAGGCCCCGTGTGCGAACGCATGCAAAAACATCTTGCGCACATGTTAATCATGTTCCGCTTTTCGAAAGAGTAGGCGTTTGTGTTGCCGGTGGGAACAGATGACACAATTTACAAAACCGCATACACACGGGGACTGATGTAAAAAAGCACATGAGTGCTTTTTTCCATTATCCTCGATATAAAAAAAGCGCTCTCTCTTCTCTCTCTCTCTCTCTCCTCTCTCTCTCTCTCTCTCTCTCTCTCCTCTCTCTCTCTTTTCTCTCTCTCTTCTCTTTTCTCTCTTCTCTCTCTCTCTTCTTCTCTCTCTCCCCCTTCTCTCTCTCTCTCTCTCTCTTTTGCATCAGACAGTGCTAGAAATATGTATGCAGATAACCAAAGGAAAGGTGAGAGAAATAATGAAAAATTCTGTTTTGCATTGTTAGAAGTTTTTTCCTTTTGTATATGTGTGTGTGTGTTGTTTTGTTTTGGTGTGTTGTGTGTGTGGTGGTGTGTGTGTTTTTGTGTGTGTGTGTGTGTAGAATGTGTGTGTGTGTTATCATGTTTTGTCTTGGTCGTCTCCATAGGGAAAATTTGTTTTCGCTGTTCATTCATTCATCCTGATTTTTAAAAGAAACATACACATCACACCTCGCTGCAGACTCCCAAAACTCTGTGGACTGGTGTGAAGAATGACTTGTTAGCAACTGTAGCCCCAGTATGGCACGTTTTCTCTTGTCAGTGTTGGTTGCTTTGTTGTTTTTAATGCTTTTTTTCTGCTTTTTGTGTTTAAAATTAATATTTCTGTTGTTCTTTTCTCTCTTCTTGTTTCGGTTTTTACTCCAACTTACTTCTGTTTTATTTATTCCACTTAGTTTGCATGAACTTTCCCCTGCGTAAGTCGTTTGTGTTATTGTGTTTTTTTATGTTTACCTCTGTTCACACTAGTAGAAGTGAGTACTCTACACACACAGTCGCGCCCCGCACAAAACACACACACACACACCATACACACCCCACGCGCAGGCACGCACGCATGCAAAAGCACAACCGTGCACACAGGTTAAAAAAGTATAGACAAACAAAAACAGAGAACAATCAGGTCAATTCTGTTTGCATTCTGGCAGTGTTTCATCATTCCTCTTGTTCTGACCACCCCGGTCTCAATGGGGAATAGGTTTTCGTCATTCTTTCATTCATTCTACATTCATCCTGATTTTAAACAGAAAACACACACCTCACACCTCGCTGCAGACCCCAAACCTCTGTGGATGGTGTAAAAGAATGACTTGTTTGCCTCTGTAACACAGCATGTCATGTCTTCTGTTGTCAGTGTTGCTAGTTTTCTTCTTTTGTTTTATACTTTTTCTGTTCGAGTTTGTTTAAAAACTCAATTCCCCCCGGGGGGCCCTGTTAGTATAAATGCATCATCGCCCCTGGAAATTATGTGCTTGGAATTCCCCTATGTTAATACTAGTAATGATAATAATGATAATAATAATGATAATGATATTATAATAATGATGAGGATGAGGAGGAGAATGACAATATAGTTATGATATATATCAATACAATCATATAATAATATAATATCAATTATATAATTAACGTAATATAATGATGATAATAAAAAAAATAGGAAGAAGAAAAAACAACAATACTACTACTACTACTACTACTACTACTACTACTACTACTACTACTACTACTACTACTACTAATATATAGCATTCATTCAACGCTGAATCTTGTAAAAGAAATAAATCGAAGCGCTTTCCCATTCCTCTCTTTGTTTCTTCCTTGTTTGTTTTCATCTTCCTGTCACCTCCTTCTTGTCTCTGCTATGCCTTCTTGGTCCCTTCTCCCGCCCTTTTTGTCCCACCAGAAAACTTGACATATGACATTTCTCTCCTGTGTCAAAATCGGTGGGCTGGGGGCCTTATTGTCAGGGGGTTAACGGCATACAACGTAGTTTGGCTCATATGAGAGACAACAGTAGCTTTCCGTTGAGCGTTTTAACAATGAAGAAGAAGTTTGAGGTTCATGTTTTTGTCGTTGTTCTTTTCTCTGTCCTTTTTTTGTTTTGTTCCTTCTGTGTTGTTGTTGTTTTGGTTTAATTATGTTATACTTTGTATGTATAAACACCACTCGCATTAGTAGTTTTCGTTTTTGTGATCTTCAAGTCTGTGTCTGTTGACACTTGTTGAGGTGATTCCTCTACACACACACACACACACACACACACACACACACACACACCACACGGCATACGTGCACTGCGCACACACAACAACACTCACTTTCTCTCACAAAAATATCGCACAACACGTTACACACAACCACAATACAAAACACACAAACACACAACACACACACATACCACAAAAACACACACACCCCACACACAAACACACTTTCTCTCTCTCTCTCTCTCTTCTCTTCTCTTCTCACACACACACACCACACACACACACACACACACACACACCACACACACACACACACACACACAAATGCACACACACTTTGAAAGTATTGTAGACAAACAAGAACAGGAGAACAATGAGGTCAATTCTGTTTGCATTCTGACCAGTGTTTCTCTCATTCCTCTTGTTCTGACCAGCGGTCTCAATGGGGAATAGGTTTTCGTCTTTTATTCATTCATTCATCCTGAGTTAAACAGAAAACACACATCTCACACCTCGCTGCAGACTCCCAAACCTCTGTGGACTGGTGTGAAGAATGACTTGTTTGCCTCTGTAACACCAGCATGTCATGTCTTTTGAGCTGTTTTTGCTGTTGGTTTTTGGTTTTTTATTGGGTTTTTTTTCATAGTGGTTTTCGTGTATGTTTAGTTGAGGGCTGATTTTTGTTGTTGTTTTGTGTGTGTGTGTGGTGTGGGTGTGTGGGGTGTGTGTGGTGTGTGGTGTGTGTTGTGTGTGTTTTGTGTGTGTGTGTGTGTGTGTGTGTTGTTTGTGTGTGTGCGTGGGTTCTTTTCGTTTTTTTTTGTAGCGGTTTTTCACCCATATTTTTGTTCTACTTTTTATATCTTGTGACACATGAGCATCCCGCAGGTGCTTTTTTCCTTCTTTCTTCCTATTGTTTGGCAGGGGGTGGGGGGGTGGGGGCATTTGAATATGTGTTTTGTTTTCTTGTCTATCTTTTTGTTTTCTTAATCGGTCAAGGTCAGGGTTGTTCGTGTGTTTCTTTTTTTTCAAGATATGACCTCGTTTTAGGACATGAATAATAATTGTGTTGATACATTTGTCTTTTTTGCGAAGTGTTTTGACTGCTCGGTTTGTTTTGAAGATAAGTTAGTTCGTGTTCAATGATAGGGATTATTTGACTAGGTGGTGATGTGTAGAGTGAGGGATCTGAGAATCATAACTCATTGATCAAACGTTTGAACAGTTTAGATAAATAATCTATCTAATGGTTCTAAAGGTTGTCTGTACATTATAAACCATTCGCTTTTTTGTGGTTTAAGTACTGGAGTCATTGTCTCTTTGTTAATTTTGTCAGTTTGTCTGAGGTGTATAGTTTGTTAGCATTTGTTGAGTAATGTATCCGTTATTATTTCTGCCTGATTTTCTTTTTTAATTTGATAATTTTTATTTGTTTCCTTGTTTTTGTGGATAGTCTGTCTCTTTTTTGTACCATTTTCATTTTATCAAAATAACTTTCTGATTTTCTTATTTAGCTTGTTTGCTTTTCTTTTTTCTTTTTTCTTTATTTCTTTTTCTTCCTTCTTTCTGTCTTATAAAAATTTTTAATCTATCTCTCTGTATGTCTGTCTCTCTTTTTTTTCTTTCGTTCGTCTTTCTTTCTTTCTTTGTTTTTCTTTCTTTCTTTCATTCTTTCTTTCTTTGTTTTTTTTCTTTTCTTTTTTTCTGTCTTTCTTTTTGTTAACCCTACACTTTTTTGGATTATCCTGTCAGAATTCTGGACACCACATACTTTAAAGATTCCCCCAAAGCTGCTGATCTTTCTCTTTTTCTGGCCAGAGAAATACAACAGACAAGAATGGATGAGTGCATCTTCAACATAGCAGTACATCATAAGCAGGGGACGGGATAGCTCCGTGGTCAGAGCACTTGCTTTCCCCCAGCCAAGGTTAAGCAACGTCGAGCGTGGTTACCACTTGGATGGATGACCGTTTGTGTGCTTTGGCTTTAGTGCAGTCCCCCAGTTCACCCAGCTGTAATGGGTACCTGCCCTCTTTAGGGTCAGGAAAGGTAAAGTAGCAAGGGAGAGGAGATGGGCGTCCCCCTCAATATGCTGAGCTCTAAAGAAGTGAGGTTTTTGACGCCTCGCTCCCCTACGACCTTAGAGGTTATGGGGACCTTTACATCGTAAGCACGACCAGCGTGGTTTAGCACCGGAAGCAGAAAGAACCCATTTGATAACTATTTTTAAATCGGAGAAAAACAACAACAGATGAACAAGTATTGTAATTGCCCTTCATAGGATGATCAAAGTGCTTTTGACTTGACTAAGTAACTAACGAAATCTCAACTTAAAATCTCCTTTAAATCTTGCTCGTTGGGTGGCAACGTATCTAATATTTTAAAACATTTTCGCTGCATGTCTAACCTGGTGGAGCTCAGTCCACTCCAGATAGCAGATGCATGCTGGGTATGCTGGAGTCATGGCTCCAAACACCTGGCTCGCGTTCGGAGACTGGATAGCCTAGTGGTTAGAACGTTTTTTACTTGCGATTTGGCGGGTCATGATTGTACCAGGGCTCGAACTATCACCAAGAGGCTTGTTAAGGGAGATTTTCTCCGTGGAAATACTGACTCCATTCCCCCACAAGTTGTTAGAGTGAGACTATAAAGCGGCGCCTGGGCTTTATCACAGTTCTTGATTAAACCATTGACCTGGGGACAACAGCAAAGTGAGAGGCTGTATGACCAGTGACTTTCCCAGTCATGGAATTCCACTTTACAGCTTAGTCTTTAGTGATGACTATGACTCTCTGACTAGGAGGCTTGACTCGCACAGTCCTTATGTGCTGCAGCCCTGGGGCTGGTTGGCCTTTGGAGAACATCTCCAACGCTGACTGTCCTTATGCCCACTTGGCCGAGAGAGTGGGGATGTACTGTGGGCAAGGCATCTCCACTATACTTAAATTTCTGCCCAATTTCCAAAACAGCAGTTGCCTCCTCTGCTGTTTTGGAGGTCATCGTCGGACACGACGGACAAACATACATACATAAACCGAGGTACCCGTATGCAAGCTATAAGCCGAGACTGAAGGCTCGGTGTGAAAACTATAAAGCGAGACTATAATCATACCGAGCTTGTACCTGCGCTAGCTTCCTGCAGTTATTTTCAGAATTGTACTCATTTTTCAGGGTGGCTCAAAGAGCTTGAGTGGGATGACTTGCCATCACAGTCCCTAAATCGGAAATATTCCGCTGGGACTATAATATACAATTTTAAACAAAGAGTCCCCCGTGTGAATATATACCGCAGGGCATCTTTTGTTAAACTCGTTCTGTCTCTGGGAAAAGTAAGACACGTGTACCGGTATGAAGAGATGACAAAAAGCCCATCCCAAAAAAACCAACAACAAACCTAACAGAAACCATGTACACGGGTTTGTATGTAGACATGATTACCTAAAGTCAGACAGGCTCATCCTTTTCGGTAGGGGCAAGCATAATGGTGGTATACGCTACAATGTGTACGGGTAACCTGGCTTTTTCTGGCCAAGGAGGGGACAATATACCTAGGATGGTCTACACGCACTTATGCAACACCCTGTATCTGACCCCAAGGCTTTCAGTGTGGGGGCTGTTAAGCGTTCGATTGGGTTTGCTTTACATAAATTCACGCTATATAAATTCATACATGTTCTTATCTCATCATATGTCGTCATCATTCATCATCATCTCATCATCTCATCTTTCACATCATATCATCATCATCATCCATCATCATTAGTATCATCATCATCATTATCATCATCGTCAGTAGTAGTAGTAGTAGTAGTAGTGGTAGTAGTTCTTCTTTTTCTTCTTCTTCTTCTTGTTTTTCTTCTTCTTCCTATCATTTATCAATCAATGCAAATTCTAAGAAAACACGACTCAGCTCAACTGTCTCAATCGCCACTGACGTCGGTAGGAGCTCCACGCAATGCCACCACCAGGGTTCACCATCTTTCTTTCTCTGCTGAGTTCTATCATCTCCTGTAGCCCTCCTCCCAGACCACTCATCTCAGTGATGTTGTAAAAAAATCGCACAAACAACTTTTAAAACTGACGCCTCAGTGGAGACTCGATCTTGCGGCTCTCAATCAAAGCTACATAAGGAGCACAAGGCTCTACCCACTGGGCCATTTCGTTGCTCAAACGCCTAGCTAAACTGGGAATTCTATATTAAAAAGATAAATAAAAATCTTCAGGTTTTGATGTCTCCCTGGACCAGTTTGAATGATTGCGTGTTTGATATTGTAACAATGATGTTCAATATTTTCGTGTATTCTCTTCGATGGTGTTTCGTTTATTTTGGGGGGAAAGTTTTATTTGTTGTTTGTTTTCTGTTTTTAAAAGGGTGTCTTCTTTCTATTCTTTTTAAAATGTTGATATTTTCATCAATTATCTATGACTGTGCTTCTCTGTTTTGTGTTTAATTTTGTTTACTTGTGCTATTTTTCTGATTGCTTACATTATTGGGTTTGGTTTTTTTTTGTATTCCTTTTTTAAATTCTTATGTTTTTCTTTCTGTCTTTTTTTCTTTGTTTTTTCTCCGTTATTTTTTCATTACTGATCTTTTTTTTTTCTGGTGTAAAAGATTTTGGATAAAAATTTAAAAACGAATCGTTTTTTTCCCAAAATTTGTCTTTCATTTGAACATGTATTGAACATAACTATTTTTATAAAAAGTTTTCCAGTTTTTTAAATTTTTTCTTCTGCTATAGAAAGTCCCCATAAATGTGATGCGCGGGGTGTTGTGGTGTGCGCGCGCGATGTGTTTGTATTTGTGTGTTATGTGTACAAAAAATGTATTATGCATGGGGTTTTTTAAAAAATTATATAATATATTATTATATTATTTATATAATATATATATTTATATTATATAATTTTTATAATATATTATATATTGTGTGTGTGTGTGTGTGTTGTTTTTTTTTGGTGTGTGTGTGTGTGTGGGATGTTATGTTTATGTGTGTAGTTGTGGCATGCATTTTGGCGGCATGTCTGTTGTTGTCGGGGGTGTCTATGTGTTTATGTTATACGCATATGTGTAATGCGCGCACGCACGGTGTATATATTTATTTGTGGCGTTTTTGTGTCTGTGTGTAAAATGTGTGTCCTGAATATTTTTTCAGTGCTTTTGGGAAAATGTGAACACTGTGCCACTGTTTGGGTTCTGGTCTCCAAGGACAGCTGTTTTTTGCAGCTCCATATCATGAGCAAACTCCAAAAAATCAAACACTGCGATGTATACACTCTCACCGTTCACCGTCGCTGTGGGGCGAACATGAAATACCCGTACTTTGAAAAGTAACAGAACGGTGTTTTTATTTTCTTGTGTTTTCCAGGTTTTTGTTGGCATTATTTTTTTTTTAAATTATTCTTTCTTTCCTTTATTTTCCTGTGTGGGTTGTGTGGGATTGTGTGTTGTTGTTGTTTTTGTTGTCTTCAATTTTAAGTCTGTTCCTCTTAGTGATTTAGCATTGTGGTGTGTAGTTTTTTGTTTTTGTGTTTGTGCGTGTGCGTTTTGTGGTGTTTTGTCTGTTTTGTTTGTCATCAGTCAGTCGTCAGTAGTCTGTCTGCTGCTGTATGTCTTCTTTTTTCGTCTATACGTTTTTTCTTGTTTGGTCTTTTATTCTTTTAACTAAATTTTTTTTTTGCCCCCTTTGAAATGTCTCTTTTTCAGTTTTAAAAGCGTATTTATTTTTTTGGGGCGCGCACACACACCCCAAACCCCACCACACACAACACACCACACACACACACACAAAACACAACACACACACACCCAACTGCGTGTGTTTGCTAAAAAAAAAAAATTTGTCACAGATAAGTGGGACAGGTTATCAAAGGTAATTTCCCTTTTTTTGAAGAATGTTTTTTTTTTTTTTTTTTCTTTTTGCAGGTAGCCCAAGAATTTGTTTTTGTATTTATTCATCTGAGTTAAAAAGAAAACGAAACACCACCCTCGCTGCAGGGTCCCAAAAACCTCGAGGATGGCGTGAAGAAGGGCTTGTTTGCAACGTAAAACCCGGAATTTTTGTTTTCTATGGAATCACATTTTTGTTAGGTTTTTTGTTTTGTTTTGTTTTGGAATTTGGTTTTTAATTTTTACCCCCCGAGAATTTTTTTTTGTAGCCGCGTTTGTTCTTCTGCAGTTTTGTTTTTGGAAACCTCTTGTTTTTTTTGCCATTGTTTTGTTTTGTTTTTTCCTTTGTTGTGTTTTTTTCCGGGTTTTTTCCCTTGTTTTGTTTTTATTTTTGTTTTGTTAAGTCATGTTTTTTTTGTATTTTCCAGTTTCCCACTGAAAGAATAGTTTTGTTCATTTAGCCCTTTTTTTCCACAGCCTTTTGTTAAGGTCCATTTGTTGGTTTTGCTTATTTTACTCTTTCACCCCCAAAATATATTTCGGGGAAAACAGGGGGGGGGGGGGACAAAAGTAAATTATAATGAAATTCTAATCCTGTTTTTACCCCCAGTTACAGAAAAGGATAAACAAAACAACAATAAAACAAAACTTTTAAGTTTTAACAAACCGGAGGTTTGGGGGTCCCCCTTTTTGGGGCCTCTTGCGGGGGGGGGGCCGGCTTTCCCCTTTTTTTTGGGGGCCCCCGGGGTTTGGTTTGGTCTCCCCCAAAGGAGCAAATTATTTTGTAGAGTTATTTATTATAATTTTATTTTTGCACTTTTGGTTTCTTTTTAAGGTTTTTGCAAAATAATTTAAATAGGGAACATTTTTTCCCCGGATGTTTTCCCTCGACGCCCCTTAACCCAGTACCCCCTCCACAGGGGGATCCAAACAAAAAATCCACAAGGGAGGGGCCCCCCATTATTTCCCAAAAACACCACCCCCAAAGAAGCCGAATTCCCCCCGGGCCGGTCGTCCCCCCGGGAAACCAAACCCGCCCCTTTTGCCATGGGGACACGAAATACTACTAAAACCACAAAATTCGGCCCAAAAAAAACCCCAAGGAATAATTACCACAAAAAAACGGCAAAGGGGAAGGAACTGAAATGAGTGGCCGTTTTGGCATCTTCCCTCTCAATCAGGGGAAAACCCCCCATAAAACAACGACCCCAGGAAGATACAATTAAAACCCCGAAAAACGGTAAACTGAACACCGGGGGTTCCTTAAAAAAAGCCCCGGGAAACCTCATACTCACCTTTCCCAAAAATTTTTAAACCACCCGTGGAGAAAACCCCTTTAAACAAACTGTAGAACAGGCTACCCCCCCCTACATCAGATGCACAGAAAAAGCCGTAGAAAAAATTTTTTATGACCACAAAAAAGGGGGTTCTAACAAACACCCAAAGAAAGTTTCCTCGTTGTGAAGGCGATGGAACCCCAAGGTAGGGAAAGAGCATGGAAAAAACTGGGGGGGGGCGTTTGGGGGCCACATTGAATAACCAACAAATGAAAGGGGCTTGAGACCCGGGAGTTTGCAGTAAAAACCCACCCCCGCTGGAATACATTGGGCCCCCACAAAAAAAACAAAAAAGGGCCCCATGGCATAGCCCAATGGAGAACACCCAAACCAAATAGATTACTCAGGGTGAAAAGCGGTTTCAGTCAGCGTTAACATCGCACGACACGAAGTTTCCGGGGGCAGACATGGGGGTGATCTGATCTTGTGATGATGATTTTCCCGCTACGTCTAAAGAAAACCCCCAAAAAGGGAACAACATCGGTTTCAAATTTGACCTTGAGAAGCTGAAGGACCAGGGGTATTGGGAAATTTTTCAAGAAAGGGATAGGTGGAAAGTTTGCGAAAATCCTGTGAAATCAGACTGATACATGACGAATTTTTCAAAACGCGGTGACGAAACAGCAACGAGCTTCTTTGGCAAACGCCCCCAGTCAAAAAACCATGGGTAAAAACCTAACACCCTACAACTATGCGAAAAGCGTAGAGATTTTGAAGAAAAAGAAAAATAAAACAAAAGAAAGGAAAAGAACAATATAGGGCAGTCAACAAAAAACAGGAAGTCCGACGGGGGCAAAAGAGAAATGGATCGGTGAACGTCCCAAACACTTTGGAAGAGAACATAAAGAAAAAAAATAGCAAAAAAGCATATGCTGGGAAAACCTGATAGCACGAAACAAAAAAAAGGTTTTAAACAACCAAAACAAAAAGGGGAAGTTTTTCTCACTGGGGACCGGATATTCGAACGATGGACAAAATACTGCTCGACGTTAAAAAATAAAAAACCGCGGAGACAAAAGTCCTTAATGTACCCGAAAGCAAAAGACAAAAGCCGTCCCCCTACCCTCCGAAAAGAAGTGGAACGCAGCAATCGCTAAAAAAAGGGGGAAGTCAGAAAGGGGTGACAAATTCCGCTGATTTTGGTCCAAATGGGGGGAAGCCATGACCCGGCCCTCTAAGAATCTGCAACAGTTTGGCAGACAGGGAAAGGGCCCAACACCATGGACGCAGCACTCATCACCCCCCCCCAAAAAAGAAATCTAAAACAAGCCAAAATTTAAACCGCAAATCACCCTCATAGCCCCCAAGAAAAGTCATGCGCAGAAATATTGAAAAACCTGAAGCCAAAAGCAGGGGGACCTCTTGCTGAGGAACAAGCGGGGTTTCGGCGGGGGCGCAGCAAAACAGAAAAAATATTTAACCTCGAATACTATGTAGCGGTACCTTCAACATCAACAAGACCTTTCCACGTATTTATGTTTTTAAGAAGGCATTGAGGGGTGTGGCATGCAGCTTTGGGGGCCAAAACCATGAAGTACGCATCAATGCAAACCCTGCAGGTCATAAAACCCGTACGCGAGGCCCCCCCGTGCGTTACACAACAAAAAATTTTGGAGAAGGTTTCGAAAACATTTGGGAGAAAGGGCAGGGCGTTACTCTCCCCCCTCTTTTCAACATTTCCCTTGA
This sequence comes from Rapana venosa, assembly GCA_028751875.1. Classification (NCBI taxonomy): domain Eukaryota; kingdom Metazoa; phylum Mollusca; class Gastropoda; order Neogastropoda; family Muricidae; genus Rapana; species Rapana venosa. The sequence continues at coordinate 30,405,618 of CM054157.1, read as the reverse complement.
GAAAAAATCATGGCTGATGCACTGGAACATCAGAAGATCAGTCAGCATTGGTGGCAGAAATCCAAACCCCCCGCTTGCAGATGACATTGGGGGGAATAGCGGGAAATCAAAAAAGAGCTTCCCCACCCTAACAGAACCTTGGATGGGCCCTCCAAACATACGGATAAAATCAGTGAGAGAAGCCCAAAAACTGATGACTAATAACACCAACGGCATTAGATGTATCGGGTTAATGACAAAGCTAAAACCGTTCAAACTTAAAGTCCCTGGGAGCCATTGTATCCGACAGGGATCCAAGCCAGAAGTATATGCAGGACTGCCCCAGACAATAAAAAAGCTTTGTCAAAACTAAACACCTTGGAGAATAAGAATATCCCTTATCTCCAAAGACCAGATAATGCGCCCCCCTTTTCATTTTTCCTTTTTCTTTGCCTGTGAACCTTTGGCCCCTGACTGCAGTTTTGGAGAGAAGAGTACGGCAGTGGAGATGGATGCTTTCGGAGACCCCTTGGCATCTTACAAAGACCAATAAGAAACGAAAGCGTGCAAAAACAGAATCCAAAAAACCCAGGCCCCTTGAGAACCTTTTTAACGATCTTGAAAAAGCGTAAATTAAGTGGTAGGGGATGTCACAAGACCCAAAGGGAATCACAAAGCTTTTTGAAAGGCCTGTCCAAGGGGGAAAAAAGGGCAGACCCAAAGGGAAAGCTGGGGTTTTAAAATCAGTGAAGGACAGGCCAGAACCAACAAAAACCCTGAGAAAGGCAGAACAGGAGAGGATGGAGGGGAATGGGTTTTGAGTCTTTGAGGGGGCCCCCCCGGTTCAGACTACGGGACAGATAGATGATAGATAGATAGTGTGCGTGTTAAAGTTTGTTAAAAGTGTGTGTCCCGAAAGTATTTGGGGTCTGTGTTTTAAGAATGTGAACACTGTTGCCAAATGCTTGGTTTGGTCTCCAAGGAAAACTGTTTCCTTGCACCTCCTCCATCATAGCAAACTCCAAAAAATCAAACCCTTCAGCTGTTCACCTTCACCAGTTCACACTGCGTGGGACGAAAATGAAATATCCCCTCTTTGGTACCTATCCGAACTGGTGTTTTATTTTTTTGGTTGCGGTTTTTTCCCTACATCCTTTTGAAAATTTTATTTTTTCTTTTTTTCCCTTCTCTACCCGTGTATGTGTGTGTGTTTTCCGTGTGGGTGTTTGTGTTTGCCTTTTGTGGATGTTTGTATGTGTGTTTTCTGTGTTTTTGTGTGCGTGTGTGTGTGGTGTGTCTGTCTGTTGTTTTTCAGTCAGTCAGTCAGTATTTCTTCTGTCTGTCTGTCCCATCTATCTTCTTTCGTCTATACGTTTTGCCTTTTTTTTGGCTCTTTAAATTTTTAATTAAATTATTTTTTTTTCCCTTCGAAAGTTTTCTTTTTTCAGTTGTATAGCATATTTTTTTTGCGCGCGGCGCACAAAACACACACACACCCTTTCGTTGTTTTCTAAAAAAAAAAAGTAAGAATCAATGAGGACGGAATCGTAAGGGCAATTCCTTTGTTTTGAGGAACGTTTTCTTTTCTTTTTCTTTTGGAGGTAGCCTAATGGTAATTGGTCTTTTTTGTCATTTTATTCATCCGAGTTAAAAAGAAAAAACAAAAACACCCCCTTAACTGCAGGATCCCAAACCTTGTGGACTAGGTGAAAAATGACTTTTTTGCAATGTTAACACTGGAAAGTTATGTTTTTTATGGTTTTTACTTTTTGTTTAGTTTGTTTTTTTTTGGAAATTTTTAGAGTTTTCGATTTTTTCTCTCTTTCGTTCTATCTGTGGGTTTTTTCTTTGTAGCATTGTTTTTTTTTTTCGATTTTTTCTCGCAGTAATGTTTAATATTATTTTAGAAACCTCTTGTTCCTTTTTTGAAACATATGTTTTAATTTGCATTTTTTTTGTTTTTTAAAAAGTTTTTTTTGTGTATTGTTTCCCGGTTTTTGGCTGTGTTTTGTTTTGTACATTTTATGTTCACTTTAGTCCACGCTTTTTAATGTCCTGCCCAATTTTCCCGTTTCACAAATAGTAGTTTTGTTCTTTTATGCCCTTCATTTCATTTCCCAAAAGACTTCTTTTGTTGCGAGGCCCCGTGTTGTTGTTTGTTGTTGCTTGGGCTTTAAGTTGTTCACTCAAAGTGTTTAGACAGTGGTAAGAGCTAGGGGGGGGGGGGGGGGGGGGTGAAAAATTTATGGATGGATGAGTGAAATGGGTTCTTTTTAAATAATGTAACATAGTGATTGGCTCCCCTTTGGGCCCCCCGCTCTGAGAAGGGCATAAAAAATCTGGGGGTTTGGGTTTTGGTGGGGGGAAATTGGGAAAGGCGGGGTGGGAACAGCAGGGGGCGGGGGACGCAAGAAGATGAGGCAGCAAAAAAAAAAAAAAAAAAAAAAAAAAATAATGTAGGACAATACAGAAAAGGGTAAACAGTGAAAAACACTATAAACTGAAAATGCTAAGAAATTTATCAATTATCCAGATATAAAAATATATATATATTTTATTTTTATATGTGTGTTTTTGTGTGTGTGTGTGTGTGTGTGTGTGTGTGTGTGGTGTGTGGTTTGTGTGCATGGCCAGTGTTGTGTGTATGGTGCGTACATAGGCGTACGTACATGTGAGGGGGCATTTTTTTTGCTTTCTGTGTGTTATGCGGGTGGGGTGGTTTGTGTTTTTTTTGGTTTTGCGCGGTGTGCGTGTGTGTGTGTTGTGTTTTGTTAGTGTTGCATGTTGGTATGCCTGTGTATATGTTTTTAGAGTGATCTGCCTTTTTGGTGCGTGTTTGGGACATGTATTGTGTGCGTCTGTCTTTTATGGTCTCTCCTTTTGGGATGTATGTATTATGTATTTGCAGGCAAAAGTGTTTTGTGTTTTGTTTGGTGTTTATGTCTGGTGTAAGAGTGTGTGTCCTGAAAGTATTGTGTCAGGTTTGGAAGTGTGAAAACTGTTTCCCCTGTTTCTTCTGGTCTCCAAGGACAGTTTTTCTTGCAGCCCCATCCCCATGAGCTAAACCTCCAAAAAAATCAAAACCCTGCAGACTTTATAACTCTTCACCGTTTACACGCGGTAGGACGAAAGAAAATATCCCGTCTTTGTTACCAGTATAAGAACTGTGTTTTTTCTTTTTGTTGCGGTTGTTTCTCCTTTTATATTTTTTTTTTTTTAGTTTTTTTATTTTTTGTCCTTAATTTACCCTGTGTGGGGGGTTTTTTGGGGGTTGGGGGGGGGTGAGGGGGGGGGTGGCGGGGGGGAAAATTTTGGTGGGGTGTGGTGTGTCTCGTGTTTTTTTTGGTGTTATTTTTTTTTTTTCCTATTCTTTTCCCCCCCCTTTTTATTTTTCCCCCTGTTCTTTCTTTTTTTTCTTTCTTTTTGTCTTTTTTTTTCTTCTTTTTTTTTTTTTTCTTTTTTTTTTTTCCCCATTTTTTTGTTTTTTTTTCCTTTTCCTTTTTTTTTTTTTTTATATTTTTTTTTTCTTTCTTCCCCCCCACCCCCCCCCCCCCCCCACCCCCCCCCCCCCCCCCCCCCCCCCCCCCCCCCCCTCCCAACTGTGCCACAAACACTCCCCACAAAAACCACCCCCACACACCCCAAAACACCACACACCACCCACCCACCAACAAATAACCCAAACAAACAAAAATAAAATTTAACAAAATCCATTGTAAAAACTCAGCGCCAATACGCACCAAAAAACGGGAAAAAACACACCCCACCAAAGCGGCCCAAAATTTTTTATTTTGGAATAAGAGGAAAATTTAAAATAACATCTGCATTGTAGAATTTTTTTTTTTTTGTTGTTTTTCGGTTTTCAAAGGAGGTTTGTTGGTTGTGGGGGGGGGGGGGGGGGGGGGGGATCATGTTAAAGCTAATTTTATTTGCGTTTTTCCATTTTTTTTGGGCCCCGGTGTTATTTTGACTTTTTCAAATGTTAAAAAAAACCGGAAAACAAAAAAATGCTAAAAATTTTTTAATTTTTTGTTTGGGCTTTTTTGTTTTTTGGGTTTGGAGAAAGTGGTTGGCCCTTTTTGGTTTTGTTTTTTACTGGTAAGAAAGTTTTGTTGGGTTTTTTCTTTCTTTTTGTTTTTTTTTTTGGGGGGGGGTTTTTTTTTCTGGTATTCCTCCCTTTCGTTTCTTATGGGTTAAAATGTACCCAAACCCCCATTAAAAAGGAACAAAAGGGGGAAAAATTTTTAAACCTTTTTAAAAATACTTTTTTGGTTTTTCCCCCCGGGATTTTTTTTTTTATTTTTTAAAGTTTTTTTTTTGCCTTTTTTGTTTTTTGTTTAATTTTTTTTTACTGCCTTGGGAACCATTTTTTGTTTTAGTTTTATAAAATTCCCTGTTGAGCTGTTCCCCCATGTTGGTGTGTGTGTGCGTGTGTGTGTGTGTGTGTGTGTGTGTGGTGTTGTGTGGTTTTGTGTGTGTGTGTGTGTAGCGGGGAGTGGAAACAAACCCTTTTTTTTTATTTGGTTATGGGAAAATGAGTCAGACGGGCTTAAAGCCATGAGCTTATGAATTTTACCTTGGACGTTTTCCCCCCCATTTTTGAAGGTACCCCCCTTCCCAAAACTTGGGGGAAGATCCTGGATATTTCGTGTTTCCGTGGCTGCCCGAGGCAGGCACGAATTTAAACGGATCTTTAAACTTGCCTAAATGTCTTCTGCATACATAAGGGAATTAAGGCTATAGAGGTTTCAAGTTGACTGGAATTCGAAAAAAAAAGATCCGAAACTTAACCAAAAAACGCCCCCAAATTTTAAAACCCATGTCTTAGGGAAACCAATGGGGTTAAAATCGAATGGTCTTTTAAATCACTGGCAAAAATCCGCCTCTGCAGATTTTAAAACTTTTGATATGGGACAAATTAAAATCATATATATTATTTTATATTATATTAAAAATTTATATTATATATTTTATATATATTATATATATATATATTATATTTTATATTTTTTTTTTTTTCTGCAACCAACGGAATTGTTAGGGTTTTCCTGGTTTTGGAAAAAACAGTAAACAAACCGTGTTTCAAAAAAACAGTATTATTATGACATGACAGATTATTGTTGCTTAGGGTAGGCCCCTGCTTAAAAGGGAAAACTTTTGATTCGAAAAAGTGTGTGGGGGTTTTGACCCCCTTTTGGGGCCAGAAACCCACCCCCACCCCCCCCCCCCTTCACTAGCCCCTGGTGGTGGCTGGGGGCTGTTTTTTGGATGAGAAAATAACCGTTTTCCCCGTGCGTTACACATATTTATTTAGCGCAGTAAAAGAACTACAGCAGCAAGTTTTGCCCCTTCAAAATTCTGTAGAAAAAGCCACTCTGATGAGAAAAAAAACAGTCGCAGACAAGAAAGGAAAAATGAATGGGGGGGGTGCTCTTGTGGCGTTTGATGCCCCTCCCAGGGGGAGTGGGGCCCGAATGTACACGCAGATAAAATTTTCCGTGATTAAAGTGTATAAAATCCAACCCAATTCGTTTTACAAGCAATGCAATACAATACGCCCAATGAAAGACAACAAACACAGACAACTCGACACAACACAATACACTACCCACGTACGCTACAATACGATACAACACAACCCAAAAACAATACAATAAAAATACAATACAATACAACCCCGTAATAGAGACAATACACTACAACACAAAATAATAAAAAAAACAATACAAATATGCAATAGTCAATACATTATTCTAGAAAAGAGAAAAAGGGTTTGTTTTGAGTTGCTATTATTGTGGTTGATTATTGGGGTGCCCGCAAGTAGCCAGTTATCGTGAAATTGAAAGGGCTCTCCATAGGCAGCAAGGTAGTTCCCAAGAAAAAAATGTGCAAAATTCCTGATTAGATAACGACAGCAAAAAGGCTGTGATGGGGGCTAATGATCCCCTTGCATGGGGTTTGTACTTGTTTTTGGGGGTTTGTGCAAAGTATATGGTGTGTGTTTTTTGTGTTTGGTTGTGGGGTTGAAAATGTTGTCTGTCTTGGGTGTGTGTGTGTGGTTGTGGGTGGTGTGTATTTTGGGGGTTTGTGGGGGGGGGCGCGGAGCGTACGTCTGCGGCGTGGCGTTGTGTGTGTTTGTGTGTTTGAAATATTATCTCTCTATTAAAACAATAAACTTCCCACATCATTGTTCTGGAAATTTTCCTAAATCAATTCTAATGGGTTTTTTTTAAATCTAAAAACAACCAAAATAGGTTTTGGTAGGATTACGAAACTATGGCATTTTTTTTTCAAATGGTTGAAAAAATTTTCTTTTTGAAACTTTTTGGGCCCCTCCAAAAAAGACCACATAAGAAAGAAAAGCGTGCAAAACGAACCAGAAAACCATTGACCTATGGAACCCTTCTAACGATCGTAAAAAGCGTAGACTTAAAGGTTGGCATGCCCAAAAGACCCCAAGGAATTTACAAAGACAGTTTTGAAAGGCACGCCAAGGGGGAAAAGAAAGGGGCAGCCCAAGGAAAGAGCTGGAGGATAACATAGCGAATGGCAGGCTAAAATCAAAAACCCCGAAAAAGGGCGAACAGAGAGAGGATGGAGGGGAATGGTTTTTGATCTTTGAGGGGTCCCCCCCGGTCGTCAGATACGGGGAAAATAGATAGATAGAAATTAAAACAAATCTAACATAACGGCTGTTAGCATTATGTTTTAAAAAGTTTTAAGCAAAACACGCCAAGCCAAGGGTGGGGGGTGGTGGGGTGGTGGGGGTAGGGGGGGTGGGTTAAACACCAGTGTGACTGCTTTCTGCTTTTACTCAATTTGCAAATGGAATTTTTCCGCTATTGCCTGAGACATGCACTCCCTCTGGGGTGATAATGGGGTCCCGCATGGGAGGAAAAGATGGGGGTTTTAAAAATAAATATCGCTGACGGGAAAAAAAGAGAAAAGGCAGCCACGTGGTGATTTAAACCAGAGTAGCTTTTTGAAAAGAAAAAAAAAAGAAAACTGCATATTTTTTTTAATCAATTTGTTTAATTTTTTTTTTTCTTTTATATCGGAATAATGGGGGTAAGCACTTATGTGTTTTTTTACATCGTCCTTTTGTGCATGCTGTTTTTGAAATTCTATCTTTGTTTCCCTACGGGGACCAATGGCCTACCTACGAAAAGGGGGAACAGGGTTTATCGTGGTTATTAGGATTAGAGTAGTTTTGTTACTTTTTCTTCATGTTCATCTATTTTAAAGAAATTAACAACATCTGTACAGAACAGCTTGGGTATTAGGTTTAAAAATTGAATGCCCGAACTTTGCCAACTTCCCAAACTTTATTTATTTTTATATGGACGTATGCACGATGGTTTTTTTGATCTTGTCATACGTTTCTAATAATAATAATAATAAAAAATAATATTAATAATAATAATATTACATACTACTACTACTACTATACTGATAATAAAAATAAAATAATAAAAATAATAAAATTAATAAAATTAAGTATGAAATTTATATAGCCCTGAATCTTGTAAAGCAAAGATCAAAACGCCTTTTTTTTTTAAATTGGGACAAAAGGAAAAAGCACCCCTTTTCCTTTCCCCATCCAGTCTCCGTGTGCATGCGACTTTGTCATTTTTGTAATTTTTTCCACCCGGGACCCCAAAGGCCTACTCTTTCGAAAAACGGAAAGGATTTAAAGTGTCGCGAGATTTTGCATGCGTTCGCCACGGGGCCTCGGTTTATAGCCCACTGAAGGATTTTACATTCACTCGATTTTTTTGTCAGTGGGAAGAAAGGGGGAGGCGGGGGAATCGAGCAAAAAACCTCCGGTTTACTTGTTGGAGGCAACGTTTAACCCTCCCCGCCCCCCTTCCTTCCCAATTTCTCCATTTTGACTGCAAACTACAAAGCAAAAGTGGTGTTCGACTATAAACTACTATGCACTACGGTCCCTTTATATAACTTTTTTTACATAATTTTTTAAAAGAACTCCGGGACTATATACTTGCTAGTTTTGTTTTTGGGTATGATATGATACTTTCGCGCAAACTACTGTATAGTAAATGTTGTAAAAAAGGGCAAAAAGTATGAATTTTTGAGGAAATTTAAATATTTTTTTTTGAAAAAAAAGATTTTTTTTCTTGTTCTACAATTCCCAATAGAGAGTGTTCTAAATTTTTTTTATCGTTGGGACAACAACCTTAGTGTTAAAAACAAGTTTTGGGGGATTTGTTAAGTCTGCTCAAACATAATTGAGAAGAAAAAAGAGTCTCAAACCCTACTGGGGTCAGCAGCTTGGGCAAAGCCACTGCCATCTTGGGTGATCCTTTCCCCCCCCTATGTCTTCGGGGGTGTCAGTTTTGCCTTCGGACGCCGCTTTCGGTGCTCCCCAGTAAACAAAAAAAAAAGAAAATTTCCCTTTTTTCCCG
>CM054157.1:30360917-30396713 GCA_028751875.1 Rapana venosa | reverse complement strand
TAGAAAAACCACACACACCCCACACACACACAAACCACACACACACACATACACACACACATACACACCGCACGCACGCATAACACCACGTCATGTGTCAAAGACTGACCAATGGGGGGGATCAGATTGGATTGCCTGCACTGCAGTGACATTTCCATCAGTTCCTCCTTTGCTTTTGTCTTTTGCTTGCATGTGTGAACACCACAGCTCTAGCTCGTCTGTCTCTGTTTTGTCCTTGTCTGTCTCTGTGTCTCTGTTTCTTATGTTTCTCTGTCTGTTTTGTCTGTCTGTCTTTCTGTCTGTCTGTCTCTCTCTCTCACTCTTGCTTTTTTTCTTTCGGGGGAGGGGGGGGGGGCTTGCAAGGGGGGGGGGGGGGGGGGGGTTTGTGGGGTTTTTGGTGAGGGGGGGGTTGTTGGATTTTTCCTTCCTTTTTTTTCTGTTTTTGGGTTTTTGTGAGTGTTTTTTCCCCTTTTTACTGTGTAAGTGTATGAGTATTGGATTTATTTTAGAATCATATGATGTATGCCTAAGGGCGGGGACTGGATGTAAAAAAGCACATGGTGCTTATTCATTATCCACGAAATAAAAGAATGGGGACATTGTCATTGTCTTGCCATTCTCTCTGTCCTGCTCTCTGTCTCTCTGTCTCCTGTCTTCGGGTCCTCTGCTCTCTCTCTCTCTCTCTCTCTCTCTCTCTCTCTCTCCCTGCAGGTCTCCCCCTCCCCCCCCCCCTCTCCTCTCTGCCCCCCTTTTTCTCTCTCTCCAGAGATTCGGGAACTCATTCTATCCAGGGTCAGGTCGACAACACATTCAGGATTTTTTCATGAGATTGTAGGATTTTTGTTTCACTCATGTCACATTTTCGAAATTTTAAATTTTTGTTGTGCAGGCTTTGTGAGTTGTGTGTGGTTTGGGGTGTGTTGTGTGTGTGTGTGTGTGTGTGTGTGTGTGGGTGCGCGCGCTATGTGTGTATGCGTACGTGTGTGCGCGCACGTGTGTGTATGTTTTGTGTGTGTGAATGAATTTCTCTATTGCAACTATCTACTGTCTCTGAGTCATTATACGGCTACTGATGCAGTGTCTATATGATTTTTTGTTGTTGGTTGGGTGTTTTTTTTACCATAGCATTGTTTGGCCCCCTTTTTGTATTTTGTGAGTTATCACTTGTATTTGTTTGTTAATAGTTGTTATTGGCTAGAATCGTTTGTTTGTCTCCTTAGGCTTATGCAATTTACGGTTGGATTTTCTATAAAAAAAAGTCTGAGATGAATTCTGCGCGGCGTGTATAAACAGAGGGCTGGTCAGTGTGGCTAGCGAGAGTGCAGCAGGCAGTAAGTAGCCTACAGTGCAGGACCACCCATCCCTGCACGGGTAGACCTACATGACGGCTGGATAAAGAAGAACCTTCGACCAGCCGCTGTCTTTCCCTGAAGTCTTCTTTTGCCTGGCTGCTGTACACACGTTTGCCATGAATTGTTGTTGCATGCTAAAGAATTGTTGTTCCATTCGTTCCCTAACCTTCCTTTATCCTTGCCTCTCCGCACCATCTCATCGATTTGTAGACTCATACAGACAAGGGTCAGGTCAGTCAGAGAAGTTCTCTGCTACTGCTACTGGTATCCATGTAACCCAGTACAACCTGTCGCATGTGGGGGAGGAAACCCCAATAGAAAAAACCCAAAACATATGGAGACTTGGAGAGGAGATTGGCGCCACCAAGGATATCCTAAGCCCACAAAAAAAACAAAAGACAAATGCAAAGCCGAAATGATCCCGGATCGGTCGAGGCCCGGTTACCAACGACCGCGCTTTCCATTGAATCAACACCAGGGTGGAAAGTGAAAAGTCGCTACTGAGTTAAAACATTACTTAAGCTCCCTAGAGAACAAACACCAAGGGTACATGGAACGTCCGTACACTCTACCAGTGCGGAAAAATCAAAGAACTAGAGTATGAGCTTAGCCGATATAAATGGACTTTATTGGACTAAGAGGAAAATGAGATGGACAGGATTTTGGTGAGACATTGACTGAAGAAGGCAACAAGATCTGGTACAGTGGCCAAGAGAAACTTTCACCAACATGGAGTGGCATTTATTTCAGAAAGGAAGTAGGGGGGTTTGCTTTATCAGCTGTACACCGTTCCAGCAGGATTATCAGCATCCGGGTGTCGCCAAGCCCAAGAACATCACCATCATACAAATCTATGCACCATCATCTGACCATACAGATGAAGAAGTGAAAAATTTTTATGAAGATCTTGAAGTGCCCTTAAGAAAAAAAAAAACCAAGAAGACCCCATCATCATCCAAGGGGATTTTTAACGCCAAAGTAGGTCCTGACTCTGACAACCAATGGGCCGGAACAGTTGGTCAGTTGGAACGGGAGACCAACGACAGGGGACTACGTCTGCTGGAGTTTGCCTGCACCCACAGACTTACCATTGCCAATACCCCTTACCCACAAGCAGTCAAGGAGGACAACCTGCATGCGCCAAACGGAAAGATCCAAACCAAATAGTTTTTATCTTAACACCACGGCGCTTCAAATCCAGCATCAACAGAGCCAGAACAAGAACATACCCTGGAGCTGACATAGGCAGCGACCACGACCCTTGTGCTGCTGGTATTCAAAATGAAGCTGAAGAAAAACAAACAGCCTGCAAACCCACGTATCAAATTTGACGTGGACAAACTAAAAGTCCAGATGTCGGGGAGGTCTTCCAAGCTAAGCTTGGCGGACTTTTTTGCGCATTAACCCCCCGGACAATGACATCAATGACCTCACCAACAACTTCAATGAGGCAGTCCGAGAAACAGCAGAGGAGGTACTCGGTCGTCAGGGGAAAATAAACACCACCCAATGGCTACCAATGACATCTTGGACCTCTGCGATACAAGAAGAAACACTGAAACCAACCCGGTCTTCCAACCCTAAAGAATACCGGGAGGCCAACAATCTCGTGAAGAAGTCAATGTTTTAAAAGGGCCAAAGAGAAGTGATCAGTGATCAATGTGAGAGATCGAAAAAAACATGAAAGTGGGCAACAGTAAAAGGCATACGACACCCCGAAGAAAACTCACAAACCACTTCAAACCAAATCATCAGTCATTGAAGACAGCTCCGAAACCTCCTCACAGAAAGCTCAGCTGCATTGAACAGGTGGTTGAATATTGTCAAGAACTGTACAACTACCCAATACAACCTGACAAGAGCATAATAGAGAAGAAAGCGCAACATCAAGAGCACCCTCGCCATTACTATATGAGGGAAGAAGTGGAAGAAGCCATCCGCAGCTTACCAGTAGGAACGTCCCCAGGAGCAGACAATATAACCCGCAAGCTGCTCAAGCATGGTGGCGAAACAGCATCACATATGTTACAGCTATCTGTCAGAAGATTTGGGGGACAAAACAGTGGCCAACAGAATGGACACAATCACTCATCATACGCCTGCCCAAGAAGGGAATTTTCGCCCAATGCCAAAACTATAGAACAATCACCTCATCAGCCACGCCAGCAAGATCTGCTCAAAGTTATTTTGAATCGATCAAGAAGGAGGCAGAAGAACACCTTTCAGAGGAACAAGCTGGGTTCAGGGGAGGCAGGAGCACAATCGAACTATTTTAACTGCCACATCATGATGGAAAAACATCTTAACATCAGAGAGACCTGTTCCACAACTTCATCGACTTCAAGAAGGCTTTTGACAGAGTATGGCACGAAGGCCTTGCAGGTCCTCAGAATGTTTGGCAATTTAAGAAGGACTAGTGCAACCTCCAAGCACTATACAACACTGCAAGCAGTGCAGTCCTTCTGAACAATCAGGTCGGAGACTACTTCAAAACCACAGTTGGGGTCCGACAAGGATGCCTGTTATCTCCAGTCCTGTTCAATCTGTTTTGGAAAAATCATGAGAGAGACCCTCCATGACTTCCACTCTACCCTCTCCCTTGGCGGCAGACCCCTCAACAACTTACGGTTTGCCGATGACATTGACCTCATGGGCGGAAGTAACACAGAGCTGCAAGATCTTACGACCAGACTTGAGAACAGAGCTGGGGCATATGGATGGAGGTGACTCGGAGAAAGTAAGGGACTTGTGAACAGCACGAGCAATGCCACCGCTAAAATTTACATGAACGGCCAACAACTGGGAGGTAGATGCTTTTAAATACCTCGGCGTACACTCACAAAGGACGGGCGATCGACGACAGAAATCAAAGTCAGACTAGCCATGGCAACATCTTCATGACAAAACTCACCACCATATGGAAAAGTAAAGAGATCAGTTTCCCAATCAAACTAAAACTCTACAAAGCCCTAATTCAGTCAACCTGCTGTACGGAAGTAAAACCTGGACATTGACTGCTGAAACAGCAAAGCGAATCCAGTCATTCGAAACAAAATCCATAGAAAACTACTGGGCATATCTTGGGGAGAACGAAAGACCAATGAATTTGTCAAGAGTCAAATAAAAACAGCTGGCAGGTCCACAGAACCCCTTCTCACCATCGTCAAGAAGAAAAAGCTGACATGGTTCGGCCACGTCACCCCCCACAACACTCTGCCCCAAAACAGTACTGCAGGGAACACTCGAAGGTGGCAGAAGGAGGGGAAGACAGAACAAGTCATGGATGGACAACATCAGAGAATGGACCAGGATGAATGACTCGGCACTACTGCGCAGAGCCGAGGACCGAGATGGATGGAGGAGGCTTACCACGGCATCGTCTTTCATGTCTCCCCCACGACCGCCAAGGTCACGGGTCTGATGATGATGATGATGACAGACAACCATACTCTGACCTCCAAAACATGTTGCTGGTGTTGTATAATATAGATCATGTTGTTATGCGCCATTAACAAAAAATAAGTTTGAATCAACCCTGTCAGTGTGCCAGCATATTGATAACAGCAGTTAAAACAGTCAGCAGTTGTGAATATCATTGTTGTCTATGATCCTTCCAGTGAAGACCTTCTGTAAAAGAAATTTGACTCTGGTACAATGTGTGTAAAAACAGTGACTTTGTTTTGGTACATAGAATGTATAGCAAACCATACATGTCATGCCTGTATTGAGCTTAGTGCCCGTTTGGGACCTTTCAGTCTGTCTGTCTGCCTGCCAGGCTATCTGTCTCTTTGTTTCTGTCTCTGTCTCCCTGCCCCTTTCCCAACCCGACAGGCTTTCTCTCTCTCTCTCTCTCTCTCTCTCTCTCTCCCCTCCTCTCTCTCTCTCTCTCTCTCTCTCTCTCTCTTTTCCATCCTCTTCCCCCCCCCCCCTCTCTCTCTCTCTCTCTAAAAATTGTTTTATTTTTTTGTATCCTTTGAACTATGCAATTTAAAAAAGATAAAAAGCTTGAAAACATATGGAGACTTTGACCCCGACCACACCAATATCTTACAAACTGCTCAGTAATTTGGGTTTGTACAGACTGGGGGAACATTCATTCCTCTCAAGGCTTTGGGCACGCTATTGTTGAACCGTGATCTTTTAGTGACTGCGATTTCGTCATCGATAATGTAGATTCATCAAGGTTTTTACTTTGATGTTTAAGGGAATGCTGTTTTTTGTTGGTGGTATTGTTGCGGTTTTGGGTCTTGTGTTGATGCTTATGTTTGTTTTTTCACGAAATAGGGGGTTTTTGGGATAATAGCTTTGCCCCACTGTGAATTGTAACACACGCTCATGAAATGTTGCATTTTCAAAAAAATTTTTAGTAATTAGCATTTTTCCAACTTCAGTGGGCTTTTTTTTTTTTAAAGGGAAGCATTATAAAAAAGAAGACTTTTGATTTAGGAACTGACATAAAAATCAACTGTTTTGCACGTTTAAAGTCCAATTTACTGTTTTCTTCACTTAACTTTTTATTTTTGGTTTAAAAAAAACCCGGAAAAAATTACTTATTTTTCTTTTCAAAAAAAACTTTTTTATTTTCTTTAACCCGTTTTTTTTTTTGCTTGGATCTGTATTTTCCCCTTATTCATTTATTTTAAAACAATCTTATTCTTTTGTTTGTATAAAAACCCCACCAGCATTCTTATTACGGTCAGTGTCTTTTTTTAAATTATATCTCTTTCCCCAAGCAGGACCCCTTTCGCTAACCTAGGGGACGTCCTGCCTCCAGCAATTACGAGTAAAATGTGCCATTTGTCTGTTTGGGTGGGGAAACGGGAAAAGGGCTAGCTACCTCACGCTTCTGTTCCTTTGGCTGTAGTTTTTAAAAACGTAACACTGAGTCAGCATTTATGCTATGTTTTTCATGTTTTCTAATTTTTTTAAAGATGGTATGGGGGAAGGGAGGCAGGGGGGGGAAAAAAGAGAGAGGAGAGAGAGGAGAGGGGGGAGAAGAAGAGAGAGAGAGAAAGAAGAGAAGAGAGAGACAGACAGACAGAGGGGTGGTGTTGGGGTTTTTTGGGTGTGTTGTGTGTGGGGTTGGGGGGGGTTTTTTGTGTTTTGGGGGGGGGGGGTTTTTTGTTTTGGGGTTTTTGGGGGGGAGGGGGGGGGGAGGGGAGAAAGAAAAAAGGAAGAGAAAAAAGAAGAAGAGAGAGGGGGAAGAGAGAGAGAGAAGAGAGTGGGGAGAGGGAGAGAGAGAGAGAGGAGAGAGAGAGAGAGGGGAGAGAGAGAGAGAGAGAGAAGAGAGAAAGCGACAGAGAGAGGAGAGAGGACAGAGAGAGAGAAGAGACAAGAGACACAGAGAGAGAGAGAAAGACACCCAAAAAATCACTTACGCTTCTATTCCCCCTTAGCAGTAGTATTTAAAGTAACGCGAATCACAGTTACCCATTTTCTTTTTTTTTTAAATATTTTTTTCAAAGGAGGGGTATGTGAGTTAAAAGGAGGGAGTAGGCTAAAAGGATGAGGGTGGGGGGGGGGAGAGAGAGAGGGGGGGGAAGAGAGGGGAGATGACGGGCCGACAGACGGACAGACAATAGATAATAGATAGATAGATAATAGATAAAAAGGAAAATTTTTAGATAGAAGAACACAGACACACAGACAGAGGATAGATAGATAATAGAAGATAGATGATAAAGATGACAGACACAGAAGACAAAATACCACACCGCGGGACAACGGACGCGCATAGAATAAGATAGATAAAAAAAAACAAAAGAAAAAGATAGACAAGGGGAGAAAAAGAGAAAAACAGAGCAAAAAAATCGTTTTTCGCATACTTCATCAATATTTTAATAATGTATAAGAACGAAACAATTAATAAAGAGAAAGCATTTACTGAAATGATAAAATTTTAATATTTTTATATCCAAATTGGGACACTGAATAAAAAACATGATAACTTTTTTCGACTGAACCACCCAAAAAAACTAGACATGTATAAAAATTAGCCACCAATACAATTATAATAATGCATGCTGTTTGGGTTTGTAGGGGGGAGGGGAGGGGAGGGGGGTGCAGGGGATGGTGGAGGGGAATAGAAACGGTAAGGAAAAAAAAAAGCCCTTTTTTTCGATGCCAGGGCCAATCTGTGATTTATTCCCTCATCTTCAGATCCTGTCATCGTTTTGCCCCTCAACATGCTGGCTTGAGAAGTAGGTCGTCCCTGAAAACCCTCCCCTGAAAAAACAGGTATTGTTTGGTATGCGCGCGTGTGTGTTGGTGTGTTGTGTGTCTTCAATTTACGTCTGTTTACTTAAAGTGATATTAGCGATGGGGGCGGGGGGGATTTTTTTTTGGGGGGAACATAAGAGATAAAGGGGTTTTAAATAGAAAAAACTGTTGGATGAATGCCATTAAAATTATTCCAAACTTTTAAAAAGATGTTGCAAAAAAATGGCATAGAACTTCAAAAAATTTAAAAAAACCCACAACAATTTAAAAAAACTTAATTTGGAAAACAAACAATTTTGAAATATTGTAAACGGCAGTTGTGAAAAAGCAAAAGTAGATTCCCCCGACCCTATTTACAAAAAGGAATATGGGGATTGCAACAGAGACAAAGGGATTTAAAAAATTGGATTGGTTAAAAATTCCCGCCGGACTTATTTGAAAAAGATGGTAAAAACTTTTTAAACCTTGACATTGATACGAACTGAACATTAGAAAAAATTTTTCACGCATTACATTGTATATT
This sequence comes from Rapana venosa, assembly GCA_028751875.1. Classification (NCBI taxonomy): domain Eukaryota; kingdom Metazoa; phylum Mollusca; class Gastropoda; order Neogastropoda; family Muricidae; genus Rapana; species Rapana venosa. The sequence goes on along the minus strand of CM054157.1, from coordinate 30,388,619 downwards.
TTTGGCAAATTTTGCTCGAAAGGGTTTAATTTCAAAAATGTAGATTAGAGAAACAATTTTTTTTGTACAGGATTTTCGAAAACCCGTACTAGTGCAAAGAATTTCTCCAATATCCCAAAAAGAAAAAGTAGCTGGGGATAACCACCTCTTCCTTTTTTTTTTCCATGTTTCCCGCAAAAATTTTGAAACAAAGCATAACCTTTATGAAGAGAAAGGGAAATCTAAAAAATTTTTAAATAGTATCAGTTTTGCTGCCTTTTTGGACTTTTTAACCGTTTCATTAAAATGAAACCCAAGAATGGAATCCCCAGAAAATAACATTCACCCCTCAGAATTTAAAAAAAGTACCAATAATTTTAATTTTTATTTAAGATTTGCCTAACGTCGAAACGGTTATGAGAGACTAATGCGTTTTGAATCAAACAGAAAAATATTGCAAACGTATTTGGGGGAAAAACGAACGTACAAACCTCAAAATAGCATAATTCAGCAGTAAAGATGGAAAGATTTTTGCCGATGTATGGTTTTCAATCTCAAAAAGGGGAAAAATGAATTGCCCCCGCTTTCCCTTTTTTTTAAGAAGGGATCCGTCGTGTATAAACTTAAGATGTGGTGGGAAAAGTATCTTCTAGGTGCCCCTTTTATATAAAAATCCAAGAATAAGCCCATTTTTTTTCTCTTTTTAAAGGGAGATGGGAGATATCAAAATTGCTTTCTGGGAAATTTCCCCTTTTTGGGCAAAGGGGCTTTAAAAGAGGTGTTTGGGTTTTTGCCCGGTTTTTTAGGATTTTATACTTGTTCTTTTAAGATATTGGAAGTGTAAATACTAATAGTGGGCAAAGAAGAGAAATTTTTTAGCTCTAGGGGGAAAAATTTTAAGTCGGATTCTAAATTTAAATTTCCGATGCAAAATTTTTTTTTCAACTGGGCGAAATTCTTTTTAAAAAATTTCTTTGAAAAAGGCTAAGTTACGAAATCCTCTAGATTATCTTTGGGGTATGTGTGTGTGCGTGCGTGTGTTGTGCGTGTGTGTATGTTTTGTGTTTTGGCATGTTTTTTGTGGGGTGGGGTGTGTAAAGCGTGGGTTTGAAAAGTATGACTGAAGACAAAACAAACAGATAGATTTGATTTTTTAGGGTAGATTTGATAGATATTTTGATGACAGCTCGATAGATGAATGAAGGGAAAAGGGCGACAAAGGGGACTGGGCAGGGCAAAATAGATAGGGTTTCTAGCTAGCTAGCTAGAAAAGATATTTAGATAGATAGATTTGATAGATAGATAGATTTGATAGATAGATAAATAGATAGATAGTAGATAGATAGATAGATTGATAGAAAAAAAAAAAATAGGGTATATGTGGAGAGATGGAGAGAGAGGTTTGTGTGTGTTTAGGGATGTGTGTGTTTTGTGTTGGTTTTTGTTTGTGTGGGGTGTGAGGAGAGAGAGAGAAAGTGTGTGTGGTGTTGTGTGTGTGTGTGTGTGTGTGGGTGTGTGTTGTGTGTGTGTGTTGATCAGTCTTTTTTGTGTCTGTCTGTTGCCTGGGTTTGGGCTGTTTCTCTCTCTCACTTTCCCTCTTTCCCCTTTTTCCCCCCTCCCTCTCCCCTCTATCCCGCTCCCTAAATCCATTTCCCCTTTTTGGGAGCTAAAGAGGCCCCACGTTCCCCGCCGAGATATTTAAAAGTGTCTTTAACAAAATTTCAAGGGTTGATGTTTTTTAGGCACTAAACTGTTTATGTGTACGGAAAACCCTTTTTTTTTCTTTTGAGAATGTTCCTTGGAAAGCTGGGACTGTTGTTAAAAAACAGGGGATCCCTATTTGTAGGAACCATGACCCTTTTTTCTATTAAAGGGCTCTAGACACTCTTCTCTCTGTTTCTTTCTATCTATCTCTCTGTCTATCTATCTATATCTATCTATCTATCTATCTATCTTATCTATCTATCTATCTATCTATCTATCTATCTATCTATCTATCTATCTATCTATCTATCTATCTACCTATCTATCCACCTATCTATCTATCACTCTAGCCATATATCTATATAGTATGTATGTATGTATGTATCTATATATATCTCTCTCTACCTATCTATCTATCTATCATCCATCTCTCTATGTATCTCTCTATGTATGTATGTATGTATGTATCTATCTATCTATCTCTATCTCTATCTATCTATCTATCTATCTATCTATCTATCTATCTATCTCTCTCTCTCTCATTTTGAGTGCTCGCTAAGCTCTTGTGCCAAAGTCCTACCACAGTTTACAAGAAGTTATATTTTATGCTTTGCATCATCCCTTTTCGCTCATCAAAGTGTATTGTGGCTTAAGGCTGATGTACATTAAATCAGTTCAGTGTTGACAGAGTTCTACCTCTCTCTCTAACACGCACATATATCCTTTTTTCATATCTATCTTCTCAACTACTCTCTACTCTCTCTGTTTTCTGTCTTTCTCTCTCTCACATTCATTAACATACACACGCACAAAACACACACACATACACTCACACACACAAACGCATACACATAACACACACACACACAAACGCATACACACACGCACGCGCGCGCACACCATACACAAAGACACACACTCACACACATAAACGCATACACATAAACACACACACAAACACACACAAACGCATACACACACACACACACACACACACACACACACACACACACACACACACACACACAAGAGGCACTATTCTGCAATGCAAAATTAAAATGTGAGGGCTTTGACAGGAAGAGACACCACAAGCAGAAACATGTAGTGACAATGAAATCAAATTCTGAACACATAGTCGGGCAATCCTAAAGTATATGACTCTCTCCTTCTCTCTCTCCCTCTCTCACTCTTTGTCTCTCTCTCCCTCCCTCCATCTCTCCTCTTTGCTCTGTCTCTATCTGTCTCTGTGTGTCTCACTCTCTTTGTCTGTCTGTCTGTCTGTCTCTGTCTCTCTGCTCATCTGTCTCTCTGTTCTCTCTTCTCTCTCTGTTCATCTGTTGGCTGTTCTTGAGTTTTAATGAATGCCCTATTTCAATTATTTTATTGTTTACGTGTAACAACTATGTGTACCATTTTACAATGTGTAGATGTGTATTTTTATGACTTTATAAGTTGGGGATTTTTCTTGGGTTTTGTGTGTTGTTGTTTGTTTTTCTCTTTTTCTTTTTTTCTTTTTATTGTCCTTTTTTGTCCTTTCTTGTTGTGTGTCTCTTTGTTGGGTCTTTGTTTTCTCTTGTGTTTGTTTTTTGGTGGTTTTATGGTGGGGTCTTGTTTTTAACGATTTTTTTAATTTTATTTGTTTGTCTTTATTGAAAGGGTTATTTCTCGATCTACTATTAATAGCTTTTTGGGTTTCCTATCTTTTTATCCTTTCCTGTCTTTAAAAAAGCAATGATTTGCATTTTTTCTTTAAAATTATTTTTCTATTTCTGGTTTCCTCCTTTTCCCCATCTTAAATCTTCTTCTCTTTTAACTTTTATTTTTTTTTTCTAATCTTCATTCGTCTTTTGGGTTTTTTGGGCCTTTAGGTTTGGGTTTTTTTTGGGTTAATTTTCCCCTTGTGGTCTTTTTTCTGTTTTTTAATTTCTCTTTCTTAAATTCTGTCTGTCTTCTGTCTGTCATTTTTCCCTCCTGGGCCCCATTTTCTTCTTTTCCTTTTTTCCTTTCAATTTTTCAATCTACTTCTATCTAAATCATCATTTTCTATCAATTTTAAACTTCTTTTTTCAGGGGCCCTTCCTATCTTTTCTTTTTTTCGTTCCCAAAACTTCTATTTATTTCGATTTTTAAATTCTATCAATCTTTATTTTCCCTCTCCTTCTAACTATTCTTCTTTTTATCTATCTACCCTTCTATCTATCTATCTTCTTCTTTTTTTTTCTATTATCTATCTTTCTATTTTACCATCTTTTTATCAACTCTCTATCTATTTTTTTTATCTGTCTTTATTTTTCATCTATCACGGGCTTCTCTTCTGTCGTCATCTCCTCTCCTTAAAAACCCCCTAGGGATCTATTTGCTTTTCCTATCTTCTTTTCTTTTTATTTTCTTTTTCTATTTTGTTATGTGATTTTTTTTTCCCCCAAATTACTCCTTTTAAACTTCCCCACCTTTTCAAAAAACTAATTTTTGCCTCCCAAAATTATTTGCGGGTTTGCAAATCTTCCTACAAAATTTTCTTCTTTTTTTTTTTTATTATTATTTCCTATCAAAAATTATTTTAAACACCCATTTTTTCTTCAATTTTTACTTTTTCCCGTTTAAATTTCCAATTTCCCACCCCCAATTTTCCCTAAACTTTTAAACATTAACTGTTAAAACTTTCCAAAAAATTTTCCGTCTTTTCGAAAAAAACAGGATAAAAAATAAAAGTCTCACCAAAAAACAAATTTTAATTGCCCAAGACCCTGATTAAAAAAACCTTTCCCAATTTGATTAATGGGGGGTTTTTATTTTTTTTTATATATTCCCTTATACAAAAATAAACCCCCAACTACAGGGGGGTTTCCTGAAAAATTTTCCATTTTAAAAAATGGATCCCCTTTTAAAAATAATAAAATTTTAAAAGTGTGTAAATTTCCCGGGGCTTCCCTCAGGGGGCCTGGTTTTTAATTATGTCCATCCAAGAATTTCCAAAACATTCACGGGGCCCGGGAATTAAAAAAAACACATTAAAATTTTGGCCCAAAAACGCGGGAAAGGGGGCCACGTCCCCCGGGGTTCTTCCCAACACCCCCCCCTCACCTCGACGAAAACTTCTTAACCCTGAAAACCTTTCTTCTTATGTGTTTCCCCCTTTTCCCCCCCCGTAATTTTTAAAAAAGATTAGGTTGGGGAAAAAAAAAAAGTTTTTTGTTCCTGTTTTAAGAGGTAAAACCATTAGGTTCCCCCCCAAAAAGGGGGGAACCCATGATTACCCCCCCCAGTTTTTCCCCCTTTCTTCACTCCTTTTTTACCCTAAAAACCTTTTTTCCCATGTCTGTTCCCTTTTGTTTTTTGGGTTTTTTTAAACATGTTTTAAAATTTTTTTTTTAAAATTTATTTTGGGTTTTTTTTTTTGATTTTTAAAAAGAAATGGTTAAAATTTATTCACCATTTTTTTTTCTTTTCCCGTTTTTCCAAAAAAAAGCCGCTTTCCCCAAACCTTTCCCCTTTCGCCCCTTTTCCCCTTGATCTTGCCCCAAACCCCCACTTTCATCTTCAACCCCCCAACCCCTTCTATCTCCTTAAAGGGTTTGTTTGTTCAAGTGCAGTTTTTCTGCCAAATGGAAAACCGATTTCCTTTTGATTTTGCTCTAAAAAAAACCCCTTTGGGATTTTTAAATTTCCCCCCGGGAAAATTGGGTTTAAACCAAAAGGCCAGACCAAAATAAAACAGCAAAATCCCCCCCTGGATTTTAAAACCCTTTCTTTCCCCCGACTCCCTGGGAGGGGGTGAGATTCCATTTTTCTCAAAAAAATTTATTGGAACCACCCCTTTTTCCTTTCAGTCAAAACCCCCCCCAAATTTCCCCCCTCCATAAATTTTTTTAAAAAGTTTGCAAAATCAATCTCAACCAAACGGGCCCACCTATTACTATCCCCCTTTTGGGCCGGGTCCACCCCCCACCGTAAAAAACCCAACCTAAAACTTTTTCCCCAAAATTTTTCCAGTCACTCCTCGCCCACAAACAGAACTCCCCACTAAACAAAATTTCTTGGGGGTTTTTCAACTTCCTTTTGACAACAAGTTTTCCCCCAAGCCCAAACCCCCCTTTCTCTTTCCCCGCCCAAACCTTCTCTTCTCAACGGAAAACGAAGCAACGAACAGATCTGGTCATTTTTTTAAGGACGGCTGTTATAATTTCATTCAATTTTCACTTTCCTTTTCTGTCCCGAGGGAACTGCTTTTTGATCATTCCGCCTTTTTCCATCCAACTTCAAAAAACCTTCAGAAAGAAGAAAATATTTACCCCTTTCGAAAACTTAAGGCCTTAAACATTATACCTTCTTTTCCCCAAGCTTCCAAAATTTTTTTCACAAACCTCGGACCCCATGACCTCTGATACAAAATATTTTTCCCCGGGCCAACTGCTTGTTTAGCATGCACCTCCTCTATATCTCCTCGCTGACAGACCCGTGCGCCAGGGGTATCCCCAAGACATCTTGATAGCGAAGCGCAAACGGGGCAACTAAAAAGGCAGGGGCAATAAAAAAACCAAAATCAACAAACACTTTTCCAAAAACCCAAAAAAACAATGTCAAACTTTTTAATCCATTCAGAAAAAAGGCAACAAAACTACTCTTTCCCAAAATTTCTCTTTACACCCTTTTAAAATTCTTTTTTTTTTTTCCCCCACTTCAAATCCCCTTGGTCTGAAAAAACAACTCCTCTCCAAAACCCCCCCGCCTTCTAACTTCCACCCATATTTTCTGCCTTTTCTAAACCCAAATTCAAACAACCCCAACTTAAATAAAACTAAATTTCCACCCCGCCCCTGCCCCCCATTTCACTGGCCCCCCTCCTTTTTTTCCTTCCACCCCAAAAAGTGAAAAAGAAATATGAAAATTTTAAAAGGGGAAATGACAAAAAAATCATTGGGGACCTTGATCCCTTTCCCTTGCCCTGTTTTCTCACAACCCTTTCCCCACAATTTGTGCCTATTTCATAAAAAGGAAAAATCATCTCTTCAGTCGGGGGAAAATTTTCCACCCTCTTAAAAAAAAGCAATATCACACCTCTCCCGAAAAAAACGCCCTCGATCCCAACTTTCTGAAAATTATGGGCCTGTCTCAAACTTACCCTTTGTCTCTAAATACTAAGAAAAATTGTTTAAAAACGCTCAACGCACCTTAAACCAATGATCTTTTTCCCCATTTTTCCCAATTTTTGCCCATCGCCCCCAACCACAGCCCCAAAACCCCACCCGTCCTACTTTAGATACACTTCTACTTGTTCGGATGCGGGAAAAATCCCCAAACCTCACTTTCTTGATTATCGGCAGCCTTTGATCCCATAGACACTCAATTTCCCCTTTTTCCGCCCCCAAAATACTTTTGGTTTTAAAAGGCCCCAAAGCCTCCCCGGGTTTTAAACTTAATCCCTCCCCGGCCCGGGTTCCCAAAAGTTAGGGGTAAAAAATTTTTCAATAAAAACCCTTAAAAAGGGAATTGGACCCCGCAGGGCAGTCCGGGGCCCCGGGGGTTCTCACTTTTAACACTGCTCCACTCTAAATAAAAATAAAAAACCCCCAAAAATTAAACCAAAATTCCTATCCGGGGTACTCAGATTCGGCAGCGATACTGTTAAAATTCCCTTCCCTCCTACAAATTTGCCCTACTCCCTTAAAACTTTCAAAACTGGAGACCAAAAACAATTTTACAACTTAATCCCGATAAACCAAAGCCTGCTTGGGGACCCAACATAAACTTTCTCTATCACAAAAACCAATAGATTTGGGAAATAGGGTCAGTTCCTTTGTCCAACCTGTGAAGATTTAGATGTAGTTCTTGACAACACACCCTATAAAAAATTCTTCCCCAACCTGCCATCTTGCTACTAATTTCGGGGCATAAGCACCTTCGCAAGGAAACCCGCCACGATTCAACTTCCCAAAATTGTCAATCTCTCATTCTTTCACGTTTAGACTACTGTAATTTTTCTTTTTGGGTGGCCTTCCACATCATCTATCCACCTCTTCAACGCATACAAAAAATCTGCAGCCGGGCTGGTCCTAAAAAAAAAAATCTGAAACATCCTTTCCCTTCGCTCTCTTCACTGGTTTTCCTGTTACAAGGGCTGGAGTATAAAAAACAATAAACCCCCCGTTTTAAATATTTTTCCCCAAATTTTGCAACCCCCTTATCCCTGTAAAATGTCTTTACCCGTTCAAACCCCTCCCCTTCCCTTTCCCCAGCCGAAAATTAAAATTTTTGCTTTTTAACACCCAGATTCAAAAAACCCCCTTTGCCGGGCGCCCTCTGGGGGCGGCCCCCACCTGGAATACCCCCCTCTTTTACTTCGTCAAAAGCCTTCACTTGATAAACCTTTAAAAACCACCCAAAACACAATTATTTTCCCACCTGAGACTTTTCCCCCCCCCAATCCCATCCCCAATTTTTTAACAACTTTTTTCACCTTCTAAATGTTGTTCTGTGTTGTTGTGTGTGTTTGTGTTTGGTGGGTTGTGTGTGTGGGTTGTGGTGGGGTTGGGTCGTGCTGTGCGTGCTGCGGTTTGTGCCCCGGATGGATTTGAAAACTGTTTCCCTTAGTTTAAGGGGGTTGGTTTCCCTTAAAAAATTATGCAAACGCTTTATTTTTTGTTTTCTAAAAGATTTAAGGGTTAATAAATTCCATATATTATTATTTTTATTTTTATTTTTTTTATTTTTTATTTTTTATTTTTATTAATTTTAAATTTTTTTATTAAAACCAATTTCATCCACACATCATTTTCCTACATGCATGCATCCCAATTACCTACAAACGCATTTCATACATCATACATACATACATACATACAAAAAAAACATCCCTACATACATTCATACAAAATACATTCATACAAATGGATAAAATAAAACAAACAAACAAATACATGCAAAATACAAAATCATACTACATACAAACATAAATTTCAAAAGCATACATACATACATGCCCTACATACATACAAAACATTTTCATACATACTTTAAAAAACATACCATACAAACAAGCAAACATACATTCCCTGGGGATACTACATACCCTACATTTCATACATACCTACATACCCTAATTCAGCTACAACAGAATTTTACCAGACAGAAAAACAGAAAGGACAAACACATACATAAAAATTTTTATCATACACACATACATTCATACAAAAAAACATAAAACAAACACACACACAACAAAACACACACACACACACACACACCACACAAACCCACACAAAACGGAACAAAAAACTTTGCCGACAAAATTTCAATGGAATTTTGACATGAAGTAAAGAAAATTTTTGTAAAAACGCGGGTTTAAATCAGGAAACAATTTTTCCCTGACCTTAAATAAAGTTTTTTCGGGTTTTCCTTTTCTTGGGCTCTGCATCCTTTTCTGTTTTCCTGCCTTTCCCCCCTACCCGTCTGTCTGTTTTTTTCAAACTTTTACTGTCCCCTCCTCCCCTCTCTCTCCCCTTTCCTCTCTCCCCTCTCTCTCTCTTCTCTCTCTCTCTCTCCTTCTCTCTCTCCCCTCCCTTGAAATCCATTTTTTTATTTGAATCACACAAATTTTTTTTACTTCCCGGGGAAGGGAAAAAACTTACCAAAGTACACCCCAAATTCGAATAACCCCCTTTCCTAAGCTTTTGAAAGAAAATGTCTACGTCAACATTTGGGGATGTAACATTTTTTTTCTCTAAAAAACCCAGAACTTTCTATGTAAAACTGATGTTTAAAAAAAAAACCCTTTAAAATATTTTACGTTTCTTTTTTTGGGAAAATCACTCTTGATTTTTCAAAATTTTTTCGACAGTTTTTTTCCCCTGGATTTTTGAATTTTTTTTGTCAAAATGAAAAATCCCCCCTTTTATTCAGGCTTTTTGGGAAAACAATTAAAATCCTATTTTTTTAAATTTTTTTTTTAAAGATTTCGATTCCGAAACAGGGTTTTTTTTTTTTTTTTTTTTTCTTTTTTTTTAAATTTTTTTTGCAAAAAAAAACGCTATTTTGAAAATTTTTTTTGGGAAATTTTTTTTATGAAAAAATATATCATTCTTTTCAGAAAATTAATTTATGACAAGCAATTTTCCCCCCTTTTTTAAACAATTTTAAAAAAGATATTGGGTTTTTTCCCCTTTCCCAAATCAAATAGGCAATGCAAAAAATTTTTCAAACCTTCTCTCTCTATCTGTGTTTTTTCCTCTCCCCGCCCACTCTCCCCCCCCCTCTCCTCTCTTTTTATCTGTTTAGCAGTATCTGTCTCTTCCCTTTTCTGCTCTTTTTAACCCCCCCTGTTTGTGTTTGGGGCGGGATGTGTCGTTGTGTCTGTGTGAACTGTGTGTGTTTTTTGTCAAAAGTCGTTGTCTGTGTCGGGCTGGGAATGCTGATGGTTTTATGCGGTTTTGGGTTTACTTTTGTTTTTTCTGTCTTTATATTTTTGTCATTGTTTCTAATTTCCTTTGTCCAGCACACAAATTTTAAATTTCCCCATTTTAAACAGCATTGACACATATAAACAGTCACATGAACAGACTCAGAGGGGAAGAGAGGGGAGCCGAGACCAAGGGCAAACAGGGGGGAAAAAAAAGGGCACAGACACACAGACCCGACACACAAGGGCCAAAAAGACCAGAGAGAGAAACAGTTAAGGAAAAGGGCAAGGGGAAAAGACCGAAAGAAAAAACCCCCTTCCCATTCTATTCTATCTTCCCTTTGTCTGAAGGGCCCCTGGGGGCACCCCCAAAGACTCACAACCAATTTTTTTAAATTTTTCCCTCTTCTGTTTGCCTTTTTCAGGGGGTTTTTTTAGTTCAAACCCGCCCTTCGCTGGTTATCCTCCCCGCTCTTCCTTGGGCTGGGCCCCCTTTTTCTTTCCCCCTTTGGGCAGTGCTAAGCCAAAAAATTCTTTGTAATTCCCTTTGGGGTTTTTTGTACATGCCCCTACCCTTTAAGTTTACGCTTTTTCCCGTTTGTTAGAAGGTTTTCCCTAGGGGGCCAAGGGGTTTGGGTGGAAATTTTTTTATGCACGCTTTTTTGTTTTGTGGTTTTAAGGGGATCAAGGGGTCTCCCCAAAGCACTCATCTCCCCTGCCCGTTAAATCTTTTCCCCCCCAAAACTGCAGTCAGGGGGCCATGAAATTTAAAGGGTACAGAAAAAAGGGGTATGCAAGGGGCGATTAGGGCCCGATCTTGGAGATAAAGTGGATAAACTTTTTCCCCAGATGGTGTTTTTTGTTTTGACCCAAAGGGTGTTTTGTCTGTGCAAATCCGGGATACTAAAATTTTGGGTTGGAAACCCATAGAGAACAAAAAGAAAATGTTGCCCCTGATAAAATTTTAAAACTTAAAAACCCCCTTCTGAGGGAATCAGAAATAGTGAAAAAACAAAAATTTAAACCACGTAATACTTTTTCAAAACTATTTTTTTTTAAAAATTGGGAAATTTAATTTTTTGTAAAAACTTCATTTAAATTTGGAGAGAGGGGGTTTGAATTTTCGTTGGTTTTAAAAACCTAGGGGAAAAAATGCAAAAAAGCGTGGGTTTTGTGTGGGTGGGTTGTGTGGTGTGTGTTTTGTGTGTGTGTTTTGGGGAGTTGAAATTGGGGTGTGTGTAAAGGTTTCGTTTCGGGGCGTTTGTTTTTGAGAGTGGGTGTGGCGCCCTTGTAAGTAAGTGTAGTTGGGATGAGGTAGATGCGTGTGTGCATGTGTGTTTAGGGGTGCGGGGGTGTATGTTCGGGTGTTTTCAAGTCCCAAATTAAAAAAAACCCCCCTTTAATACCCATGAAAATTTTGTGGGCGTCTTTTTCTTGTATGGGTTGTGTTTGTGTGGTGTGGGGTTTCGGGGGTTTTCATGTTTTGTGGGAAAGTGTAAGTGAGTGTGTTTTGTTGTTGGGTGTTGTGTGTGGTGTGTTGTGGTTTGTGTGTGTGTGTGTGTGGTTTTGTGTGTTGGGGGGAAAGGGGGGGGGGGGGAGAGAAATTTTATTTGCTCTTCCTTTTTTTCCTTTTTTTCGGGTTTTCAAAAAAATTTGGGTTTGGGTGTTTGCTAGTTTCTGCTCCAGTTTTCATGTTGGGGTTTTTTTGTTAGACGGGCTGGTGTGGGAAAAAAGGGAAATAGTTTGGGGGTAGTGCCTCTGTTTTTGCCCTGTCTAATTTTTTTCTTATTCCCCTCTTTCTTCTGGGCTTTTTGTCAGTCAGGTTTAAGGCGCATCCCGGGCCCGTAATTCTGTCTTTCTTTTCCATCTTCTGCTCCTGTTTGGGGGGGGCCTTTTTCTGGTCCTCTCTCTCTCTTCTCTCCCCTCCTTCCCCCCCCCATCCCCTTCTCTCTCTCCCCCTCCTCTTATCTATCTCTTCTCTCTCCTTTTCTTTCTTTTCTCTCTCTCTTGTGGGGTCAGTTATCTTTTCAGTAATCAGTGTGTCCCATCGTCATCCTCTCTACGGTTTTTTCTCTTAAACAAAGTCCCCCCCCTCTGTCAAAATTTTTTAAAAGGGCCCTCGTTAGTTCTGGTGGCCTGTCTGTCTTTTTCCGGGTGTCCGGGTTGCCCGCCCTTTTTGGGCCCGCCTTTCGGGCCCGCCCCGTCCCGTCTGGGCTGTCTTTGTCTTATGTCCGTCCTTCCGTCCCCCTCCGTCCCTCCGTCTGTCCGTCGTCTGCTGTCCCCCTCCCTCTATCTATCCTTCCCCCCCCGACAAAAGCGGAAAGACAGGATCATTTAGCAGGGAGACAGTGAAAAAACACACAAGAATCGCAGACAAAACATATCCCCTAAAAACTTTAAAGAAAGAATAAAAAAAGCATTTCAAATAAGGGGAAAAACCCAAACCGAGCAAAAAAAGCATATCACTGATTCAAATGCAGATTGACCAAAAACAAAAAAAAAAACAAACCCCAAAAAATTTTTTCACCAAAAAAAATCAATGGTGTGGAAAAATTAGGGGGAAAATTTAAACACATCACCATTTTCTTTTGTTGGGAAAACACAACGCCAAATGCAAACAAAAAAGGGCGTTTTTAAAAAACTCAATTGTAAAACTTGTTTTTTTTTTCTTCCGGACCTTGTCAAAAACTTGCTTCCCGGGGGTTTTTCCCTTTAAGTTTTAAAGGGGGGGTTGTAATTGCTTTTTAAAGCAGTGACGCGTTTTTCCCGGGAATTAAAACCCGGGTAAGAAAGGCATTTTGGGTTTTAAAAAAAAACTCTTTCTCGCTTTATTCTGTGTCTGTCTGTCGTCTGTCTTCTTTCTGTAGGGCGCCTGCCGCCTTTTATGCCTGTCTGTCCCGTTTTGCCTTTGTGTCACACCCACACCCACCCCACAAACACCACACCATACAAAAAGCACACCACACGTCTTGCGAAAGGGGATACACGCTCGTACACACCAAAATAAGCCCCCAAAAACAAACACAACACACAAAAACACACACACAAACACACACACACACACACACACACCGGCCTCCAAATTTCCCCAAAGTCTTTCGGATGAACTATAAAACCCAGGGTCTCGTGTTGGGGAAACGCACGCAGGGCCCTCATTTCCCCAAAACTTTAAAAATCCCTTCCCGCTTTCGGAAAAAGGTTTTCCAAATTTTGTTTTGGGGGAAACGGGGTTACAAAAATTTACAAAAATTCTTTCCCCACTGGGGCTGGGATTTAAAAAAAGCACGTGGGGGTTTTCCCCTTTTTCCTCGAAATAAAAAGAATAAAAAAAAAATTTAAAAAAAAAAAATAAATAAAAAATTTAAAAATACACCCATTTCACCCAAAAACCCCACACACACACACCATACCCCACACACGCGTGCGCGGGGGCGCGCGAAACAAAGACAAAGGCAAGCTTAAAAAAGGGATTTTAAAAAAAATGAACAAAGAGTAAAAAAAAGAAAAATTTTAAACCCAAAAAATGAATTTTTTAAAAAAAACGCAGCATACCCAACTTTTTAAATTCCCATAAAAGGGCCCCTTTAAAAATTTTTTTTCGTTAAAATTAAAAAGGTCAAAGGAAAAATTTTTCCCAAAACCCCTGTGGGGCTTTGGGGGACGAGGCGCAAGACCTCACTTCTCCAGGGGCCCGCAAAATTTTTGGGGGCGCCCACCCCTCCCTCCAATGCTTTTCCTTTCTGACCCTAAAAAGGGGGTACCCCTTTCAGGTGTTTGAACGGGGACTTTATTGAAGCCAAAGCGCTCAAAAAAGGTCACCCACCAAGTGGGAAACCCCGCTCAAAACGCTTAACATTTGCTTTGGGGAAAACGAGGTCCCGACCACCGTTTTCCCTTTTGTAAAAATAACTCGGGGTTAAAAAACATTTTTACTATCAATTGTGTAAAGGAAATTTAAATGAAAAAAAAACTGTTTGTATGTTTCCTTAAGTGTGCAGTGTAAAGTAAAATTTCCAAACGACCTTTTGATCGAGTTTCGTTTTTTTTATTTTATTATTTTTTATTTTGTATTTATAATATTTGCTAATGCAATGTTTTTGGTTTTATGTTATTGACAAAAAAATCAATATCAATTAAAGGATGAGCTATTAAATTTTGAGGGGGTTTTTTCTACTCTCCAGTGCCCTCTTCTTTATATCGGACACATTCACTTTGCTTTTGGGTCGTTACCCACTGCAGCTCCAACGGGTTTCAGTGTTTGGGTTTCGTGTTGCGTGCGTCGTTGTGTTTGTGTGTGGTGGGGTGATGTGTGTGGTGTGTTGTGTGGTGTTTTGTGTTGGGTGTGTGTAGTGTTGTTATTTTATGTGTGTGTGTGTGTGTGTATATTGTGTTTATGTTTGTGTGTAAAGACAAGTCAAGTTAATTTTTTATTTCCAATAGTACATTGAAAAGCAATTTTATTTTGTTTTATTCATCAAACCAACTATCTGGAACAAAAACAATTGACAATATTAACTAACTACTTTTTTAAAAAAAGCCCCCAAAAAAAAAAAAAAAACCCCAAAAAAAATATGCAACCCGAGGAAAAAACCAAACACACACACCCCACTAAAACTCATACGCGCCAATCACAAAAAAAAAAACCCAAACAAAACCTTGACACGGGCCCCCCACCACCCCCCCAAGAAAAACCCAAAACAATAAAAATCACTGCAAAATTTTTCCCTAAAACATTTCCCGCGCGCAAACGGCAAAGCACGCACACACACAACCCCACACAAACACACCACAACACAACCACCACCACAACCACACACACACACAAACACACACAACGCAACCCCAAAAACCCAAAAGGGAACGCAATATAACCAACAAACCCATCCCCCCAACCCGCACACCCCACAACATCCATTACACATACCCCGTGCAACACGCGCATATTTGTACTCACTTTGAAATTTTTGGGTTACAAGAAAAATGAAAAGAACAAGAGTAAAAAACCCAAAAAAAATTTTTATCGTTTTAATATTACCCTTTTTTTTGTGTACTTTTTTTAAATTTAAAGCAAAAATTCACACAAAAATTCATGAAAAACCAAAACCCCCCCCCCCCCCAAAAAAAAAAAAACAACCCCAAAGACCAAACTAGAAAAAAAAAAACATTTCAAAAAATCCCCAAAAAAAAAAGGGAAAAAAACCCAAAAAACAAAAAAAAATCAAAAAAAAACCCAAAAAAAAACAAAACCCAACCAAAAAAAAAAAAAAGAAAAACATATGCATCCATACCTAAATTTCATCAATAATACTGTCAGCATTTAAATCCCTCCCTCCTCTCCATAAATGAGCATTTATTCCTATGCGCTCTGTTTTTAAAAGTAGCACTTTTCAACTTTTAGGGGATATATTTTCAAAAACCAATCCCAAACATAAAATCAGACAAATAATTCAAAATTTTTAATGATTACCAAAAAAGCGATACAATAATAAAGGTAATCACCCATCACCACTAAAAAAAATAAAACAGTAAAAAACAAAAAAAGGGGTGTGTTAAAGTGGTGGGGTGTGGTGTGGTGTGTGTGTGGGGTGTGTGGTGGTTTTTTGTGTGTGCAAAAGTAAACTTTTTGGTTTTACTTTTGGTTTCAAATTAGTGATGTAAGGGCAAAAGGGGTTATGTTATTTTTTTTTTTAACAAAACTTTTTTTATTTTGGTTGGGGTTTTTATAATTACTTTAATTTTTTGTTTTCTTTGGCGGTTTTTAATTAATTTTTTATTATTAAAATTTTTTTATTAAATTTTTAATATTTTTATTATTATTTTTATTATTTATTTATTATTATTATTATCATCACATTATTATCATTATTAAATTTTTAAAAGTTATTGTTTTCATCCCGTTTTCACAAAAATTAGTAATATAAGTAGTTATAGTATTTGAATTGAAATAGTAAATTTTTCTTCTTCTTTTCTTTTCTTCTTCTTCTTCTTTTCTAAGATTAAACTACATTTTCTGAAAAGGAAGCACGTTGAAAAAACCCTCAATTTTTAAAATGGGGATTGAAGCTACACGACGCCATCGTAAATAAAACACGAATTTTTCACTGACGGGGGAATGCAAGGGGCCCTCATTATTTACACGTTAAAAACACAAACAAGCTTTCTAAAAAAAATAACACACAAAAAAAAACAAACCCAAAAAAAAAAACAAAAAAAAAACCCTTGCTTTTTCCTCCGGCCTAATTCTAAAAACCCAGAAATTTTGGTTTGGTTTTTTCTTTTCAAAACAAAAATTTTAAGCAAAACTTTTTAGTTTGGTTGTGGTGGTTTTGGAAAAATGATTCACAAACCTTCCCTCAGTTGGGAAATGCCGGGGGCTTTGTTAACCCCTCGAATCAAACAAACCACAGTTGGGCCTTGCCTTTCATTGTTTTTGGTCCCCTTCCAAAAAAACCTTTTCCTCCTCCCTTCGCCAATTTAAAAATTTTTTTCAACATCCCAAAAAGCCCTTTAACATGCATTTATTTTCTACTTGAGATAACCCCCCCCCCCCCCCAAGGGTTTTGTTTCTTCTTTTTTTCCCCAAAATCTACCTTATCTCCCCACCCCCAAAAAAGGGTGTTGTTCGGGACACGTGTGTGTGGTGCTCGTTCGTGGTGTGGGGTGTGTGTTTTTTTCTGTAAAATTTGGCATCTGGGTTTTTTCCCTAAAAAATTGTGGAGATTGCTTTGTTATAAATGATTTGAAAAAAAAGCGCTTTGATTTGTTTGCTTAACAAAATTTTCGCTTAATTAAAAAATTCCTTTCCCTTTTACCAAAGTTTTAAAACTGACAAAGGGCACCAAAAGACATGAGGGTTCAGGGTTTTACCCCATTTCCTGTTCTAGTTTTTGGTTTTCCCCCTTTGGGAAAGGGGCCCGCAAGGGGCTGCATGTTTTGGGTTTTCCCGTCCATTTTTCTGTCTTTAATTTTTTCATGAAAGGGGGTTTTTTTTTTTTTTTATTTGCACCTTGTAAAAGCCTTGTGTACGCAATTTTGCAAAATGTTCTTTAATTAGATAGAACACACCCATGCTTACCGCACATGCACCCCAGATACATTGGATTGGATTACAGGCCTTTAATAGGTTGCAAAAGGAAAAATGAAACGTTTGAAACGTTATTTAATAGATAAGTGTTGCTGCTTATGTATCACCATCATAAGAAAACAAAAACACGTTAATACAAACGATGGTCTTATCTTTCTTACTTTAAAAAGTGGTAGATCCATGTTCTGTTACATGGTGCTGTGTTTAACATTGTTCTATTGTTTAGTTTTTTTTTGTAGCTATTTTTTTCTGAGTTGTTTATGCTGCTCATAGTGTTGTTGCTGCTGCTGCCCCCTCAACCCCCCCCCCCCCCCCCCCAGTTTTTTCTCTAAATGTAGTTTCTTTCTGTCTATTACTTTTCTGGTTTTCTTTTATTTTTTCTATTCATTCATTCGTTCATTTATTTATTCATTCTGTCTTTCTTTCTTTCTTTTTTCATTCATTTATTCACTCTTTCTTACTTTCTTTCATTCATTCATTCATTCATTCATTCATTCATTTCTTTTTGTCTGCCTCTCTGTTATAGATTCTTCCTCCTTGTTCGCCTCTGTCTCTGTGTCTTCATTCCTAACATAATCTTGACCAGAAATCTGATACCGTAAGAAACCTGTTTCCCTGCGGACGGAGGACGGCATATAAGCGAAAGATATGCACTTTCAAAAGCGTAACATTAAAGCCGGCCACTAGAGAGATGTGTATTGATTGCAAAAGACGCTATACCCACAGGGTATCCCTCCATACGTGCTTGCAACATGAAAAGGTTCTGGCATCTGTGTATCTTCTGAATTAATGCATACCGATAGTCTAGAACTTAGCTCAAAGCTGTCCTCTTGGGGTCCCATAAGCTCAGAGTAACAGTGTAGCGAATTGGTAAGATGTTGGACTAGTGGGTTCCGTCTGGGAGCAATCTTTGGCCAGTTTCAGGCCAGTCTTTTGAACCAAAGTTTTGTGTATGTGTGTGGTTTATTTTTACCTCGGAGCTAGGTTTGGTTTTGATTTTATTTACAGGCGAGTCTTTCTGATAAGATTATACAAACAAATATGTGCTAATCTCTTCATAACTTTATGAGTAATGTATGTAGAATTATAAGTGCTTATTGGTGATCCTCGAAATGAACAAATGAGTTCGGATTAAAAACAATTGGGGCATGTTGTTAGCGCAGTGGTTAGGGCATTGAGCTCGTTATCTGACGGACCCAGGTTCGAGCCACCATTGATGCGCCTGCTGGAGTGGATTTTTCCCTGGGGACAGCCTAACAAGTACCACCTCCACTCCCCCAAAACTCTCTCTATCAGACTGTAAACCGAGGCCTCATAAATGCACATAGGACATCTTGCACATACGTTAAATCAATCCTAGCGGGTCAGAAGTAGACTGTTTTCTGCTGGAAGGAACGGCTGATATGGTTTAAATGCATGCATACTTGTTCCCTGTCTAGACATCGTCTCTGAAGTCAGAATGCAGCTTCTTCAATGGTTATGGCTGGGGGTGGAGTGGTTACATTATGCAAAAATATGACCAGTGGTGACCACAGGAAATCTAGACAAACAACAAAAGAAAAATCCTACACAGCACTATACACGCACAACTTTTTTGTCAGAACAAGTTGGATGGCTTGGTAATAGTGCTGCGTATTTCTCAGCTTACTTCCTTGGGAGTCAGCTAGATTATGCACACTTGCTCACATATATATTACACCTAAGAACTACTATGCTACCATAACGATTATGGTTATTTCAAAGTATATTGCGATATAGGCAGCAATACCACAATTTTTGGATATTTTTATCCCTTAACTGAGAGTACAGATTGGGTTTTTCTGTGCTCGAAAATAGATGAAGACTATCGAATAATATTATATAGCACAACTATATTTTAAAGTCACAGTTTTTTTAGGCCTTGTCAACCTTTCTTGCTGGGTCTGCAGTGGCCTTCTCTTTAGAAAAAAAGCAGAACGGTTTTTAATGTGAGCGCGAGATATTTTGCGTGCATATTTACACAGAACCTTAGTTAATAGTCTCTTTTTAAGGCTTTTTGAGGAGTGGCGTCAGAAGTATTGCTAACTCCCGGGGAAAATCCCCTAGAACAGGGGCCTAGGTAGTTTACCCTGCTCCCCTTTGCTAGGTAATAAACCTAGGATTTTTTTGTGAAATGTATATTCATAATTCACAACAGCAAATAGCTGTTCATGGCAAACAGATTATGAAAAAAAGCAACTTTCGTAGTGAAATAAAGACACATCGACAATAGAACAAAACAAACACTTCTGGAAATGCCACATAGTAACGACACACTATTCTCAAGGGCAGCCTAGACACTAAAGTATAACCAGTTCTGACTATCAAACTAATGATGTACATGTTTTACAGACCAAATACAAGGCAATGGACCCAATACATTATAATCGTTGCCTGCACCTGTATTCTAACCGTATGTGAAACAATGATATCATTTGAATCAAAGTCAAGACAAAATAATTGTTATCTGCCCCTCTGTTGCGTTCGTATGTGAAACAACATAATGAGAGTCGTTCCATTGTGCATTAATTATCCTATCATCTGTCACTGGCCTGCTAAACCACCGCCTGCCTTTAACTTCAAGGAACGGCCAGTAGTTTCAGCACCTGCCTGTGAATAGGTTGTCCATCCTGATTCCATCCAACAAGTGGTTACAGCAGACTGCCAGGACAGCCTGTTACTCTGAAAGGTCAGGTGGTTGTGTGTTTTCTGACGGTCGTTAATGCAATGTCCATGTATGTAGGGGTCACTAATAGTCAGTGGAGTTATCTTATTGGGATAAGGTCATGTTTGTTTTGACGCTCTATGTCTCAACAACACGCTTTGGCACAGTTTGCAGCATACTGCTGGAGGAAACCCTGGGGGAGTGGGGGGCAGGGTCGACAGGCTATGTCGCAATTGTAACAAAACGCATTAGTTCCCTCAGAGGTTAATGGTGTTCTGTCACAAATTGCGACTCAACACATTACCTCCCTGATGTTAAATAAACCCATCAGTTGCATTGATACAGGGCTAAGAAGGAGGTGGCAGGAAGGTTTAGACGTTTGCCTGTCAACAAGTGAACCGTGAGATTCTAGGTTGGATTCCCAGCCTCGTCCTTTCTTCCCATTTTGAAGAAAATATCGAACTGTATGCTACAGTCCTTCAGATAAGACTATCAGCCAAGGGCTGTGTGCGAACGCGTGCAGTGCATTTGCGCAAAGTAAAACCCCCATTCTGCTCCACTGACAATTGTTGTCAAATTTCTAACTTAGTGCGTTTACTAACTTTGTCACAACTTACTGACTACCTTACCCATTGCGTGTGTGATGACAACAAATCCTTAGCGTCAAATGATGCACTGCTTCTTCTGGATGTCATAGAACTACTTTAAAATATAGGAAAGAAGAAAGAACCTCTGTACGCTTTGTTTCTCATCTTTTTTCGGGTGTCTGACGCCAGTTGAATTTTGTTGCATCGAATGTTGATAGGATTTGTCAGAAGTCTTCAGTGTCTCACATTCTGCAATAAACAAAGCTTGTAAGCTTCAAACTATGTGCTGCTTTTTTTAGCAACAGACACATTGCGTTTTTCCATATATACAGCATTTCCCTTACTGCCAAAACAATCAGTATATTTCTGTATGCTAAGTATATTTATCACTACAAAGTGACATATACTGAAGAGTTGAAGAACCTGGAAATATAAAAAAATGACAACAACAGTAATAGTTTATCTTTTTTCAATGATATCAATTCCGTCACCTACAACTTAATTAGGTCATTAACTTTTCAGGTTTTATGTGCACATACATGCATGTCATCACGCGTACACACATATATTATTAAATTCTTTATGTTTTGTAGAAGTGTAGGTCAACATAGTTATGCACATAGCAAATAATGAGAGTGGCTCACACAAAGTATAGTAAGCCTTCTTTGATTTATAGTCAAGACAATGCCTGAATACCTAGCACAAACTTTGTCATTCTACAAACACAATTATATCCAGGTGTCATTGTTATCAGACTAAAAAGAACACACTACAAAAAAAAACACGTACACATACATGTGCACGCACCTGCGCACACGCACACACATACACACACAAACACACACATACACCATACACGCATACACAGGCGCACACGCACACACTCGTCTTGTACACGCCTTAAAACTTGTTCAGCCTGTTGGAAATAATAGCGGTTTTTGACAATGGGAACGGATAACAAAATTTACACAATGGCATGTACACAGTCATCGTATGTAAAAAAATAAAATAAAACGGAACAAAGCGCACGGGTGCTTTTTCTATTATTCTCAAAAGAGGATAACAAAAAGTAATGATTTTACACACACAAAATAATGCATACACATACGCACGCACGCACGCGCGCTCGCACACACAAATACACAAACACACACACACACACTCTCTGTCTCTCTCTCTCTGTATCTCTGTCTGTCTGTCTGTATGTCCGTCTGTCTGTCTGTCCGTCTTTCTATCTGTCTGTCTGTCTGTCTGTCTCTCTTGCTCTCTCTCTCTCTCTCCCTCCCTCCCTCTCTCTCTCTCCCTCCCTCACTCTCACTCTCTCTCTCTCTCTCTCTCTCTCATCTCTTCCTCCTCCTCCTCCTCTCTCTCTCTCTCTCTCTCTCTCTCTCTCTCTCCCCCGTCTCTTCTCCGCTTCTTGTTTGTTGTTTTTGTTGTTGGCTGTGGCTGTTGTTTATCTTTCTGTATATTTGGTTATTGTTGCTGTTGTTACTGCATTTAATTTTTCAGATGTTGGGTTTGTTTGGTTGTTTTTTTTTATTATTTTTGGTTGGGTCTTTTGATTATGTATTCATTTGTTTTTGTATTATTAATATAATTACAATATGATAACGATCAGTATTATTATTATTATTATTATTATTATTATTATTATTATTATTCCTACTATTATTACTTATAATCATGATAATTATCTTTATTTTTCTTGTTGTTTCTATTGTTTATTTTTATGATATATCCCTGATAAGTGCGGGAACTGGATGTTAAAAAAGATACACGAATGCTTATTCATTATCCTCGAACCTAAAAACCCCCCAGATTGATTTATTGATTGATTGATTGTTTGATCTCAGTCTCTGTCTCGTTGTTTCTGCCTCTGCCTGTGTCTCTGTCTGTCTGTCTCTCTGTCTGTCTGTCTGTCTCTGTCTGTCTGTCTGTCTGTCTGTCTGTCGTCTGTCTGTCTCTCTCTCTCTCTCCTCTCCTCACTCTCTCTCTCTCTCATCTCTCTCTCCTCTCTCTCTCTCCTCTCTCTCTCTCTTCCCGCCCCCAGACAAAAGCTTAAAGACAGAGATATATACAGGGAGACAGAGACAAACATAACCAGAATTGCAAACAGGGAACAATACTTCCCTAACACTTTAAAGAAAGACTGCAAAAGCATTACAAATGAATGGGGGGGGGGGAAACTAAAGCAAAATATAAGCATATCAATGATAGCAAATGCAGATTAGACTTAAAGCAAAACAAAAATGAAACATATAATTATTCACAAAAAAGATCAAGCTGTGACAATTAGGGAGAGAAATAATCATCATCAGCAGTAATTATGCTGGAAGCACAATCGCCAGAGTGCAAACAACATGTTGTGGGGAAATAACTCAATTGTATACTTGTTGTTTTTCTCTCCGGCATCCTTGTCAGAAACTTGCATCTGTGTTTCCTTGAAGTTTTATGGGAGAGTTGTAATTGCTTTAATGCTAGTGACGCGCTTCCGGTCAGGATAAAGACCTGGGTAATGACGGCAGTGGCTTTTAAAAAAAAAACTCTTTGTCTGTCTCTATCTCTGTGTCTGTCTGTCTTTCTGTCTGTCTTTCTGTGTCTTTCTGCCTGCCTGTCTGTCTGTCTGCCCGTGTGTGTGTGTCACACACACAAACACACACGCAAACACACACACATACAAACGCACACACACACGTGCTTTCGATTGCATACACGCTCGTACACACACACATACACACACATACACACAAACACAAACACACACACACACACACACTCCACTCTCCCCAAAAGTCTTTCGATGAGACTATAAACCGAGGTCTTGTGTGTGAACGCACTCAGAACATCTTCCTCACACGTTAAAAATTCCGTTCCGCTTTTCGGAAGAGTTGGGCATTGCGTGCCGGTGGAAACGGATGACAAAATTGACAAAACTGCATACACACTGGGAATGGATTATAAAAGCACATGTGTGCTTATTCCATTATTATCGAAATAAAAGAATAAAAGAAAAGGAAGGATTAAAATAAATAAAAATAAACACACACCACACACACACACACACACACACACACACACACAGACCGCGCACGTGCGCGTGCACGCAGTCGAACAGAGACAGAGAGCAAGCTAAAATTGTAAAAAAAAAAGAGTGAAACAGCATTTGAACCACAAAATCTGAATTTAAACCATAACACAGCTATACCCCACATAAGCCTATTTTCGTTATATTACAGTTCAAGGTAAAGGTGTCCCATAACCAATGTGGTCGTAGGGGGAGTGAGGGGTCAGAGACCTTACTTCAGTGGTCAAGCATATATGAGGGCGGCACCCGTCTTCTCTCTCTGGCCGCTTTACCTTCCCTGACCCTAAAGAGGACAGGTGCCCATTTACAGCTGGGTGAGCTGGGGGAACTGTATTGAAGCCAAAGCGCTCAAACGGTCACCCACCCAACAGGTAACCACGCTCAATACTGCTTAACATTGACTTGGGGTAAGCGAGTGTCCTGACCACCGTTCCCTAGTAATAATATCTCGGTGTTAAAAATCATACCGCTATCAAGTAGTGTAGGATTCAATGTAAAGAAAACGTGTTTGCATGTACCTTTGAGTGTGCAGTGTAAAGTAAACGGTCCTATCGACCTGTGATCGTGTTTCGTTTTTATTATTATTATTATTTTGTATTTATAATATATCGCTAATGCAATGTTCGTGTATGTTATGGACAACAAATCCATATCAATGAATAGAGTGAGCTGATTGGTTCAGAAGGGCTTGTTCTACTGCTCCAGTGCCTTCTTCTGATATTGGACACATGCACTTAGCTTATGATCGATTACTCCACTGTCAGCTCACACAGGTTTAGTGTGGATCGGTGTGTGTGTGTGTGTGTGTGTGTGTGTGTGTGTGTGTATGTGTGTGTGTTTGTATGTGTGTGTGTGTGGTGTCAAGTCAAGTCAAGTCAAATTTTTATTTCTAGATGGTACGTTGAATAAGCATTGTATTTGCTTTTTCATCAAGCCATCTATCTAGGAACAAAAAACAACTTGATCAATATATCTAACTACATTATTACCATAACCAATGATAATAAAACTAATTCCAATAGAAAAAATAGAAACAGAGAAAAAAAGAAAGAAAACACTCACACACACACACACACACACACACACACACACACACACACACACACACACACACACACTCACACACACACACACACACACACACACACACACACACACACACACACTCACACGCAACCGAAAACAAAAATAAAAATTCATCAAAAACGAAAATTGGTCCCCCCGTAACAAAAAAGCAAAACCCCACAAACAAACTCAAAACAGAAAAATACACTGCATAACTCGTAGACACATACCCGTGCGCACACGCACAACACACAAAACACACACACACACACACAAATACGCACATGCACGCAACGCAAAAGCAACACAACACAATATAAACACAACACAACACAACCCATCCCAACACAACACAGCACACACATTCATTCACATACTCACGTACATACACGCGCACATTTGTACTCACTTAGATTTGGATTACAAGAAAATGAGAGAAAAAAGTAAAATATCAAACAAAATATATCAGGTTACAACATTACCCGTTTCATTGTCATACTGTTTTATTAATGGCAACCAACACACAAAAAGCCATGAACATCCCCCCTCCCCCCCAAAAAAAAAGCCCCACAACAACAACAAAACCCCAACCAACAAACAACAACCAACAACAAACAAGCAAGCAGAAGATCGAACAAGGAAACAAACAACAGAACAAAGTACCCCCCCAAAAAAAGGAAAAAAGGAAAAGAGAACAATAAACAAAAAAATCAACAAAAGCAAAAAACCCAATTCTCCAAACAAACAAAAAGAAGAAAATACTAAGCATCCATACCTGATTGCATCGGAATACTGTCAGTAATTATATACCACTTCTCCTCTCAACATGCATAGACATTTATTCATATGCACTCATGTTCTTAAAGTAGTACTTTTCAACATTTAGAATAAATATTCAATACCAACCAATAAAAGATCAGACAAATAATTCAATAATAATGATTACAATAAGCTGATACAACAATAATGATAATCACCCATCACCACTAAAAATAATAATACGGTAATAACGGAACAGCGGGTGAGTGTATGTGTGTGTGTGTGTGTGTGTGTGTGAGTGTGTGTGTGTGTGTGTGTTGTGGTGTGTGTGTGTGTGGGGTGTGCATAGTATATTGCGTTTAGCATATGTTCACAACTAGTGGTATAAGACAAAAAGCTTGGATCGTATGTCAAGTTTTTTTTTTAAACAAACCTTTTTTCATAGGGGTGTTGTTTATATGATTATCATATTGTTTGCTTCTTTGGCTGGTTTTGTGATGATGATGATGATGATGATGATGATGATGATGATGATGATGATGATAATGATGATGATGATGATGATGACCATACCAGCTACAGTGTTGAAGTTAAACTGATGCTCAGCTGTAAAATAATCATAGATTCCTTTCACTGACGGGGAATGCAAGGCTCACAATTATTCAGCATAAAACCACAAACATCCCTTTCTAAAATTAATAATAATAAACCAACCAACTAACCAACCAAACAAAACCCATTGCTTTTGCTCTGTTCTAACCCTAAACACGAGAAATTGTGGCTGCTGGTTTTCTCTTCAAACACTTAAGTTCAAACAGAACAAGTAGTGGTGGTGGTTTTGGAACATGACGCCACCAACTCTCTCTCTCAGTTGCAAGATGCAGGGAGCTTTGTTAACTCTCAGATTCAAACAAACCACAGTTGGCTGCTGCTCTTTCGCTGTTTCTGGTCCTTTCATAAAAAACAGCTCCCCTCTCTCACTTCGCCAATAACTTTTATACGTACATCCAAATGCAGCCTCAAAATGCATTTATTTCCTACCTGAGACCCCCCTCCCCCATATCTGTTCCTTCTTTTTTTCAACAGCTACCTTCATCTCCACCTTCCAAAGTAAGCCTGTTGTGCGCGCACACACGTGTGTGTGTGTGTGTGTGTGTGTGTGTGTGTGTGTGTGTGTGTGTTCTGTAACATTTGGCATCTCTTAATCCTAACATTTGGGGACAATTTGCATACGTGTAAATGATTTAAATGCAAGCCCTTCGATTTGTTTGATTAACAAGATTCTGCGATGCAATTATAAGTTCCATACATGTTTACCATTGTTATAACACTGACAAGAAGGACACCAATGACAGTGAGGCTTGGAGTTTGACCTCATTTCCTGTTCTACGTTCTGTTGCCACCTGGTGAGGCTCTGCAGGGGTTTGCATGTTGGTTTCCAGTCACATACTGTCTTTATCTTTAGTTCTCAGTGAATGGGCTTTATATTATTATTTCCACCTTGCAAAAGCCTCGCGTACGCAGAGCAGCTACCTCGCCAATTTTGCAAAATGTGCTTTGATTAGATAGACCACGCCCATGCTTATGGGGTCGATACATTGGATTAGATTACACGACTTTAATAGGTTGCAAAAGGGAAAACCGAAACGTTTTAAAACTTTATTTCATTTATAACTGCTGCTGCTTTATGTATCATCATCATCATCATCATCATCATCATCATCATCATCATCATCATCATCATCATCATCATCATCATCATCATCACCATCATCATCATCATCATCATCATAAGAAGAAGAAAAACATGTTAATGCAAACGGTGGTCTTATTTTTCTTACTTTAAGAAGTAGTAGCTCCATGTTCAGTTACAGGGAACTGTGTTAAAAATTGTTCTGTTGTTTAGTTTTCTCTGTAGCTATTTCTTTCTGATTTGTTTATGCTGTTGATAGTGTTGTTGCCTGGCTGCCCCCCCCCCCCCCCCCCCCGCCCCCCCCCCCCCCGTTTTTTCTCTATATGTATTTTCTTCTGTCTTATTTCTTTTCTGTTTTCTTGTAATTTTTCTATTCATTCATTCATTCATTCATTCATTCATTCATTTATTTATTCATTCTTTCTTTTCATTCATTTATTCACTCTTCCTTTCTTCCTTTCTTTCTTTCTTTCTTTATTCATTCATTCATTCATTACTTTTTATATGCCTCTCTGTTATAGATTCGGCCTCTTTGTTCGCCTCTGTCTCTGTCCCTGCTTTCCTAACATAATCTTGACCAGAAATCTGATACCATAAGAAACCTGCTTCCCTGTGGACGGAGGACGGCATATAAGCGAAGATATGCACGTTCAAAAGCGTAACATTAA
>CM054157.1:30342174-30360417 GCA_028751875.1 Rapana venosa | reverse complement strand
AATGTTACGCTTTTGAACGTGCATATCTTACGCTTATATGCCGTCCTCCGTCCACAGGGAATCAGCTTTCTTACCGTATCAGATTTCTGGTCGGGATTATGTTAGGAAAGCAGGGACATAGACAGAGACGAACAAAGAGGAAGAATCTATAACAGGGAGGCATACAAAAAGAAAGGAATGAATGAATGAATGAAAAAAGAAAGAAAGAAGAAAGAACGAAAGAATTAATGAATGAATAAATGAATGAAAAAAGAAAGAGAGAATGAATGAATAAATGAATGAATGGATGAATAGAAAAATAAAAGAAAACCAGAAAAGCAATAAGACAGAAAAATACATTTAGAGAAATAACAAGGGGGGGGGGGGGAGGAGCAGCAACAACACTATCAACAGAACATGGATCTACCCCTTTTTAAAGTAAGAAAGATAAGACCACCGTTTGCATTAACGTGTTTTTCTTCTGATGATAATGATGACACATAAAGCAGCAGCAGTTTTCAATGAAATAAAGTTTCAAATGTTTCGTTTTTTCCCCTTTGCAACCTATTAAAGTCCTGTAATCTAATCCAACG
The DNA here is from genome assembly GCA_028751875.1 of Rapana venosa. Taxonomy (NCBI): domain Eukaryota; kingdom Metazoa; phylum Mollusca; class Gastropoda; order Neogastropoda; family Muricidae; genus Rapana; species Rapana venosa. The sequence goes on along the minus strand of CM054157.1, from coordinate 30,359,845 downwards.
TATCGACCCTGTAAGCATGGGCGTGGTCTATCTAATCCAAGCACATTTTGCAAAATTGGCCAGCTAGCTGCTCTGCGTACCGAGGCTTTTACAAGGTGCAAATAATAAGATAAAATTCATTCGCTGAGAACTAAAGATAAAGACAGTATGTGACTGGAACCCAACATGCAAACCCCTGCAGAGCCTCACCAGGTTGGAAAGAAACCAGAACAGGAAATGAGGTCAAACTCCAAGCCTCACTGTCATTGGTGTCCCTCTTGTCAGTGTTATAACAATGATCACAATGTATGGAACTTATAATTATAGCGCAGAATCTGGTTAAGCAAACAAATCAAAGCGCTTGCTTTCAAATCATTTACACACAAGCAATGGTCCACAAAATGTTATGATTAACAGATGCCAGATTTTACAGAACAACACACACACACACACACACACACACACACACTTACACACACACACACACACACACACACACAGGTGTGTGCGTGCACAATGGGCTTAATTTTTTCGATGTAGAGATGAAGGAAGCTGTTGAAAAAAAGAAGGAACAGACATGGGGGTAGGGGGATCTCAGGTAGAAAATAAATGCATTTTGAGGCAGCATTTGGATGTATGAAATTAAGGTTATTGGCAAAGTGAGAGAGGAGAGCCCTTCTATATGAATGGACCAGAAACAATGAAAGAGCAGCGGCCAACTGTGGTTTTTTTGAATGGTTTGTTGAGTGTTAACAAAGCTTCCTGCATCTTGCAACTGAGGGAGAGTTGGTGGCGTCATGTTCCAAAACCACCACAACTACTTGTTCTGTTTGAACTTTAGTTTAAGAGAAAACCAGCATCCATAATGTCTGTGTTTAGGGTTAGAATAGAGCAAAAGCAATGGGTTTTGTTTGGTTCGTTGGTTGGTTGGCTTATTGTTATTAATTTTAGAAAGCGATGTTTGTGGTTTTATACTGTGATGAATAATTGTGAGCCTTGTATTCCCCGTCAGTGAAAGAAATCTATGATTATTTTACAGCTGAGCATCAGTTTAATTTCAACACTGTAGCTGGTATGCTCATCATCATCATCATCATCATTATCATCATCATAATCATCATCATCTTCATCTTCATCATCATAATAACAATAATAATAATAATAACAAAACCAGCCAAAGAAGCAAACAATATGATAATTATATAAACAACACCACTATGAAAAAAGGTTTGTTTAGAAAAACAAAACTTGACATACGCTCCAAGCTTTTTGTCTTATACCACTAGATGCGAACATATGTTAAACGGAATATACTATGCACACACACACACACACTCTCTCTCTCTCTCTCTCTTTCTCTCTCTCTCTCTCTCTCTCTCTCTCTCTCTCTCTCTCTCTCTCTCTCTCTCTCTCTCTCTCTCTCTCTCTCTCTCTCTCTCATACACTCACGCACTGTTTTGTTATTACTAAATTATTATTTTTAGTGGTGATGGGTGATTATCATTATTGTTGTATCAGCTTATTGTAATCATTATTATTGAATTATTTGTCCTATCTTTTTATTGGTTGGTATTGCATATATATTCTAAATGTTGAAAAATACTACTTTAAGAACATGAGCGCATATGAATAAATGTTCATGCATGTTGAGAGGAGAAGAGGGATATAATTACTGACAATATTGTCGATGCAATCAGGTATGAATGCTTAGTATTTTCCTCTTTTTGTTTGTTTGGGGAATTGGGTTTATTGTTTTTGTTGATGTTTTGTCCATTGTTCGTTTTTTTCTTTTTTTCCTTTTTTTTTGGGGGGGATACTTTGTTCTGTTTGTTTGTTTCCTTGTTTGATCTTCTGCTTGTTTGTTTGTTGTTGTTGTTGTTGTTGTTGTTGTTGTTGTTTGTTGGTCGGTTTTGTTGTTGTTGTTGTTGTTGTTGTTGTTGTGGGGGTTTTTTGGGGGGTGTTCATGGCTTTTTGTGTGTTGGTTGTCATTAATTATAAAGTATGACAATGAAACGGGTAATATTGTAACCTGATATATTTTGCTTGATATGTTACTTTTTTTCTCTAATTTTCTTGTAATCCAAATCTAAGTGAGTAAAAATGTGCGCGTGTATGTACGTGACTATGTGTATGAATGTGTGTGTGTTGTGTTGGGGATGGGTTGTGTTGTGTTGTGTTGTAATGTGTTATGTTATATTGCGTTGCGTTGCGTGTGTATGTGTGTGTTTGTGCGCGTGCGCGCAGGCATGTGTCTACGAGTTATGGCGTATATTTTTTCTTGTTTTGGGGGGTATATTTTTGGGGGAGGGCGTCCATTTTCGTAATTGATGAGTTTTTATTTTTGTTTTTGTTTTTGGTCGCGTGTGAGTATGTGTATGTGTGTGTGTGTTTTCTTTCTTTTTTTCTCTGTTTCTATTTTCGGGGGAATTAGTTTTATTATTATAGGTTATGATAACAATGTAGTTAGATAGCATTGATCAAGTTGTTTTTTATTCCTAGATAGATGGCTTGATGAATAAAAGCAAATACATTGCTTATTCAATGTACTATCTGGAAATAAAAATTGACTTGACTTGACTTGACTTCACACACACACCCACACACACACACACACACACACACACACACACACACACACACACCGAACGACACTGTAAACCTGTGTGAGCTGACAGTGGAGTCATCGATCATAAGCTAAGTGCATATGTCCGATATCAGAAGAGGGCACTGGAGCAGTAGAATAAGCCCTTCTGAACCAATCATCTCACTCCATTCATTGATATGGATTTGTTGTCCATAACATACACGAACATTGCATTAGCGATATATCATAAATATACAAACAACCACGAAACTCGATCACAAGTTCATAGGACCGTTTACTTTACACTGCACACTCTAAGGTACATACAAACACGTTTTCTTTACATTGAATCCTACACTACTTGATAGTGGTATGATTTTTAACACCGAGATATTATTACAAGGGAACGGTGGTCAGGACACTCGCTTTCCCCAAGCCAATGTTAAGCAGTATTGAGCGTGGTTACCAGTTGGGTGGGTGACCGTTTGTACGCCTTGGCTTCAGTACAGCCCCCACTTCACCCAACTGTAAATGGGTACCTGCCCTCTTTAGGGTCAGGGAAAGTAAAGCAGCCAGGAAGAGGAGATGGGCGCCGCCCTCAATATGCTGGCCCCTAGAGAAGTTGAGGTCTCTGATGCCTTGCTCCCCTACGACCACATTGGTTTTGGGATACCTTAACCCTGACCTGTAATATAACAAATAAAATAGGCTTAATGAAGAATTGAAGTTGGGTATAGCTGCGTTATGGTTTAAATTCATATTTTGTGGTTCAAGTGTTCTGTTTCACACTTGTTTTTCTTTTTCTTTTACAATTTTAGCTTGCTCTCTGTCTTTGTTCGACTGCGCGCGCGCGCGTATGTGTGTGTATGTGTGTGTGTGTGTGTTTGTGTATGTGTGTGTATGTTTATTTTTATTTAGGTTGTTCTTTTCTTTTCTTTTATTCTTTTATTTCGAGAATAATGGAATAAGCACCCATGTGCTTTTTTTAATCCAGTCCCAGTGTGTATGCAGTTTTGAAAATTTTGTCATCCGTTTCCAGCGGCACACAATGGCCAACTCTTCCGAAAAGCTGAACGGGATTTTTAACGTGTGAGGAAGATGTTCTGCGTGCGTTCGCACACGAGACCTCGGTTTATAGTCTCATCCGAAAGACTTTTGGGGAGAGTGGATTCGGTGTGTGTGTGTGTGTGTGTGTGTGTGTGTGTGTGTGTGTGTGTGTGTGTGTGTGTGTGTGTGTGTGTGTGTGTGTGTGTGTGTGCGATTGTGTGTGTGTGTGTGTGTGTGTGTGTGTGTGTGTGTGTGTGTGTGTACGAGCGTGCATGTAATCGCAAACGCGTGTGTGTGCGTTTGTATGTGTGTGTTTGCGTGTGTGTTTGTGTGAGTGACACACAAACACGGGCAGAGAGACAGACAGGCAGTCAGAAAGACACAGAAAGACAGACAGAAGACAGACAGAGAGATAGAGACAGAGAAAGAGATTTTTTTAAAAAGTCACTGCCGTCATTACCCAGGTCTTTATCCTGACCGGAAACGCGTCACTAGCATTAAAGCAATTACAACTCTCCCATAAAACTTCAATGAAACACAGAAGCAAGTTTCTGACAAGGATGCCGGAGAGAAAAACAACAAGTATTCAATTGAGTTATTTCCCCACGACATGTTGTTTGCACTCTGGCGATTGTGCTTCCAACATAATTACTGGTGATGATGATTATTTTTCTCCCTAATTGTCACAGCTTGATCTTTTTTGTGAATAATTATGTGTTTCGTTTTTGTTTTGCTTTAGGTCTAATCTGCATTTGCTATCAGTGATATGCTTATATTTTGCTTCGGGTTGTTTTTCCCCATTCATTTGAAATACTTTTGTAGTTTTTCTTTAAAGTGTTAGGGAAGTATTGTTCTCTGTCTGCGATTCTTGTTATGATTGTCTCTGTCTCCCTGTCTATATCTCTGTCTTTCAGATTTTGTCTCTGGGGCGGGAAGAGAGAAAGAGAGAGAGAGAGAGAGAGAGAGAGAGAGAGAGAGAGAGAGAGAGAGAGAGAGAGAGACAGAGAGACAGACAGACAGACAGACAGACAGACAGACAGAGAGACAGACAGAGACAGAGACACAAGCAGAGGCAGATACATCAAGACAGAGACAAAGATCAAACAATCAATTAATCAATCAATCTGGGTTTTTTTAAGTTTGAGGATAATGAATAAGCATTCATGTGTCTTATTTAACATTCAGTTCTCGCACTTATCAGGAATATATCATGAAAATAAACAACAACACCAACAAGAAAAATAAAGATAATTATCATTATTACAAGTAATAATAGTTGGAATAATAATAGTAGGAATAATAATAATAATAATAATAATAATGATAATAATAATAATAATAATAATAATAATAATAATAATAATAATAATAATAATAATAATAATAATAATAATAATAATAATAATAATAATAATAAAAAAATGAATAATGATGATGATGATCATCATATTATAATTATATTAATAATACAAAAACAAATGAATACATAAGTGAAAGACCCAACCAAAAAAACACAAACATCATCTGAATATTTAAATTCAGCAACAACAGCAACAATAACCAAATGTACAGACAGATAAACAACAGCCACAGCCAACAACAACAACAACAAACAAGAAGGGAAGAAGAGAGGTGAGAGAGAGAGAGAGAGGGAGAGAGAGAGAGGGAGAGAGAGACAGGGAGACAGACAGACAGACAGACGGACAGACAGACAGACGGACGAACAGACAGACAGACAGACAGAGAGACAGAAACAGAGAGACAGAGAGAGTGTGTGTGTTTGTGTATTTGTGTGTGCGAGCGCGCGTGCGCGCGTGCGTATGTGTATGCATGTTTGTGTGTGTGTAAAATCATTACTTTTTGTTATCCTCTTTTGAGAATAATGGGGAAAGCACCCGTTCGCTTTTTCCGTTTTGTTTTATTTTTTACATACATCTCTGTGTATATGCATTTGTATAAATTTTGTTATCCGTTCCCATCGGCATAAAACGCTATTATTTCCAACAGGCTGAACAAGTTTTAACGTGTGTACAAGATGAGTGTGTGCATGTGTGCGTGTGAATGCGCGTATGTGTGTGTATCTGTGTGTGTGAGTGTGCGTGTGCGCGTGTGCGTGCACATGTATGTGTACGTGTGTTTACTTTTTTTCTTGTGTGTTCTTTTTAGTCTGATAACAATGACACCTGGATATGATTGTGTTTGTGGAATGACAAAGTTTGTGCTAGGTATTCAGGCATTGTCTTGACTATAAATCAAATAAGGCTTTCCATACATTGTGTGAGCCACTCTCATTATTTGCTATGTGCATAACTATGTTGACCTACACTTCTACACAAGATAAAGACTTTAATAATATATGTCTGTACGCGTGATGACATGCATGTATGTACACATAAAACCTGAAAAGTAAATGACCTTAAGTTGTAGGTGACGGAATTGAGATCATTAAATAAATTAAATTATTACTGTTGTCATTTTTTTTATTTCCAGGTTCTTCAACTCTTCAGTATCTGTCACTTTGCAGTGATAAATATACTTAGCATACAGAAATATACTGATTGTTTTGGCAGTAAGAGAATTGCTGTATATATGGAAAAACGCAATGTGTCTACTGCTAAAAAAGCAGCACATAGTTTGAAGCTTAGAAGCTTTGTTTATTGCAGAATGTGAGACACTGAAGACTTCTGACAAAGCCTATCAACATTCTATGCAATAAAACTCAACTTGCTTCAGACACCCGAAAAATAGAATAGAAACAAAGCGTACAGAGGTTCTTTCTTCTTTCCTATATAAAGTAGTTTTATGACGTCCAAAAGAAGCCGTGCCTCTTTTGAGGCTAAGGATGTGTTGTCATCACACAGGCAATAGGTAAGGTAGTCAGTAAGTTGTGACAAAGTTAGTAAACGCACTAAGTTAAAAACTTGACAACAATTGTCAGTGGAGCAGAAGGGGTTTTTACTTTGCGCAAATGCACTGCACGCGTTCCCACACAGCGCCTTGGCTGAAAGTCTTATCTGAAGGACTGTGGCATACAGTTCGATATTTTCTTCAAACTGGGAAGAGAGGACAAGGCTGGGAATCGAACCTAGAATTTCACGGTTCACTTGTTGACAGGCAAACGTCTAAACTTTCCTGCCATCTCCTTCTTAGCCCTGTATCAATGTAACTGGTGGGTTTATTTAACATCAGGGAGGTAATGTGTCGAGTGGGAATTTGTGACAGAACACCATTAACCCCTGAGGGAACTAATGCGTTTTGTTACAATTGCGACATAGCCTGTCGACCCTCCCAGGGTTTCCTCCAGCAGTATGCTGCAAACTGTGCCAAAGGGTGTTGTTGAGACATAGCGCGTCAAAACAAACATGACCTTATCCCAATAGGATAACTCCACTGACTATTAGTGATGCCAACATACACGGACATTGCATTAACGACCGTCAGAAAACACACAGCCACCTGACCTTTCAGAGTAACAGGCTGCCCTGGCAGTCTGCTGTAACCGCTTGTTGGATGGAATCAGGATGGACAACCCATTCACAGGCAGGTGCTGAGACTACTGGACGTTCCTTGAAGTTAAAGGCAGGCGGTGGTTTAGCACGCCAGTGACAGAGGATAGGATAATTGAAGCACAATGGAACGACCCTCATTATGTTGTTTCACATACGAGCACAACAGAGGGGCAGATAACAATTATGTTGTCTTGACTTTGATTCAAATGATATCATTGTTTCACATACGGTTACAATACAGGTGCAGGCAACGAATATAATGTCTTGAGTCCATTGCCTTGTATCTGGTCTGTAAAACATGTACAGCATTAGTTTGATAGTCAGAACTGGTTATACTTTAGTGTCTAGGCTGCCCTTGAGAATAGTGTGTCGTTATTATGTGGCATTTCCAGAAGTGTTTGTTTTGTTCTATTGTCGATGTGTCTTTATTTCACTACGAAAGTTGCTTTTTTCATAATCTGTTTGCCATGAACAGCTATTTGCTGTTGTGAATTATGAATATACATTTCACAAAAAGCCCTAGGTTTATTGTTTAGAAAAGGGGAGCAGGGTAAACTACCTAAGCCCCTGTTCGAGAGGATTCGTCCCCTAGAGTTAACATCACTTCTGACGCCATTCCTCCTAAAGGCCTTCAAAAGAGACTATAAATCAATGTTCCTGTAAAAATGCATGCAAAATATCTTACGCTCACATTTAAACCGTTCTGCTTTTTTCTGAAGAGTGGGCCATTGCATGCCCAGCAAGAATGAATGACAAGGCCTAAAAAACCGTGACTTTAAAATAAAGTTATGCTATATAATATTATGTGATAGTCTTTATCTATTTTCAAGCAGATAAAAAAAATTACTCTCAGTTAAGAGATGAAAAACATCATAAAGGTATATACTTTAAAATAGCCATAACACTTATGGTAACATAGTAGTTCTTAGGCACAATAATCATGTGAGCAAGTGTGCATATTCTATCTGACTCCCAAAGATAAGCTGAGAAATATGCAGCACCATTACCAAGGCAACAAGCTTGTTCTTCGACCAAAGTTGTAGGTGTATAGTGCTGTGTAGGATTTTTCTTTTGTTCTTTGGCTACATCTCCTGTGTTCACCACTGGTCAGATTTTTGCATAATGTAACCACTCCACCCCCAGCCATAACCATTGAAGTAGCTGCATTCTGACTTCAGGGACGATGTCTAGACAGGGAACAAGTATGCATACATTTAAACTGATATCAGTCGTTCCTACCAGCAGAAAACAGTCTACTTCTGACCCACAAGGATGGATTTAACGTATGTACAAAATGTCCTATGTGCATTTACTAGGACTTGGTTTACAGTCTGATATTAAGGAGTTTGGGGGGAGAGGAGGTGGTGCTTGTTAGGCTGTCCCCAGGGAAAAATCCACTCCAGCAGGCGCATCAATGGTGGCTCGAATCAGGGTCCGTCAGATAATCAGCTCAATGCCCTAACCACTGCGCTAACAACATGCCCCAATTGTTTTTAATCCGAACTCATTTGTTCATTTCGAGGATCACCAATAAGCACTTATAATTCTACATACATTACTCATAATGTTATGAAGAGATTAGCACATATTTGTTTGTATAATCTTAACGGAAAGACTCGCCTGTAAATAAAATCAAAACCACACCTAGGTCCGAGGTAAAAATAAACCACACACACACACACAAAACTTTGGTTCAAAAGACTGTCCTGAAACTGGCAAAAGATTGTTCAGAGACGGAAACCACTAGTCCAACATCTTGCCAATTCGCTACACTGTTACTCTGAGCTTATGGGTCCACAAGAGGACAGCTTTGAGCTAAGTTCTAGACTATGGGTATGCATTAATTCAGAAGATACACAGATGCCAGGACCTTTTCATGTTGCAAGCACGTATGGAGGGATACCCTTTGGGTATAGCGTCTTTTGCGATCGATACACATCTCTCTAGTGGTCGGCTTTAATGTTACGCTTTTGAACGTGCATATCTTACGCTTATATGCCGTCCTCCGTCCACAGGGAAACAGGTTTCTTATGGTATCAGATTTCTGGTCAAGATTATGTTAGGAATGAAGACACAGAGACAGAGGCGAACAAGGAGGAAGAATCTATAACAGAGAGGCAGACAAAAAGAAATGAATGAATGAATGAATGAATGAAAGTAAGAAAGAATGAATAAATGAATGAAAAAAGAAAGAAAGAAAGACAGAATGAATAAATACATGAACGAATGAATGAATAGAAAAATAAAGAAAACCAGAAAAGTAATAAGACAGAAGAAACTACATTTAGAGAAAAAACGGGGGGGGAGGGGGGGGGGGGGGCAGCAGCAGCAACAACACTATGAACAGCATAAACAAATCAGAAAAAATAGCTACAAAGAAAACTAAACAACAGAACAATGTTAAACACAGCACCATGTAACAGAACATGGATCTACCACTTTTTAAAGTAAGAAAGATAAGACCATCGTTTGCATTAACGTGTTTTTGTTTTCTTATGATGGTGATACATAAGCAGCAACACTTATCTATTAAATAACATTTCAAACGTTTATTTTTCCTTTTGCAACCTATTAAAGGCCTGTAATCCAATCCAATGTATCCGGGGCGCATGTGCGGTAAGCATGGGTGTGTTCTATCTAATTAAAGAACATTTTGCAAAATTGCGTACACAAGGCTTTTACAAGGTGCAAATAAAAAAGAGAAAAGCCCATTCACTGAGAACTAAAGACAGTATGTGACTGGAAACCAACATGCCGCCCCTTGCAGAGCCTCACCAGGTGGGAACAGAAACTAGAACAAGAAATGAGGTCAAACTGAATTCTCACTGTCATTGGTGTCCTATTGTTAGTTTTATAACAATGGTAAAATGTATGGGACTTATAATTATAGCGCAGAATCTTGTTAAGCAAACAAATCAAAGCGCTTGCATTCAAATCATTTACACGTATACAAATCATCCACAAATGTTAGGATTAACAGATGACAAATTTTACAACACACACACACACACACACACACAGGTGTGCACATCAGGCTTACTTTGGGAGGTGGAGATGAAGGTAGTGGTTAAAAAATAGAAGGAGTAGTCATGGAGGGCAGGGGCGGGGAGGGAATCTCAGGTAGAAAATAAATTCATTTTGAGGCTGCATTTGGATGTATGAAATAAAGGTTATTGGCGAAGTGAGAGAGGAGAGCCGTTCTATATGAATGGACCAGATACAGTGAAAGAGCAGCAGCCAACAGTGGTTTGTTTGAATCTGAGCGTTGACAAAGCTCCCTATATCTTGCAACTGAGGCAAGGTTTGACGTCACGTTCCAAAACCACCACAACTACTTGTTCTGTTTGGTTTAAGAGAAAACCAGCAGCCACAATTTCTCATGTTTAGGGTTAAAACAGAGTAAAAGCATTGGGTTTTGTTTGGTTGGTTAGTTGGTTGGTTTAATATTATTAATTTTAGAAAGGGATGTTTTGGTTTTATACTGTGATGAAAAATTTGGAGTCTTGCTTTCCCCCGTCAGTGAAAGAATCTAGATTATTTTACGCGAGCATCAGTTTTTTAACTTCAACACTGTAGCTGTATGGTCATCTCCATCTCATCATCATTATCTCATATCACTCATCATCACATTACATATAACAAAACCCCCAAAAGAAAAAACAATATAAAATTTTATATAAAAAAAACTCATAAAAAAAGGTTTTTTAAAAAAAAAAACCCCGAAATCGCTCCAAAGTTTTTGTCTTATCCACTAGATGTGAACATATGTTAAAGGGAAATATACTCACACAACAACCACACACACACACACACACCACACCACCCCACCCCAACACACACACACACAACCTTTTCCCCCAAAAACACTCCCATTTTATTAATACTGTTTATTATTTTAGTGGAGGGTGTTTTCATTATTGTTCATCACTTATTGTAATCTTTATTATTAAATTTATTTGTTGATCTTTTATTGTTTGGTATTAAATTTTTATTCAAAATGTTAAAAAGTACTATTTTAAAACATGAGCGCATATAAATAAATGTCCATGCTGTTGAGGGGCAAGAGGGTTTAAAATTTACTGACAGTTTCCGAGCAATCGGGTTGGATGCTTGTATTTTCTTCGTTTGGTTTTTTGGGGGATTTGGGATTTTGTTTTTGTTATGTTTTGCCCATTGTTCTTTTTTTTTTTTTTTTTCCTTTTTTTTTGGGGGGAACTTTGTTCGTTTGTTTTTTTCCCGTTTGATTTCTGCTTGTTTGTTTGTTGTTTTTGTTTGTTGGGGGGTTTTGTTGGTGTTTTGTGGGGGTCTTTTGTGTGTTGGTTTTGTCATTAATTATAAAGTATACAATGAAAGGGGTAATATTGTAACCTGAATATTTTTTTGATTTTTACTTTTTTTCTTCTTTCGGGTAATCCAATCAAGTGATACAAATTGCGCATGTATGTACGTGAGTAGTATATGAAGGTGTGTGTTGTGGGGGGTGGGTTGTGTTTGGTGTTTTGTGTTATGTTATTTGCGGGGCGTTGGTGTGATGTGTGTTTTTTTGGCGCGTCCCGGCAGGCAGTGTCTCGAGTTTGGCGTATATTTTTTCTTTTTTTGGGGGGTATTTTGGGGGGGTTTCATTTTCTTATTGTGATTTTTTATTTTTGTTTTTGTTTTTTGGTCGCGGGGTGATTTGTGTATGTGTGTGGTTTTCTTTTTTTTTTTCTCTTTTCTATTTTGGGGGGAAATTAGTTTTTTTTTAGTTTATGATAACAATGTAGTTAGAAAACATTGATCAAGTTTTTTTTTACCCTAGATAGATGGCTTGAGAATAAAAGCAAAAACTTTGCACAATGTACTATTTGAATTCAAAAGATTTTGACTTGATTTCACACACCCCCAAACCACACACACACACACACACACACCCAAAACGACATGTACACCTTGTGGCTGACAGTGGGGTAGATCATAAGCTAAGTGCTTTTGTGGGATATAAAAAAAGAGGGCCTGGGGGTTAGAAAAACCCCTTCTGAACCAATCACCCACTCCATTTTTTGTAGGATTGTTGTCAAAAAATACACGAACATTGCATTAGCGATATACAAAAATTTTTAAACAACCACAAAACTCGACAAAAGTTCATAGGCCCCGTTTACTTTACACGCACACTCAAAGGCATAAAAAAACACGTTTTTTTTACATTAAATTCCTACACCTTGAAGTGGTAGATTTTTCCCGAGATATTATTACAAGGGAACGGTGGTAAAGACACTGTTTTCCCCCAAGCCAATGTTAACAGTTTGAGCGGGTTCCAGGGGGTGGGTGCCGTTTGTACCCCTTGGCTTCAGTACAGCCCCCCATTTTCCCCGCTGAATGGGTCCCTTTCCCTCTTTGGGGTCGGGAAAAAGTAAAGAGCCAGGGGAGGGAGGGGTTTTGTCGCCCTAAATTTTGCGGGCCCCCTAAGAAGTTGAGGTCCTACCCTTGCCCCCCAAAACCACATTGGGTTTTGGGGGAACCCTTACCCTTACCGTTTATAAAAAAAGAAAGGCTTAATAAAGAATTGAATTTGGGGTATAGGCGTTATTTTTTTAAATTATTTTTTTGGGGTTAAATGTTCTGTTTCACTTTTTTTTCTTTTCTTTTACAATTTTTGCTTGTCTCTGTTTTTGTTCGACTGCGCGCGTGCGAGCGTGTGTGTGTGTGTATGTGTGTTATTTTTTATTTTTATTTAGGTTGTTTTTTTTTTTTTTATTATTTTATTCGAGAATAAGGAATAAGCACCATGTCCCTTTTTTTAAATCAGTCCAGGGGTTATGCGTTTTTCTTTTTTGGGTCACTTTTCACGGGAACACATGGCCAAACTCTTCTAAAAAAAGGAACTTGTTTTAACGGTGAGGAAGATTTCTGCTTTGTGTTCGCACACGAACCTTGGGTTTATAGTCTCATCCGAAAGCTTTTGGTGGGTGGATCGGTGGGTGTGTATGTGTGTGTGTGTGTGTGTGGTGTGGTTTTGTGCGTTGGTATGTTTGTATGACAAACCACAGGCAGCAGCATGGGCAGGCAGGCAGACAGAACAGAAAGACAGACAGCCAAGAATAGAGACAGACAAAGAGATTTTTTTTACCCCACTGCGTCATTCCCCAGGTCTTTATCCTGCCCGGGAAACGCGCCAACTTTTAAAGCAATTCAACTCTCCCATAAAATTAAAGGGAAAACAAGAGAAAAATTTTCTGACAAGGATCCCGGAGAGAAAAACAACAAGTATAAAATTGGTATTTCCCACCATGTTTTTTGCACTCTGGCGATTGTGCTCCAACATAATTATGGGTATGATATTTTCTCCCTAATTGTCACGTTTGACTTTTTTTGTGAAAAATTTATGTGTTTCGTTTTGTTTTGCTTTAGGAATTTGCATTTGCCGGTGATATCTTATTTTTTGTTGGGGTTTTCCCCCATCTTTTTAAGCTTTTGATCAGACAGTAAACAACAGCCACACCCCAAAACAAAAAAACCCAAACAAGAGGGGGAGAAGAGGAGAGAGAGAGAGAGAAGGAGGAGGAGAGAGGGGAGAAGAGAGGGGAGAGAGGGGAGGGGAAGAAGACAGAAGACAGACGACAGACGGAGGCGATGGAAGCAGACGCGGAAGACAGAAAGACAGAGAGGACACACACAGGGGAGAGACAGAAATAGTGTGTGTGTGTGTGTGTGTGGGGGTTATGTGTGTTGTGTGTGTGTGTGGGGTGTTGTGTTTTGTGTGGGGTTTGTGTATTTTTTGTGTGCGAGGGCCCGGTGCGTGCGTACTATTTTTTGCATGTGTGTGTGTGGAAAATCATTCCCTTTTTTTTCCCTTTTTCAAAATAAGGGGAAAATCACCGTCCCTTTTTTTTCCTTTCTATTTTATTTTTTCAGACGATCTCTGTGTGTATGCTATTGTATGAAGTTGTTTATTTTCCCCATGGGCAAAACCCGCTATTATTTCAACAGGGAACACTTTTTAAACGCTGAAAAGAGAATGGTGCGTGTGAATTGCGTGCCGTTGTATTTTGTTTGTGATGTGGTGTGTGCGTGACGTGCACTTATGTGTACGTGTTTTTTTTGTGTTGGTTTTTTTTTGTCGGGAAACAAGCACCGGATAATTTGTTTGTAAATGAAAAATTTCGTGTAGGTTTTCGGGGCTTTGTTTTGACTATAAATAAAAGAAGGCTTACTTACTTTGGTGAGCACTTCTTATTGTATGTGCATAACTATGTTGACCTACACTTCCCCAAAAACTAAAGAATTTAATAATTAGTGTGTAGCGGATGACATGGGGGTATGTGCCTTAAAACCCTAAAAAGGTTCTGACCAAAAAAGTTTTAGGTGGGGATTGATTCATTGAAAAAAAAGAAACTTTTTACTTTTTTTTTATTTTTTTTTTTTTCCCGGGTTCTTCAACTCTTCATATATTCACTTTGAGGAAAAATATCTTGTACGAAATTCTGTTGTTTTGGCGTAAGGAAATGCGTTTTTTGGGAAAAAAGCATGTGTCTTTTTGCTAAAAAAAACAGCACATAGTTTTGAAGCTTAAAAGTTTTGTTTTTTGCAAATGTGAGACATGAAGATTTCTGACAAACCCATAAAACTTTCATGAAACAAAATTCATGGCGTCAGACCCCCGAAAAAAAGATGAAACAAGCGTACAGGGTTCTTTTTCTTTCCATATTTTAAAGTAGTTTTTGACATCCAGAATAAGCAGTGCATTTTTGCGCGGATTTGTTTTTCTCACACACGAAAGGGAAAGGTATCATTTGTTTGAAAAAAGTTAGTAAAAGCACTCTTTGAATCTTGAAAAAAAATTTGTCAGTAGCAGACGGGTTTTTACTTTGCGCAAATGCACGCACGCGTTCGCACACGGCGCTTGGTTGATTTTCCACGAAGGCCTGTGCATAATGTTCGATATTTTCTTAAAATGGGAAAAAAAGGACGAGGGTGGGTCAAACCCTAGAATCTCACGGTTCACTTGTTGCGGGCAAACGCAAAATTTTCCCTGCCACCTTTTCTTAGCCCTGTATCAATGCAACGAGGGTTTATTTAACATCAGGGGGGAAAATTTTTTGGGTGCAATTTGTGACAGAAACACCTTTAACCCCCTAGGGAACAAATGCGTTTTTTTACAATTGCGACATCCCCTGCCCCGCCCCCCCCCACCCCCCGGGGGTTTTCCTCCGGGAGATGCTGAAAACTGTCCCAAAAGCGGTTGTTGAGACAAGCCGTCAAAACAAAATGACTTATCCCAAAGAAAAACCCATGTGACTTTTAGTGACCCCAACATACAGGGACATTGATTAACGACTTTCGAAAACACACACCCACCTGACCTTTCGAGTAACGGGCTGTCTAGCGTCTGCTGAAACCCGCTTGTTGGATGGAATCGGGAGGGACAACCCATTCACAGGGCAGGTCTGAAACTATGGCCTTTCCTTGTCAAAAAAAGGCGGTGGTTTTTGCAGGAAGCGATGAGGATAGGATAATTTAATGCAAAAGGAAACGACTCTGATTATATTTGTTTCCGTACGAGCGCAACAGGGGGGCAGATAACATTATATTGTCGACTTTGATTACAGATTGTTTTACCAAAGATTACACTAGGGTGCAGGAAACAATATAATGTTTGTGTCCATTGCCTTGTTTTTGGGTCTGTAAAAATGACGCTGAGTTTGATAGTCGCTGGTTATGCTTTGTTTTTGGGGGTCTCTTGAAAAATAGGTGTAATTACTTTGTGGGTTTCCCCAAAAGTTTTTGTTTTTTTTGTTTTTTTTGGATGTGTCTGTTTTTCACTAAAAAAAGTTATATTTTTTTCAAAATTTTTTCCCATAATCAGCATTTGGTGTTGTGAATTATGAATTATTTTTTTAAAAAAATTCCTAGGTTTATTGTCTGCAAAGGGGGCAGGGAAAAAACCCTAGGCCCATGTTTGGGGGGTTTTTCCCCCGGTTAGAAAATATTTCTGACCCCACTAAAAAAAAGGGCCCTTAAAAAAGAGACTATTAAAACTAGGGTTCCGTGAAAATGCACGCAAAAAAAACCGCGCCACATTAAAAACCGTTTCCCACTGTGGGCCCCAGCAAGAAAGGGTTGAAAAACCCTCAACAAACTGTGACTTTAAATATAGTTAGCTAAAAAAATATTTGTGTTTGTTTCATTATTTTCGAGCACAGAAAAAAAAAAAACTCTGTCTCTCAAAAGGGGATGAAAAAAATCAAAAAATTGGGGTATGTCCCTGTATCGCGATATATTTTAAAAAATAGCCAAACACTTATGAAACAAGTGTTCTTAGGCAAAATAATATGTGAGCCAGTGTTATAATCTACGACCCCCAAAGGAAGTAAGCGAAAAATTCCCCACACCGTTCCAACCAACCAATTTGTTCGACAAAAGTTTTGGGGTTTTTTTGGCTGGGGGGATTTTTTTTTTTCTTTGGCTAATCTCCTGTTCACACGGTCAGATTTTTGCAAAATGAACCACCCACCCCCCCAAACCATTAAGTACCTGCTTTCGACTTCGGGACGTGTCAGACAGGAAGCAAGGGGCAGCATTTAAACCATATCAGTCTTTCCTACCAGCAGAAAATAGTTTACTTCTGCCCCGAAAGGATGGTTTTAAGTAAGTTCAAGATGTCCTAGTCTTTTACGAGGCCTCGGTTTTCAATCTGATGGGAAGGAGTTTGGGGGAGGGGAAAGGTGGTGCTTGTTGGGGCTGCCCCAGGGGGGAAATCCACTCCAACGGGCGATCAATGGGGTTCGACCCCGGGCCCCGTCAAAACGAGCCAACCCCTACCACTGTAAAAAAAAAATTCTCCATTGCTTTTAACCCAAAACTATTTTGTTCTTTTTCGAGGACCCCAATAAGCCTCATAATTTACAACATTACTCAAAAAATTATGAAGAGTTTTCCCAAAATTTTTGGTTTTGGTTAATCTTATCGGAAAGACTGCTGTAATAAAATAAAAAACCACCCCTGGTCCGGGGTAAAAAAAACCACACCCCCACACACAAAATTTTGGGTTTCAAAGCGGGCCCTGAAACGGAAAAAAATTTCCCGGAGGGAAAACCACGAGTCCAACATCTTACCAAATTTCCCCTACACTTTCCCCTAATCTTAGGGACCCAAGGGACAGTTTGGCAATTTTAGATATCGGTATACATTAATTTTCAAAAGAACACAAGCAGGCCCTTTCCAGTTGCAACACTATGGGGGGAACCCCTTTGGGTTATAGCGTCTTTGCGATCTACACATCTCTCAGGGGGGTCGGTTTTTGGGGACGCTTTTTAACTTTTTGGGATATCTTACGTTTAGCCGCCCCTCCGTCCACGGGGAATCAGCTTTCTTACCGTATCAGATTTTGGTGGGGGATTATTTTAAAAGCAGGGACATAGACAGGACGAACAAAGAGGAAGAATTATAACAGAGAGGCATACAAAAAGAAAGGAATGAATAAATGAATGAAAAAAAAGAAAAAGAAAGAAAAAGAATTTAATGAATGAATAAATGAATGAAAAAAGAAGAGAGAATGAATGAAAAAATGAAT
>CM054157.1:30324674-30337174 GCA_028751875.1 Rapana venosa | reverse complement strand
GTTAATCTCCCAATCAACCACCCCTTTCAACTGCTGATAAAGTACCCAAACCCACAGTCAGGGGAATGGGAAAGGAAAAAACCCCGTTTTAAAGGCGTTTCGTTTTTGTTTGTCTTTTTAAAAGATTCGGTTTAATAAATTTCCATATATTTTTATATTTAATTATTTTTATTTACTGATTAATCCCCATCCACCTCAAGCCACCATCCATAAACCCATCCTCCATAAACCCTATCCATCAAACCCATCCATCCCCCATCAACCACCACCTGCTGTCCCTACCCCCTTCCCTTCCCGCCTGTCTGTTCCCGACCAAAAACAGCTGTTTTTAAACAGTTCTGTTATCTATTCGATCTGTACTTTACAATAAAAGTTAGGGAATCGAAAGAGTCAGTTTCAGTCTAGCTAGCACCCGGACAATTTTTTTTTAAAATTTTTTCTCTTTATCGGGAAAAGGGGAATATTAGCTTTTTTTTTTAACATCCGGCCCCTTTGTATCGGTTTTGTTAAATCGTCTCTTTTTCCACACAGCACACAATGCCTATTTTTACGGAAAAGCGGAACAGGATTTAAGTGCGCAAAAATTTTCTGGGGTGCTTTTGCCACGGCACTCGGTTTATAGTCCACCCAAAGGACTTTTGGGGGGGAGTGGAGTCGCAGATGTTAATTTAGGGGAAAAATCCCCCTTGACGGGGAATCGAACCCAGGTTGTCAGATTGCGAGCGCAATTTGCTAACCCCTAGGGTTCCCTCTCTGGATAGAAGCTATCCCAAAAGCTAGTAGCTATTCAGGGTCTGGTCAGCCATCCTGGCAGCTAGTTGTATCCAAAAGTAGCCGGTCTTTGGGATGAATGATGGTGCCTTCCAGACATGCTTTCTTCAGAAGCCAAAGCCAAAGAAAAAAACTGTCAGGAGCAGCAAAAATTTGTTGTAAAGGAACAGCTTCTTCCTCCTTTTTAGCTGCTAACTCATTATCGGAAAAAATAAAGGATAGATTAGTTTCGGAGATGGGATATAGTAAGGGGTTTTTAAAAGAAAACTTAAAAAAATGAAAATGAAAAAAGACTGAGGGGGTATTGGGTTCCCTTCAATGGGGCCCAAAAGGTTTCAAAAGTAAAATTGACGAATTTTCCAAAAACAAGTTTTTTGGAATTGTTTTTCTCTTCATAGCATAAACTTGACATTCAGTTTGATCGGCGCAAGTGCCCGCAATAAAAAAAGGGTAAATATGTCATTGTTCAATGTTAATGTCACACGAAAACGGCGAAACTACTTTTAAAAATGTCCCCAGAACCGGGGCAGCTGGTTAATCAGAAAGATAATACGGAACCCGCCAGCCAGCCAATCAAACCCGCAAGAAACCAGTTTTTCCCCCTTTGCAAAAAGAATCATCAGTCAAAATGTAAGTAACAACCTACCAACCCCTGCTTTCTTCAATAATGCAGAAAAAAATTGGAGGGGTGCGAAAAAAGGGGGGTGCGTTAAAACTTCCTTCCTTGTGTTGATACTTCCATCATCTGGAAAAGAAGCAATGGGTTAAGTATTGGGGAACGCATTAGAGTAGAAGGGATCTAGAGACTTCAGGTGTTCTCTTGTTTATAGTGATAATAAAGCATATTGCCCAAAGTTTTTATTAAATTTTCGATACACAGATATTTGGGAAAGCGTTGCTTGCCGTAAAAGAAAGAAAAATTTTTCTGACCGTTTTTAGTGTTGGCTACAACTACTAGATAGGAAAAAGATGAGGGAAACGAAAACATCTTTCATTTAAGAAAACTCCAAGTTAGTCTTGATAACAAATTTTTTATTGTCCATCCATCCCTTCATTCTCCACCCTCTGCATAGCCTACCCCTCCCCCCCCGCCCGCCTACCGCCCGACCAAAATACGGTCTGTTTGGGTCAACAATTATCGCTTGGAAATGTTTCTTTTACATTACTCTAAAGGTTAGTAAAAAAAAAAACAGATAAATTTTTGTCTATCCCCCTACCCGACAATTTTACCTAGTCAGCCCGTTAGACAGCGGGGCCCTATCCCGCAGCTAATAAACTACTAACCGCTCCACTATCCAAACAGCAGCTGGGTATCCAAACACTAGTCAGCTGTTCAGACAGCGAGTAGATAGCAGACAGCTAGCTAGGTCTTTGGGAAGTGGGTCTTCTTGAATGTTTCTTCAGAAGAAAAAAGCCCAAAAAAAACTGAAGGCGGCAATGTGTTGCTTGCTAGCGCTTAAAAGCTTTTTCCTCCTTTCAGCGCTAACCCATTTTCACGGGAAAAAAAAATAAAGGAAGATTTTGCTTCTCGGCAGATGCCATATAACCACAGTTTTTAAAAAAAATAAAAAAAAACTGTCAATAAGAGAGAAGTGAGACGGGGGAAAAAGGATTCTTGTCAAAAAACTTTGAAGTGGACTGGGGGGATTTCAAATTCCCCCTTTTTCTGGGAAATTTTGTTTTTTGTTATCATAACAGTTAACTCGCCAATAAATTTGATGGGTGGGGCTGTTGTAGTAAACAGTGCTAAATATTGCTTCTTTTAACTGTTACGTCACATGAAAAAGGCAAAACACTTTTAATTCGACACTGTCCCAAGAACCCCTAGGTTGGGCCCCCCAGTAAGAACTTAAGAAACCCAAACCCGGGAATTAGCCAACTAGTTACCCAAATAAAAAAACCCCAAAAAACCCCCAGCCAAACCGTTTGCTGCTAAGTAAGGAGTAGCCAGCCGTAGTCGTGAGGGGAAAAAAAATTCCCAATCCCGCTGTCTTTAAGGGGCAAAGGGAAACAGGGGGATTAAAGAAAGACGATGCGCTAGTTAAGAGTTCCTTTTGGTTTGTGGCTTCTTTTATCCCCGAAAAAAGGAATTTTGAGTAATCCAAAGAGACAGATGGAGATGGAAAGGCGTAAAATGACTGATTTCCCCGTTTATGAACGATTCAGTAGGTTTAGATACAAGGTTATGTTACGCCGAAAAAACCCCTTTTGTGAAATTTTATAATGTTGGGTACAATTGGGACGAAAAAAGATCAGGTTTTTTTGAAATCTTTCTTGTAAAGTATTTAATTTTTAGTCTTATAGTCCCTTGTTTGAGTATTTTGTTATTGTTCGTTATTTTCATCACTGATGTTGTAAAGCAGCAGAGCAGCGCGCAGCGCCGAGCAGCAGCAGCAGCAGCAGCTTAGTTAGTAGTAGTATAGTAGAAGTAGTGTAGTAGTTTCTTTTAAAAAAGCAAAATCAAATACGCTTGTCCAATCAACCAGCGTTTGCCCGCACAATGCATTAAAAATATGAAAAATAAGCACATTCGTCACCCCCGTCATTGAATAGCCCGCTACCATCTCCCCCCTCGTCAGCCCCGTCAGTTTACAATCAGGGAGCTTATATTTTTTTCTCTTGTCTTTAGACGTTCAGACAACAACATTTTTGGACTTTTAAAACCCAGGCCCCGGGGCAACGCATGCAAACATTTGCGACACGTTAAAACCTGTTCTGCTTTTCGAAAGAGTGTCATTGTGTTCCGGGGGGAAATATGAAAAATTTACAAAAACCGCAACACACGGGGCTAATAAAAAAAATAAAAAAAAGCAATGATGTATTCCCCTTTTCCCCGATATTAAAAAAAAAAAACCCCGGCGCTTGATTTGTTGTTTTACAAGATTTAGCGCCATGTAATTTCCATCCTTTATTTTTTTCCTATTGTTTTTCACAATTTGAGCAAAGATAAGTCACACTGGCCGTTAAGGGTGAAAGTCAGTCTCAGCCTTTGACGTCGGGCCCAAAAGAGAAAATTTCCATTTTTTTTGGTCTTTCTGGGGAAAAAAAAGGCGGAGAGATTTAAATTTGACCCCGGCGAAGACCCGTTGGCTCGTTTTAGAGGGCTATAAACAACGGGTTAATCGATTGGATTTGGGTTTTGAAAACAATAAAACATAAAATTTATATAGCGCTTTTTTTCAAAAAAACAAATCAAAAGCTTTCATCCATCCCTTTCATTTTTCAGCAGCCAGTTAAATTTAAGTTTTTTTTTTAAAATGTTCAAAGTATATCCACCCTCCAGCACGCACACCCAAAAGGGTTCGCTCCGGAGGTGATGGGGTTTTGACTGTTGAGGGCAGGACAAAATGAAATGGGAAAGATGAGGAAAACTTAGCTTTGAAATAAATGTGCTTGAGGCCGGATTTTAAAAACATCATAAGAAGGCCTTTGGCGAAGGAAAAAAGGGGGGGGCATTCCCGTCAATGGACCAAAAACAGAAAAAGGCAAGGCCATGGTGGACGTTTTTTTGGGTTTTTTGCACAAGGTATCGCGCAAGCCGGAGGGGGCAAGAAGGGGGTACGGTGAAGACATTTACGGGTTTTGGGAATGTGTTTTTGGGAGGGGACCCAAAAAGCAGAAATAGACAAAAGGGGGTAGCAGGAAGAAAGGAACGAACGACACAAAAAGAGGAGGAAAAGAGAACATTTTTAGCACAGAGTTTCAAAGGGGGGATCGTTTATCCAACATGTCTGGCATCCCACGTGGGGTTGCACGAAAAAAAAGCTCTGAAGGGGAAAAACGAAAAAGCGGAAAGCTGGGGGCCCTTTCCCTTCTCTTGCAAATCGCAAATCCATTCCAGGGTCGGATGAGGCAAGCGCGCATGTTAGGATGTCAGATGTCAAATTTAAAAACCGCGAAGTTTAAAGAAAATATGAATGGCCGAAAAAAAATTGCGTGGGGGTTCCTTTTTATTGTGTGTATTTTTGTGTGTGGGGGGTGGGGGGGAGGGGGGGGGGCGTGGGGGTAAGGGGGGGTTTTGGGGGTAATTTTGTAGAATGATTTCCCCTTTTTGTTTTTTTCTTGTTTTTGTTTTCTTCCTTCTCTTTTCCTTCTTCTTCTTTTTTTCTTTTCTTCTTCTTTCTTCTTCCTCTTCCCCTTCTTCTTCTTTTTTTCTTCTTTTCCCTTTTTCTTCTTCTCCCTCCCTTCCCTTCTCCTTCTTTTTCTCTTTCTCCTTTTTCTTTTCCCTTTTCCCTTTTTTTCTCCTTTTCCCTTTTTCTCTACCCCTCTTCATTCTCTTTGCTTTTCCAGTTCTCTTTCTTTTTCTTTCCCCCCCTCTCCTCATTGCCTTTACTTTTTTCTTGTTCCTACCCTCAACTTCACCTTCTTAGGGGAGTTTTCCCCCCCCCCCCCACCCCTCTATTCCCCCTTTTCTGGTCCCTTCCCCACATGTGTGGTCGAAAAGGGGTCCATCAGGGCAGGAAAGGGAAACTTTCAGCAAGGGCATGGGGTCTCACCAGTGCTCTGCTGTGCCTGCCACTGCTTCAACGGCTTCAGGAATGACTTTGCTTTATTTGGAAAATATGATAACGGGGCCAAAATTTAAAATTTTAAACTACAAAAAAAGTGTAAAAAACCCAAAAAAAAAATAGGGATGGGAAAACGATGGTTAGGTTGATGGATGGATCGGATGGGGGGGCGGAAACCGGGTCAGAACATTTTGCTCGCAATTGACAACCCGGGTTCGATTTTCCCTTTAAGGGGATATTTTCCTCTGGGGTTAAATCAGTGCAGACACTCCACCTCCCCAAAGTCCTTCGAATGAGCTATAAGTGAGGGGCCCATGTGCGAACGCATGCAGAAAACTTGCCAAGTTAAATCCCGTTCCCCTTTTATAAGAGTAGGGCCTTTTTGGGGCTGTGGGAAAATTTTCAAAAGTTCCAAAACCCCATACACACGGGGGCTTAATGTAAAAAAAAAAACATATAGTGCTTTTTCCTATCCTCAAAAAGAATTAAAAAAATAAAAAAAACAAAAAAATTCTTAAGGCTTTTTTAATTCAAATGCGTTTGATGTGGCCTAGTATATTTCAAACACTGCACCATATTTACCCCAAATACACTTGAATTGACACAAAACAACACACCACCACACACACACAGCACCCACACACCAAAACACAAACTCTTCACACGGTTTGAACATACACTTGTTAGACCCGCCCACAAAACGATTCCCCCTTTTCAAAATCGTTTAGAACGGGTGCAGATGTCGGCTCTTTGCTTCAAATGCCCGGCCGGTACTTTAAGTATGAGGATTGCAGGGGGAATGATTACCGATTAGCGGTACTGGGAGACAAGCCGGGGAGAGACAGACTGAATGCATTTTTTGACGCCCATCAACCCGGCCAAAGCCGTTTAGCCAAACCCCTGATGGCGCTGAAAGCTCCTAAACCCGTTTCTGATGCAAGGGGGTTTGTTTTCTTGGGTTTTTTTAACCTTTTTTAAAGACCAGGGGGAGGGTGGGATTGCTTTTAGGGGTTACATTTCTTTTAAATTTCTTTGATAACTTTGTTTTGTTTTTGATGGGTTTGATTTTGTCGGGCGGAAAAAATGATTTTAAAGTATTTTTTTCACGTCTAAAACTGTTGTTACTTTTTGACGGGTGTATGAGTTGTTTGATTTTTGTTTTTATTTTGCAAAATGGAATTTGTTTTTTAAAGGGGACATTTTTGAATTGTCCTTCTTCATTTTTTTAAAATTTTAACCCTTTTTCTTTTTTCACTGGCTTTTTGCATTTTGCTTTATTTTTTTTTTTTCAGCCCCCTTTTTTTTTTGGTTTTTTTTTTTTTTTTGGGTTTTTTTTAAGCGTTTTGGTTTTTTTTTATTTTAAATTGGTGATTGTTTTTTGGTTTTTTTTTTTTCCCTTTTTTTGTTTTGGTTTTTTTTTGGGGGGGGGGGGGGGTGGTTTTTGGGTTTTGGGAATTTTATGTTTTTTTTAGAAATTTTTTGATAATTTTTCTTTTTTTTAACAAATGTACATGTATTTTTTTGGATTATTAATTTTTTTTTGTTAAAAAAACCCCCCCTGGCCCCCCCTGCCCTGCCCCCGGGGGCCCTCGCTTGCGTTGTTTTTAACTGCAATCAATTTTTTGTTAACCCTTTTTTTACAAAAACTTTTCTTATATGTTGCAGGCCTAACCCTAAACGTTCCGGTATTTCAGTATGTCTGTTCCTCATTTTGTTTAGAACCAATTGGGGAAGTGGCGGGGTTGTTAGAAAATTAATGTTTTACAATTGGGGGATAGGTGTTTGAAGTTACTGAAAAGTGGTGTTTTATTTGTGAAAGGGGTTTTTTATTGGACTGTTTTATGTTTATTTTTTTCTTTTTGGTTTTATAATTTTTAAGGGAAGGGATTTTTTTTGAGGGAAACGGGGGGCCCCCCGGGGGGGGTTGTAAAGAGTGTAATTTTTTTGTTATTTTTTGTTTTATAAAAGGGGTTTTTTTGAATTTTTAGGAAAAATTTTTTTTTTATAAGTTTTTTTAATGGTGGTATTTGGGAATTTAAAGGGGTAGTTTTTAATAAAATTTAGAAAAAAAATTTTTGGGTTAATGGGGAAAAGATTTTTGGTAAATGGGTTAACCCTAATTTGTAGTTGTTTTTGGGGGGTAATAAAATTCCCTGGTTTGATAAAAAAAGAGGGGTAGAAAAATTTTAAAAAAAAGTAAAATAATGAAAATAAATTTTTTTGAAAAGAAAAAAAAAAAGATTTAAAAAAAAAATAAAAAAAATTTTTAAAAAAGAAAATAAAAAAAAAAAAAAAAAAAAAAGTTGGATAGATAAAAGGGGAAGTTTAGATTTATGGGGTTGTGAAAAGGTTGGGGTTTTTTGGGGTAAAATGAATGTTGTTTTGGTTTTTTTTTTGGTAAGGGTTTTTTGATTTTAGTTAAGTTTGTGTGGTTTGGGGGGATTAAAAATTTAAAAGTTTTGTAAAAAATGTTTTATTTAAAAATTATTTTTTAAAATTAAAGTTTTTAATATTTTTTTGGGTTTTTTTTTTTTTTTTTTTGAAAAAAAGGAAGGGGGGAAAAAAAAACAACAAAAAAACAACAAAAGGACAGCAGGGCCTGAGGGGACAAAATTTTGGGCAATGCAAAACACTCAGGCCTGGTTTTGGTTTTTTTTAGAAAAAGCAGACAACAACTGAAAAAAATTTTTACAAAACGATTTACATTTAAAAGGGAAACAACAGAAAGGCGCGGGGGTTGGGAAAAAAAAGGGGAGCAACCAGACAGGGCAGGGACAACCCGGATGGGTTTAAAAAGTGATTGAGTGTGTTTGGGGTTGAAGGAAACATAAAATTTCCAAAAAGTTGAAAGAAAAAAAACAAATAAAAAGCCAAAAGGAAAAAGACATGACAATCAAAAAACGATAAGGTCCCCCAAAAACAGCCGGCAACAAACAAAACAACAAACCAAAAAAAGCAAACAAAGAAAAAAAAAAACAAACCAAAAAAACAACACACACAACAAAATTGAAAAAAACCCCCCCCAAACCCAAAAAACAGCAAAACAAAATTTTTAGTTTTTCCCCGACTTTACAACGCATAAACACAAACAAAAAAACAAAAAACTGTTTTTTGCTTGCCCTTGAAATTTTTTTTCCTTTTTTTACTTGTTTCTAACTTTGGAAAAAAAACCCAAAAAAAAAAAGATAAAAAAATGTTGTTTCCAATTTTATTCGGGGGTTTCCCTTTCCTTCTGGGTTTTTCCATTTTTTCGTTTTTTTATTTTGGGTCACGTAAATTGGGTTACGTTTATACATCCAATCCCCATTTCGTTCGTTTTAGAACATGTACCCGTTCCCCCCAAAAGAGGGGAAAATGTTTTGTGAGGAATAAAGGGAAAGGGGGTGCAATGCCTAGTCTTCACTTGTTCTTCAAACTCGCTGAAGTTGCCCCTTTGCTGCAGGCCATAAAAATGTTTTGACTTTAAGAAAGTTATATAAAAAGAAGGAACAAAAAACCCATTTAAAATTAGATTTGATTTAATATTTTAAAAAAAGGGGAGGGTTGCATTGGATGGCAGAAAACAAGCAAGGGGGAGATGTAGGATAAAAAAGGGTATGGAAAAATACGCAAAACAGTGGTGAGGGGGGAAAAGGGAAATTTTTCTAACAAAAATTTCCAATGGGGGGTAACCTTCGATACATGGGTTTTGAGGATGGTTTCCCCCCCTCCCCCCCCCCTGCTCTTTTCAAGGAAAGTTGACAACCTTACAAGTTTATTTTTCTTATTTGAAATGTTGAAATGGTGAAAAAGAAAATAAAAAAAGTGAATATAATCAAAATTTAATTTGCAAATTTTTAAACTGTAAAACGGGCCCCGGTACGGCTTAATGATCTTATTAAGGGGGTTTTGTTACGAAGGATTGAATTTTTTTTAAAGAAAAAAGTAATCATCAGCTCTAGATTGATTCAAAGTGTCGTGTGTGTAGGTAGTGGTTTTTGCGAGGGTAGTGTGGTGTGAAGTAGTGTTGTGGCGTAGGTAGTGCAAATTTAGTTAGTGTAGTGTGGAGTGTGTAGTGTAGTGGGAATAGTGTAGTGTATTAGTGAATTTTTGTAGCGTAGCGTAGTGTAGTAGGTTTTCGTGTAGTGCAGTGTAGGTAAAAGCAGTGTATGTAGGTGTTAGTGAAAAATCGTTAGTGTACTGACTGTCCCGTACTATAAATGCACTATTAAGTATAGTGTATGAAAAAAAGTACTAGTAGGATTTCACCCCAATGAAAAAGCTAAACCAATCTTGACAATCTGTCCATTATCCATCCTCCTCCATCCATCCATCCACCCAAACCTCTTCGAAGGTAATGTTTTTTTCTCTCTCCACTATCTACACTTCTGCACAAAAATACCCTTTCCCCGATATTTTTTTTCTTCATTCGCAAAACAACCCATCCCCCCCCCCTTTAATTTGGGTTGGCTTATTTCCCCTCTCCCCACCCTCCCTACCACCTCACTCATTTCCTGTCCCTGTTTTTTAAAAAAACCCCCATAAGCCCCGGGGGGAAGACAGCTGACAGCAAGACAGTTGGACAGGTTGCTGATCGCCTGTTCGCGTGGTGTGTGTGTTTTGTATGTGTGTGTGGTGTGTGTGTGGTGTGTGTTGTGTGTGGTGTGTGGTGTGTGCGGTTGGTGTGTGTGTGTGTGCGTGTGTGAGTGGTGTGTGTGTGTGTGTGTGGTTGTGTGTGGTTTTGTGTTGTGTGGTGTGTGTTGGTTGTGGTGTTTGCGTGTGTTCAGTGATCTGATTTAAGTTTTATTGAAAAAGTGTAGGGTTTGATTTTTGGACGGTTTATAAAAAAAAGTATGAGAGAAGGGGCACACACGAATGCATGGGTCGTGTGCGTGCGCAAACATGCCCCCGTAGGGTACGGGCGTGCTATAAGTGTTTCATGATGCATGTATACATACACACTCCACAATATCAAAAATGGGTGTTTGATGTAACCCGGCGCAAAGCACCAAAATTAATACAACCCCGCCCCCGCGCGCACTGCAGATACACCCACAAATTTAAAAAACAAATTTAAAAATTTTTATCTCAAAAACAGGAATTCAATACACCAAAAAAACACACAACCCCCCAACACACTGCACACCAAAACATCCAGATAAAACACACAACACTCAACACACTCACACACACACATCACCCACCACACACGCGCCCAAAAACACACCACACGCACACACACAAACACACCCAAAATCCAACACAAACAACACACACAACAAACAACACAAAAACCTCAACACACTCACAACAAACATACAAAAACACCACACACAAACTTAAACTTTGGAGAGAACTGTTATCTTTCAAGTTTTAAAAGACGGACCCAAAGGGGCAGACTATTGTGCTTTGGACTTGTAAATTTATTACTCCTATTGGTTTCGTGACTGGTAAGAATGAGTTGAGTGCAAGCGCTTTGATTTGTCTGTGAAAATACAGGGGTATATAAACCCCCTTGTATAGATAGTAGTAGTAGTATAGTAGTAGAGTATATAGTAGTGTATGTTATCCTCATTTTATTATTAATATTATTATTATTATTATTATTATTTCATTATTATTATTATTATTATTATTTTGCGACAAGAAAAAAAAATAGAAAAAAGGCAGAAACAAAGAGAGGGCTGTGAGTAGGAGTGTAGAGTTAGTTAGAGCTATAGTAGAGTAGAGTGTGTAGTGTAGTAGTAGTATTTAATAATTATTATAATAATTATTTTTTTATTATTATTTTTATTATTTACGACAAGAAAAAAAAATAGAAACAAGGCGAAAAAAAAGAGGGGTGTTTAGTAGTGTAGTGTAGTGTATAGTAGTTAGTAGTAGTGTAGTAGTAGTGTTGTGTAGTAGTAGTAGAGTAGTATAGTAAGGCGTAGTAGTAGAGTTATTATTATTATTTTTATTTTATTAAATTTTTATTATATCTTAATATATTATTTTATTTTTTGACGACAAGAAAAAAAAAAGGGAAACAAGGTGAAAAAAGAGAGGGCTAGGGGAGAAAAAAAGTCCAAGCAGACAATCGCCCAAGGCGGGGGATGCGGTTTTGTTATACTGACAAAGGCCCCGCCTCCCCCCGGGATGGGCCTTGTTTTGTCTCATCCAGGTCGTAATGAGCAATGTGTGTCAACATTCCCAAAAAACTTTAGATCCTGATTACATTTGAAGCAATACATGGACCCCCCTTGCGGGTTTTAAACGATTTTGGAATAATCAATTTTGGGTTGGGGGTGAGGGTGGGGTTGAGGATGGTCTTTTTAAAAAAAAATTATGCAGTTTAAACAATTGTGCAAAATTTTTAAATTGTTTTTTTTTGCGGTGTGTGTGTGCGTGTTTTGGGAGAGGGAGGGTGCGTGTTTGCGCCGTGCATCTCACGTGTGTTTGTGGTGCTGTGTGTATGTTCGCGTAAGTGTATGTTGTGGGTGGGTGGTTTTGTGTGGGGGTGTGTGTTGTTGTGTGTGGGGGTGTGTGTGTGTGTGTGTGTTGATGTGTGTGTATGATGGGGAGTGTGATTGGTGCGTTTTGTTTGTAGTGCGATTGTGTGTGTGGGGGTTGTGGTTGGTGTGTGTGTTCCCCTTTAAGTAACATCTTTTCACATTTGAATAAGACAAAAGGTTGTATGTGTGTGGGGGTTTTGTGCATGTTGTGGAAAAAATACATGGTGTAGATCAGGGGAGAGTAGTGTGTATTGGGGATGGTGTTTTGTGTGGTTGTGTGTGTTGGTGTGTGTGGGGGTGTGTGTGTGTTGTGTGGGGTTGGTGTGTATGCTGGGGTGTGTTGTGTGCTCTTTGTTGTATGGGCGTTGTGGTGTGTGTGTGTGGTGTGTGTGTTGTGTGTGGGGTTTTCCTCTTTAATGTAACATCTTTTTTCATTACGTAATTTAGACAAAAGTGGTGTATGGTGTGTGTTTTGATGTGGTGAGAACTACAGCGTGTAGATCAGTTTAAATATGTGTGTTTGGGCAGAGTGTTTTTGGGGTGTGTGGGGTTTGTGTTGTGTGTGTGTGTGTGTGTGTGTGGTGTGTGTGTGTGGGGTGTTTGTGTGGGTGTGTGTTCAAGTCAATCAAGTCAAGTCAAAATTTTTTTTCCAGATGGTAATTGAATAAGCAATGGGTTTGCTTTTTTTTCATCAAGCCATCTATCTGAAGTAGTGTTGTGTAGCGTAGTGTAGTGCAATTTAGTGTAG
>CM054157.1:30317174-30319674 GCA_028751875.1 Rapana venosa | reverse complement strand
ATCGACCTTAAGAACAACAGCGCGTTCTCACTAGCTTTATCTAGGTGGACATGATGATGAATGTTCTGAGTCACAATAAAATGCAGGGTCAATGCGTTCCTGTACGACATGTCCTACACAATGTTTGCAGGCATCGGCAATGCAGCAAGCGTGTTATGTGTAATCTGTTCATCTGTCATCAGCGTCGGGTATCCTGCTTACCAATCTATATTTTTCCCAGTAGTCTGCATACATAGATTGGATTGGAGTGGAGTGGGGTGGAGTGGAGGGGAGTGTCGGGGTGGGGTGGGGTGGAGTGGGGTGGGGTGGGGTGGACGCGTGTGTCGGGGTGGGGTGGGGTGAAGTGGGGTGGGGTGGGGTGGAGTGGAGTGGAGTGGGGTGGAGTAGAGTGCTGTGCTGTGCTGTGCTGAGCTGTGCTGTGCTGTGAAGTGGAGTGGAGTGGAGCTTTGGGTCGGGTCAGCTCGAGTTGTGCAATATTGGGCAAAATAATGTAACATAGACATTCATATCGATCGATCCATCCATCCATTTATCCATACATTTATTTATCCATTCACCCACCCATCCAATCCTCTTTTTTCGTCCATCTATCAATCCATTAATTCACCTATCTATCCATCCATCCATTCATCATCCATCATGTCTCCTTTCGCTGTCCTTTTGATTCGTTTCCATCCATCCATCCATTATCCATCCATTGCAAGATACATCCACAACCTAAGCAAAGCACACTAGTTTCTGAATCAGCTTGAAGCCTGGTGGCTGAGCACAGCAGAACACTGGTGATGACACCATGTCCCTTGCTGAAAGCTTCCTTCCTGTCCTGATGCATCCTCTTCTGACCACACAGTGGGGAAGGAGAACCAACAATGGGGAATGGAGATAGGGGAGGGGGGAGATCGGGCAGAGAGTGATTAGTTGACTAGATGAAGGATGGGGAGGTTGAGGGGATGGAGAGAAGAAGGGGGGAAGGGTGTACGAGAGAGTATGGTTATAAAGAAAGAGTGTAGTTCGCGCATACTGATATCATCACTTCTCTTTTCTTCATGGCTTAGCTTTACATAGGCCGGGGGAAGGGCAGGAGAGATTCAGGATTTTAACTTTAATGGAAATGATGGTAGCGAGCGAGACATGGACAAATACAAGGGTGTTGAGGATGGCTAAAAAAAACTGAGGGGGGGGGGAGCGGATTTGTTATCTGGGGATCATGAATGCATGTTGGTAATATAATGAAAGCCTCACGGGTTCATGGCTGACTGTTTACTAGATAGTTTGATTTATTAATTGATAATTTGTGTGTGTGTTTGTGTATGTGTGTGTTGGGGTGGGTGGGGGAAGGTGTGTGTGTGGTGGGGGAGGGGGGTAAGTGTAAGCCTATGTTGGGGTTGGAATATGTATCAAATAAATGCATAGATCCAATGGTAGATGAGCGAAATACAGATGAAAAGCAGCAACATAGAGAAATAGCTATATAACCATAAAATGAGATATTGCAAAAGCCAAAAAATATAGTATTTTATTAAGGATGAGTACAAATAAACGAGTAACCTTTTCGAAAGATATAAAAACAAGTAATCCCTACACAAAAAGCATAGCAGAAGTTTCATGTTTCCCCGTGGAACTAGACTTGTAGCTTGATCTCTGACGTTTCTGGGACATCATTATCTGATTCACAACTACGAAACTTCATCATTAGTCTGCATGACAAAGTTTCAAACAAAAACTCCATAAGCAGAGGGAGAAGGCTGAGCTGTCGTCGGCTTGCTAAAGTCAGCATGTACAGCATATCTAACGGTCTCGAATGCAGCAGCCGTGTACTCTATAATCTATCATCAGGCGACAGGTAAAGGCTTTAAACATTCCAGACATCACTGTATACTATCTGTACCTGCCTGTCAATCCAGCCTATGTGAATACAATCGACATGAAGTGCGAAAAGTAGTGCGAGAGAGAGAGACAGAGGGACAGAGACAGAGAGACGGACAGGCAGACAGAAAGACACAGACAGACACAGAGACAGACACAGACACAGACAGACAGACAGACAGAGACAGACAGAGACAGAGACAGACAGACAGATAGACAGACACAGAGAGAGAGACGGAAACAGAAAGACTATGCGCAGACGAACAAATCTGTCTGTCAAAACCTGTGTGTGTGTGAGTGAGTGGTACTTTTTAAAGACAGACAATCATAACAACAACAAAAATTATAAAGAGAAAATATCAAACCAAAATCACTGCACAGCATCACCAAACATAAGGCAGAGTGCGAAACAAATATCAATTCAAACAAAACCAAATAAACAAAACAAGCACAAAAAGCCAAAGAAACAAACATGAAAAACAACAAAAAATGACCAAACCACAGCTCTAGAAATAAAAGGGGGGAAAAGTATAGAGAAACAGAACGATAAGTGCTTGTTAGACTTGCGATTTGCGATAACACTAAAGCATCCCTGCTGTGATAAGGATTCATTTCTCTGATATGATCGTGAATG
>CM054157.1:30307174-30309674 GCA_028751875.1 Rapana venosa | reverse complement strand
TAGTTTTATTACTTCCTTTGATGCTAAGTATTTTTTTGTCATCACACACGCAACCGGTAAGGTAGTCTGTAAGTTGTGACAAAGTTAGTCAAGGCACTCAGTTAGAAACTTGACAACAATTGTCAGGGGAGCAGAACTGGTTTTTACTTAGCTCAAAAGCACTGCACGCGTTCGCACACGGGGCCTTGGTTGATAGTCTCATTTTAAGAACTTTGGTATTCAGTTTGACTTTTTCTTCAAACTGGGAAGAAAGGACGTGGCTGGGAATGAACCTAGAATCTCACGGTTTACTTGTTGACAGGCAAACATATAAACCTTCCTGCCACCTCCTTCTTAGCCGTGTGTCATTGTAATTGGTGGGTTTATTTATTATCAAGGAAGTAATGTGTTGAGTCGAAATTTGTGACAGAACACGATAAACCCCTTGGGGAACTAATGCATTTTGTTACAATTGCGACATAGCCTGTCGACCCTGCCAGGCTTTCCTCCAGCAGTATGCTGCAAACTGTGCCAAAGCGTGTTGTTGAGACATAGCGCGTCTAAACAAACATGACCTTATCCCAATAAGATAACTCCACTGACTATTAGTGACCCCAGCATACACGGACATTGCATTAACGACCGTCAGAAAACACACAACCACCTGACCTTTCAGACGAACAAGCTGTCCTGGCAGTCTGCTGTAACCGCTTGTTGGATGGAATCAGGCTGGACAACCCATTCACAGGCAGCTGCTGAAACTACTGAACGTTCCTTGAAGCTAAAGGCAGGCGGTGGTTTAGAACGCAAGTGACAGAGGATAGGATAATTAATGCACAATGGAACGACTCTCATTATGTTGTTTCACATACGACCGCAACAGAGGGGCAGATAGCAATGATATTGTCTTGACTTTGATTACAGATCGTTGTTTCACTTAAGATTACAATAGAGGTGCAGGCAACGATAATAATGCCTTGTATTTGGTCTGTAAAACATGTACATCATTAGTTTGATAGTCAGAACTGGTTATACTTTAGTGTCTAGGCTGCATTTGAGAATAGTGTGTAATTACTATGTGTCATTTCCAGATGTTTTTGTTTTATTTTGTTCTGTTGTCGATGTGTCTATATTTCACTACGAAGGTTGCTTTTTTTCATAATCTGTTTGCCATGAACAGCTATTTGCTGTTGTGAATTATGAATATACATTTCACAAAAAGCCCTAGGTTTATTGTTTAGAAAAGGGGAGCAGGGTAAACTACCTAAGCCCCTGTTCCAGAGGATTCGTCCCCTAGAGTTAACATCACTTCTGATGCCATTCCTCCTAAAGGCCTTCAAAAGAGACTATAAATCAATGTTCCTGTAAAAATGCATGCAAAATATCTTGCGCTCACATTTAAACCTTTCTGCTTTTTTTCTGAAGAGTGGGCCATTGCATTCCCAGCAAGAATGAATGACAAAGCCTAAAAAACTGTGACTTTAAAATAAAGTTATGCTATATAATATTATGTGATAGTCTTTATCTATTTTCAAGCAGATAAAAAAAATTACTCTCAGTTAAGAGATGAAAAACATCATAAAGGTGTGGTATTGCTGCGTCGCGATATACTTTAAAATAGCC
The DNA here is from genome assembly GCA_028751875.1 of Rapana venosa. Taxonomy (NCBI): domain Eukaryota; kingdom Metazoa; phylum Mollusca; class Gastropoda; order Neogastropoda; family Muricidae; genus Rapana; species Rapana venosa. The sequence continues at coordinate 30,308,072 of CM054157.1, read as the reverse complement.
ATAACACTTATGGTAACATAGTAGTTCTTAGGCACAATAATCATGTGAGCAAGTGTGCATATTCTAGCTGACTCCCAAAGATAAGCTGAGAAATATGCAGCACCATTACCAAGGCAACAAGCTTGTTCTTCGACCAAAGTTGTAGGTGTATAGTGCTGTGTAGGATTTTTCTTTTGTTCTTTGGCTACATCTCCTGTGTTCACCACTGGTCAGATTTTTGCATAATGTAACCACTCCACCCCCAGCCATAACCATTGAAGTAGGTGCATTCTGACTTCAGGGACGATGTCTAGACAGGGAACAAGTATGCATTCATTTAAACTGATATCAGTCGTTCCTACCAGCAGAAAACAGTCTACTTCTGACCCACAAGGATGGATTTAACGTATGTACAAAATGTCCTATGTGCATTTACTAGGACTTGGTTTACAGTCTGATATTAAGGAGTTTGGGGGGAGAGGAGGTGGTGCTTGTTAGGCTGTCCCCAGGGAAAAATCCACCCCAGCAGGCGCATCAATGGTGGCTCGAATCAGGGTCCGTCAGATAACGAGCTCAATGCCCTAACCACTGTGCTAACAACGTGCCCCAATTGTTTTTAATCCCAACTCCTTTGTTCATTTCGAGGATCACCAATAAGCACTCATAATTCTACATACATTACTCATAAAGTTATGAAGAGATTAGCACATATTTCTTTGTATAATCTTACCGGAAAGACTCGCCTGTAAATAAAATCAAAACCACACCTAGGTCCGAGGTAAAAATAAACCACACGCACACACACAAAACTTTGATTCAAAAGACAGGCCTGAAACTGGCAAAAGATTCCTCAGAGACGGAAACCCCGAGTCCAACATCTTACCAATTCGCTACACTGTTACTCTGGTTGGGACCACAA
>CM054157.1:30290106-30306674 GCA_028751875.1 Rapana venosa | reverse complement strand
AGAAAAATAAAACGTTTTTTAAAAACTTTTAAAGAAAGTTCAGAAATGAGTACGATAATCCAATATTTCTAATAATAAATTGGGTAAAATGACAGCGACTGTCATAGAGGGGAAATAATTAGAAGAAAAGGAGGGGGGGGGGGGGGAACCAACTAAATAAACAAACAACACAAACTGAATAACAAAAAAATTACCCGAAATGAGAGAGAGAGAGAGAGAGAGAGAGAGAGAGAGAGAGAGAGAGATGCTGTAGGCTAGTGCATGTGTGTTCTGCGTCACTGTTTGTTATTGTCGTCTGGGAAGGCTCGACAGAGATAAGAACTGCTCCCTCCCGATTCAAGTCTGAAAACTCCCTGCTGAATAGGCCTACTACGTGCGGTAATTTGGCATTAAAAAAATACAGCCATGCGATCATCTTAAAACTCGTCGCAGTCGACCTAAAAATTGTAAGATAAACGATTCGGAACCAAACAATTCCCATTACCTCTGTGAGCATGCCAATCTGGTCAAATTTGAGGGATTTTCCCCTGGTTGTCTAAAGTTGGGGAGTACTCTTTATACTGTCGCTGTCTCCATTGGATTTTTATTTAATCAATAACTTTGTATTGACAGTGTTTTATGACGTTTTTATATATGTATTAATACAAACACAACGTGCTTAGCAATTTTAGAATGATTTCTGGTTTATTACTAACCAGGTTTGCACAGCGAACATCAGGTTCAAGTTGGCTTCAAAAGCGGTGCACACAAGTATCTTACAGTCTAAGAGAAACAACCGCTGTTTAAAATAGTCTATCAAGATTGAGTTCCCTTGAATTTGCTGTGATCGTCTCTTTCAATGATCAATGCAGATGTCATCCACGCAAGTTTTTATTTGATAGAAAGAAACTAGAATAATGATTCAAGGTTTACAGCATAAATTGCAGCTTTGTTTAAGCTGATGCAATAACCATTGCGATCATAATGATTAAATGAAAAGAAAACAAACAAAATAAACAAGTGAAGAGTGACACAAACATGTGTCTCTCATATTATTTGTCTTTCCGTTCCCTGTCTCACAGACACACAGACACACACGCACGCACGCACGCACGCACGCACACACACACACACATACACACACACACAAGTGCACGCAGGCATGCACGCAGGCACGGACGTTTGCACGTATGCACGCACGCACACTAATAATGATGATTGTAATGATAATAATAATTAATAACAATGATGATACCAACAGCAACAAAACAATATAAACAACAACGATGATTATGATGACAAAAAAAAGAGGGAATAAAATGATGATGATGGTATGATGACAACAACAACAAACAAACACACAACAAACGAAAAACCCCACCAACAACAACAGCAAACAACAACAACAACCACCACCCAAAAAAACAACAACCCAACAACAACAACGAACAAACTAACCAAAACCCAACCACCAATGAAATCTAGACAGCACAAACGTAGGTGCAGGGGGGTCGGCCCGCTATTGCGCGGGCCTGATATTGCGGGGGCCCGCTATTGCGCGACAGTGTAGACACAGCCTAGGAAATACTGTACTGACAATAATATGCGATGCAGCCTAAAGTATAGGGCCGCCTAAGGTGTAGTAAACGTTGCAGCCTACGTACGATGCAGTAAGGCTGCAACGTATATTATACCTTAGGCGACACTGTCGTTTTATACTTTAGGCTGCTAATCTTCATGGCAAAGACAATGCATATTTTTAAACAATAAAGGGAAATAAAGAGGTGTCACAGTTTTTTTATTCCACAAAATCACTTTTGCACTCCCAACATTCAAAGCATCGAGCTCAAAACCACTACCTTATAAACAATTCTCAGGTGGTCATAATATGATACCAACAAATAAACTAGCAAAGAAAATGTTGATATTGCATTCATTCGAATCTTGAAAATAAATTCAAAACATAACACAGCATCCTGAAATCATCTTTCGTCTTCTCAACTTCTCAATAAAAAAAACAACTAAAGTAACTTGAAAAAACAAAATTAATACATGAGGAAATGCCAGCCATTTTTTCGCATTTTCCAAAAACCTGGACAAAATGAACTTTTCCGCTTCTTCGTTCGCGCAATAGCGGGCCCCGCAATAGCGGGCCGTGCAATAGGCCTAGCGGGCCCGCCCCGGTGCAGGACACACACACACACACGGGCACACACACACACACACACACAGAGAGAGAGAGAGAGAGAGAGAGAGAGAGATTCTGTAGGATAGTGCATGTGTGTTCTGTGTCACTGTTTGTTATTGTCTTCTGCTCAGGCTCGACAGAGATAAGAACTGCTCCCTCCCGCTTCAAGTCTGATAACTCCCTGAGGAATAGGCCTACTACTACCGTATTTTGGCATTAAAAAAAGATTACAGCCATGCGATCATCTTAAAACTCGTCGCAGTGGACCTAAAAATTGTAAGACAAACGATTCGGAGCCAAACAATTCCCATTACCTCTGTGAGCTTGTGAATCTGGTGAAACTGGACGGATTTTCCTTGGTTGTCTAAAGTTGGGGAGTACTCTTTATACTGTCCTGTCTCGACTGGATTTTTATTTAAGCAATATCTTTGTATTGACAGTGTTTTATGACGTTTTTATATATGAAATAATACGAGCACATGTACTTAGGAATTTTAGAATTATTTCTGGTTAATTACGAACCAGGTTCGCACAGTGAACATCAAGTTCAAGTTGGCAAGGGCGCACACAAGCCTCTCGTACAGTCTAAGAGGAACAACCGCTGTTTATCAAAATAGTCTAGCAAGATTGAGATCCCTTGAATTTGCTGTGATCGTCTTCTTTCAATGAGCAATACAGATGTCATCCACGCAAGTTCTTGTTTGATAGAAAGAAGCTAGAATAATGATTCAGGGTTTACAGCATGAATTGAAGCTTTGTTTAAGCTGATGCAATAACCATTGCGATCATTATGTATGTATGTATGTATGTATGTATGTATGTATGTATGTATGTATGTATGTATGATGTATGTATGTATGTATGTGTGTGTGTATGTATGTATCTATGTATCTATGTATCTATGTATCTATGTGTATGTATGTACGTATGGGGTGTAGTATGTATGTATGTATGTATGTAGTATGTATGTATGTATGTATGTATGTATGTATGTATGCATGTATGCATGTATGTATGGTAGTATGTATGTATTATGTATGTATGTATGTATGTATGGGTTGTGTGTGTGTGTGTGTATGTATGTATGTATGTATGTATGTATGTATGTATGCATGTATGTTGAAAAGTATGTTGATGTGTTAGTATGTAGTATGTATGTTGTTGAATGTATGAGTATGTATGTATCATGTGTGTATCCTTCGATGAGATATAAATCGAGGGCCCGTGTGGAACGCATGCAGAAAATCTTGCCACACGTTAAATCCTGTTTCGCTGTCGAAAGATTAGGCCATTGTGTGCCGGTGGGAACAGATGACAACATTTAAAAAACCGCATACACACGAATAAATTTAAAATGGGGAAAAAATTCATCTGAGCCTTTGATTTGTTGATTTACAAGATTCAGCGTATATAATTACATATTTATTATTATTATTATTATTAATATTATTATTATTATGTATGTATGTATGCATGTATGTATGTAATGTATATTGTAAATATGTATGTATGTATGTATGTATGTATGTATGTGTGTATGTATGTATAGTATGTCAAGTCAAGTAAATGTTATGTTATGTATGTGTGTGTGATGGTAATGATTGGTGCTGTGTGTGGGTGTAGTGTGTGTGTGTGTGTGTGTGTGTGTGTGTGTGTGTGTGTGGAGGGGTGGGGGGAGGAGACGGTCACATACGCAAAAAGTCTCATAATTGGAAAACCCATAGAGCTCTAACAAGAAACGATATATAAAAAAAAACACCACAAACACCCACCCCCCCCCCCCCCCCAATAACCCCCCACAAAAAAACAAACAACATCAACAACAAACCACAACAAAACAACAACACAACAACAACAACACAACAACCAAACAAAAACCCAAACCCATCTTCAAGTACAACCCATCTACAAAACCCTCACAAACAAATCAACGCTTGTACGAACATTCAACCAACCACCCCAGCCCCTCACCCCCCCCCCCCCCCCCCCCCCCCCATCCCCCATGAAATGAATGAACCTTCGTGTAGAAGAAGAACAGGCAGCTAGCTATAACAAGTGTCAGTGCCAAAAAAAAAAAAAAAGTGTCCGTGCCGTGACACCAACATGCCCAGCATGCATCCGAACTACTTGGAGAGAAAATGAGCTCCGCCAGGTTCAACTTTCCCCGCGACACTTTGGCTTTTAAACAGATTTGTGCAAAACTCCCAACAACTCCATGAAAAGATGAGGGAAACATTGAAACTGTGGTACCAACCACTGCACCACTATCCCACATTTGATGTAGAAGAAGGAGGAGGAAGGAGGAGGAGAAAGAGGAGGAGGAGGAAAAGGAGGAGGAGGAGGAGGAGGAGGAGGAGGAGAAAGAGCTAACTATAACTATGAGGAGAAAAAAAAACCCCCACAAACATAGTATTCAACACCATTCTCTTACTGTAAGGTAGACCGAAGCGAAGCCCGCATTATGCATTAAAAGAAATGTAACTCTGCCTACCTTGAGTCTCTTAAACTGGTGTTGCTTCCCTTAGACCATGAATCGCGCGTTTTCCCGCTTCGTCGTCTTTTTCTTCTCCCTGTTCTCCATCGAGCGTGCGTGTGTGTATACCTGCGTTCGTTTATGCGTGTGTATGTGTGTGTGTTGTGTCGTGTGTGTGCGCCTGTGTGTGTGTGTGTGTGTGTGTGTTGTTGTGTGTGTGTGTGTGTGCGCCTGTGTGTTGTGTGGTGTGTGGCGCGCGCGCACATACACGCGCGCGCGTCTTCGTTTAATGTCGATCCACTAAAAGAGATTTTAGACAGTGATAATTATGTAGTGTGAGTGTGTGAGTGTGTGTGAGTGTGTGTGTGTGTGTGTGTGTGTGTGTGTGTGTGTGTGTGTGTGTGGAGCGCGCACGCGCGTGTGTGTTTTGATTTTGTGTGTGTGCGTCTTGTGTGTATGTCGACGCGCGCATGCGTGTATGTGTGATTTCGTTGTGTACGTGTGCTCGCGCATGCGTGCGTGCATGCGCGCGCGCGCGTGTATGTGTGTGTGTGTGTGTGTGTGTGTGCGTATTTTTTTCTTCTTTGATTATGTAGTTTGCTTTGCTTTCTCAATTCATGCTTTGTTCGAGTCTTCCTGTGTCTCCGAGTGTCTGTCTCTTTCTGCGTCTCTGAGAGATGGATGGGTGGGTGGATGGATTGATTGATTGGTTGATTGACTGATTGATTGGTTGATTGACTGATTGGTTGGTTGATTGACTGACCGATTGACTGATTGATACCATCTATTGATTGAATGATTGATTAATACTATTGATTGATAGACTGAGTGATTACTTGTTCGTTCGACCGACTGAATGACTGACTGGTTGATTGACTGACTGACTGATTGATTGACTGATTGATTAGCTGATCGACGAAATGATTGACTGTCTGATTACTTGGCTGACTGATTGACTGATATTGTCTGATTAATTGACTGAATGATTGAGTGACTATTTGAGTGATTGATTGACAGATTGATTGACTGACTGATTGATTCAATGAGTGACTGACTAATTGGTTTATTGAATGATTGCTTGACCGGTTGATTGACTGATTGACTAGTTCATTGATTGACTGACTTATTGACTGACTGATTGATAGATTGACTGGCTGATTGATTGATTGATTGACTGGCTTATTGTTTGACTGACTGACATATTGACTTGCTGATTGATTGATTTATATACTGACTGTTTGATTGATAGATGATTGATTGACTGATTAATTGACAGGCTGATTCACTGATTGACTAATTAATTGACTGACTGGTTGACTGACTGGTTTTCTAACTGACTGCCTGACTGGTTGATCGAATAATCGATTGATTAGTTCATTGACTGACTGATCAACTCACTGAGTTACTGCATGATTGACTGACTGACTGGTTGTCTGACTGATTGATGGACTGACTTATTGATTGACTGATTTCTTGCTTGATTTACTAATTGATTGACTGACTGACTGATTCATTGACTGATTGATTAATTGACTGATTGATTGACTTATCGTTTGATTGACTGATCGATCGAGTGATTGCTGACTGACTGATTAATTGACTGATTGTTTAACCTATTGATTGATTTACTGATTGTTTAACGGATTGATTGACTGACTGATTGCCCAACTAATTGACTGACTGATTGACATACTGGTTGATTTAGTGACTGTTTGACTTACTGATTGATTTATTGACTGATCGACGGACTGATTGATTGGCCGACTGATTGAATGACTCACTAATTGAATGACTGATTGACCTACTGATAAATCAATACTGATGGATTGACTAGTTGATACTGATGGATTGACTGATTGATACTGATGGATTGACTGACTGATACTGATGGAGTGACTGACTGATACTGATGGATTGACTGATTGATACTGATGGATTGACTGATACTGATGGATTGACTGATTGATACTGATGGATTGACTGATTGATACTGATGGATTGACTGACTGATGCTGATGGATTGACTGACTGATACTGATGGATTGACTGATTGATACTGATGGATTGACTGATACTGATGGATTGACTGGTTGATACTGATGGATTGACTGATTGATACTGATGGATTGACTGATTGATACTGGTGGATTGACTGATTGATACTGATGGATTGACTGATCAGTATTGATCGACTTACTGATCGATACTGATGGATTTACTGATTGATACTGTTGGATTGACTGATTGATACTGATGGATTGACTGACTGATACTGATGGATTGACTGACTGATACTGATGGATTGACTGATTGATACTGATGGATTGACTGATTGATACTGATGGATTGACTGACTGATACTGATCGATTGACAGACTGATACTGATAGATTGACTGATTGATGCTGATGGATTGACTGATTGATGCTGATGGATTGACTGGTTGATACTGGTGGATTGACTGATTGATACTGATGGATTGACTGATCAGAATTGATCGACTTACTGATTGATACTGATGGATTGACTGATTGATACTGATGGATTGACTGACTGATGCTGATGGATTGACTGATTGATATTGATCGACTGACTGATTGATACTGATGGATTGGCTGATTGATACTGTTGGATTGACTGATTGATATTGATGGACTGGACTGATTGATACTGATGGATTGACTGATCGGTATTGATTGCCTTTTTGATTGATACTGATGGATTGACTGATTGATACTGATTGATTGACTGATTGATACTGATGGATTGACTGATTGATACTGATGGATTGACTGATTGATATCGATCGACTGACTGATTGATACTGATGGATTGACTGATTGATACTGATGGATTGACTGATTGATACTGGTGGATTGAGTGACTGATACTGATGGGTTAAATGATTGATACTGATGGATTGACTGATTGATTTCATTTCATTTTCATTTTATTAATTTTCATTTCATACCACTTTAAGTCACGAGATTTTCTCTGCGTGAAATTCGGGTTGCTCTTCCCGGGGAGAGCGCGTCGCCACAAGAGCAGCGCCACCTTTTTTTTTTTGGTCTGCAACTGTATTTGTAACCCTATCAGAGTGGCTTTTCTAAGAATTTTTGCCAGGGACAACTCTCTTGTTGCCGTGGGTTCTTTTACGTGCGCTGAATAATTATGTGTAGCACACGGGACCTCTGTTTATCGTCTCATCCGAAAGACTAGCGCCCAGACAACCACTCATGGTCTAATGGATGGGGGAAAAGTTTTGGGCCCAAACGGGATTGGAACCACCGCACACTTCCGACACGGACTTTTCGCTTTCTAGACAGGTGCGCTACCTCTAGACCACCGATCCACGATACTGATGGATTGACTGATTGATACTGATGAATTGACTGATTGATACTGTTAGATTGACTGATTGATACTGATGGATTGACTGATCGATACTGATGGATTGACTGATCGATACTGATGGATTGACTGATTGATACTGATGGATTGACTGATTGATACTGAAGGACTTGAATGATTGATACTGAAGGACTTGACTGATTGATACTGTTGGACTTGACTGATTGAGCTAATGGATTGACTGATTGATACTGTTGGATTGACTTATTGATACTGATGCATTGACTGATTGATACTGATGGAGTGACTGACTGATACTGATGGATTGACTAATCGATACTGTTGGATTGACTGATTGATACCGTTGGACTTGACTGATTGATACTGATGGATTGACTGATTGATACTGTTGGATTGACTGATTGATACTGATGGATTGACTGATTGATACTGATGGATTGACTGATCGATACTGTTGGACTTGACTGATTGATACTGAAGGACTTGACTGATTGATACTGATGGATTGACTGATCGATACTGTTGGACTTGACTGATCGATAACATTTATTCCCAAGGGTTACCGATGAGTATGTTGACATACTTTAAAATTATGAAAAAAATTTTTTTGTCCAACCCTTGCCCTGGGTAGGGACCATGGGTATAAACACACACACACACACCACCACCACCACCACCACCCTTATTCCCCCCCTCCCCCCGGCACTCACCCCCCCTCCCCCCCGCTCCCCCCCTACACACACACCCAGGACAAAAACTGACCACGCTCGTGTCCGGCATTCCAGAAGCGACTGTCGTTCTCAGCACTCGTACGGGACCGAAATAATTGTCCGGGGCACAACATCCTTGGGTAAGCGTCGCCAAAGTCAGCACCGCCACCAGTCTTTCTCTGCCACATCGGACAATTATAATATATATTATATATATATTATATATATATATATATATATATATATATATATATATATATATATATATATAATAATCATAAGTTTTCGTCCAACGCTCAACCAGCAGGTGTTGTTGGTCTGTCATATGAGCGAAAATGCGTTGTGCTGCCGTTAAAGGGGTAAATATCACCTAAGATAATGAAAGAAAAAATAATCACTTTTTTTGTTTTTGATACACACGCACGCATGCACGCACACACACGCACGCACGCTCGCTCGCACGCACACACACACACACACACACGCACGCAGCAGCACACGCACGCACACACACCAACACACACACACAACAACACACACACACACACTAAAAGTGAAAGAAATGTGAACAAAATAAAAGTTTGACTTTGACTTTGACACACACACGATGCATAGTTTTTACATTCTTTACTTTCTTCATTCTTATTAGTGTGTGTGTGTGGTGTGTGTGTGTACGCGCGCAGGTGTGTATGAGTATGTGTGTGTTTATGTGTGTGTGTGTGTGTGTGTGTGTGTGTGTGTGTGTATGTGTGTGTGTGTGTGTATGTAGTATGTGTCTAATTTGTATTTTCCAATGTATTATCTTATCGATTTTCCTCCTTTTACTGGTTTAGTTTATTGGTAAAGGTTGCAATAATGTAGTATTTCAGTATAGTCATTAAGAAATTTGTTCTTAGATAGATGGCTTGATGAAAAAAAAAGCAAATGCATTGCTTATTCAATGTACCATCTGGAAATAAAAATTTGACTTTGCCTTTGACATATCATTTTGTAGATAAATCTATCTAGTTTCGTCCCTAGCAAATTTTCTTTCCAGAACTAACACAGTATCGAGATATCCAGACATAATTTTGTGGGGTAGGTGTGAGTCACAAAATGTCGGTTTGCTCACACACACAAAAAACTTGACCAGTTTCATATTACTACGCTCCTGCCAAAACAAAGCCTTTTATGTCTGTATGCGGTACTAAGACATCTAGCGAGTTATTTCCCATGTACAAATGATGTCCCCTGTGTATTGTGCACCAAGGTGTGGGGTTTGAGAGGTCTTTGCCCCTATTATGCCATTTCTTCTGACAAGAAAAGAAGAGAAAAAACAGCGTTTTTGTAAACGTATAGCTCATGGAAATAGATTCGCAAAGCGACAGAGAATTAACGATTGTTCAGAGAATGCGGCAGAACACAAAAAACCCCGAAGATAGTGTTTGAAGAAGAATCAGATGAATCCAAACCGAAAGTCGGTGCTATTGCTGCGCCCTCTTGATCAGAACAAAAACTGTTTAGTGTGTACAGCATTCCAGAGGATTCTAGAGATAATAATGTTAAAAGCGCAAGTCCTTCGATGAGACTATAAACCGAGGCCCCGTGTTCGAACGCACGCAGAACATCTTGCGCACACGTTAAATCCTGTTCCGCTTTTCGGAAGAGTAGGCCATTGTGTGCCAGTGGAAGCAGATGACAAAATTTAACAAGCCGCATACCTACGGGGACTGGATGTAAAAAAAAGCACACGAGTGCTTATTCCATTATCCTCAATATAAAAGAATAAATAAATAAATAAAATAAATAAATACATGATAACACTGATGAAGAGTGGGCCTGATTTTGAAGACATAAGTGTTTGCTGAGGAGTTGGATGGGTACAGGCTGATAGATATTGATATCGTGGATAGTTTATTTATTTATTCTTTTATTTATTTATTCTTTTATATCGAGCATAATGGAAGAAGCCCTCATCAAGTCCCCGTGTGTATGCGGTTTTGTAAATTCTGTCATCTGTTCCCACCGGCACACAATGGCCTACTCTTACGACAAGCGGAACAGGATTTAACGTGGTGTGCAAGATGTTCTGCGTGCGTTCGCACACGGGGCCTCCTCGGTTTATAGTCTCATCCGAAGGACTTTTCGGGGAGAGTGAAGTCTACACTGATGTTAACTCCAGGGGAAAATATCCCCCTTGAACGGGAATCGAACCCGGGTCGTCGTCAGATTGCGACCGCAATGTTCTAACCACTAGGCTATCCCGCCCCGTGTGTGTGTGTGTGTGTGTGTGTGTTTAATAATGACTGCGCGGAGATTTAAAAAAAATCTCAACAGAAAACCGTTTTTGATTATGCTATAGTCCCAGTGAAATTACACTGTACTTTATCGTGTTGCAACGTCGTTGCAGTGTATTGCATTGCATTGCATTACAATGTATTGCAGCAGCAATACAATATATTGCAATACAACGCAACGCAGGGGGGTGGGGTGGGTGTAGTCTGGGCCCTGTCAGTATAAAAAAGTATCCCCTCACCTTCCTTGGAAATTCTGTGCTTGAAATTCCCCTCTTTTCTATCCCTCTCTTCGTTTCTGCCTTGTGCTCTTTTCTTCCTGTCACGTCCTCGTTGTCTATTTTCTGCCCTTCTTGGTCCATTCTCCTCCTGCCCCCTTCCCCCCCCCCCCCCCCCCCCCTTCAGAAATACCTCAAACATAACAATTCTCTCCCATACCCAAGTCGGAGTTTCTGGGCTTGACTTGTTATGCACTGAACGCATTTTCGCTCATATGACAGACAGCAACCGTTGCTGTTTGGCCGCACACCGGTATTAATTTGTGGGTCACGTAGTATCTTGTATAGAGTGCGAGTGGAAAAAAAAATGTTGGTGATTTTCACAGATTTTTTTAAGCATGAAAAAATGGACTGTGCACTTGTTTTTGGGATTGAGGACATAGAGCAATACCAGGTAGTCATGAATTTTTTTAAGCATGATAAAATGGACTGTGCACTTGTTTTGGGGATTGAGGGCATAGAGCAATACCAGGTAGTCACGAGAAAGTTGGAAATAACCATCAAAATGAGGATTGCCTGTATTCCTACAAGGTTGACCCCGCCCATGCATATTGCGGTAAGGAAGCTAGCATACCACGAAGGACTGAGGAGGTAACAGTGTTTGCTGAAAAAGTAAAAAATTTCAAATCTACCAAATTTGTTCAAAATCACATGAGTTTTGAGTCAGAGGCTAGTCTTTCACAAAAAGTGGTTTTTATTTCTGTGAATGCCTTAGTACGTGCGGTATGAATATAAAAGCTACATAGAAAAACAGAAGGAAAAGAGTGATTTTTTAATACCTATGTGCGGCCTTTGAGCGTTCGATGACGAATAAAAAGAAAAAAAACACATGTCAATTCCAGGGGAAGTAAATCTCTTTGTAGTGATCGTGAGCGCAACAACGCTCTCACCATTGTACTATCCTCCCCTTCCCCCACCCAACTTCCAAAAAGAAACTTTGTATATTAAAAAAGAAATTGTTTAATAATCCTCTTTGATCACATAATATATCATTCACGAAAGGAGGTTGACTTTGATTAATTTTTTGGCAAAGAAAAAACAAGTTGAACAGGTAAAGGGTTTTAAATTGTTTTTATTTTTTATTTATCGAATAAAGAATTTGACTCGAAGACGAGTTAACTGGATAGCACGTAAGTATGTAGGCAATACACTGATACACTTGTAGATATTCAAGATGTACACACATATGCGCATGCACGCACGCGCGCGCGCACACACACAATTTATACACTTCACGCGCGCACACAAGGCCATACATACGGGGATGGGGGGGACGGGATAGCCTAGTGGTTAGAACATTGCGCTCGCAATCTGACGACCCGGGTTCGATTTCCGTTCAAGGGGACAATTTCCCCTGGAGTTAACATCAGTGCAGACTCCACTATCCCCAAAAGTCCTTCGGATGAGACTATAAACCGAGGCCCCGTGTGCAAACGCACGCAGAACAATTTGCGCACACGTTATATCCTGTTCTGCTCTTTTCGTAAGAGTAGGCCATTGTGTGCCGGTGGGAACAGATGACAGATTTGACAAAACCGCATACACACGGGGACTGGATGTAACCCCCCCCCACACACACACACACATAAGTGCTTATTCCATTATCCTCGATATAAAAGAATTAAAAACATAAACAAAAAATAAACACACAACACACACACACACACACTACACACACCACACACACCACACACACACACACACACACACACACACACACACACACACACTTACCACACACACACACACACACACACACACACACACACATCACACACACCGACAGAACACACACTCCAACACAAACTACACATCACACACACATCACTTACACTTATACACACACACACACAACACACACACACACATCAAACTACACACATCACATAACACACTTACCACACAACACACACTCAACACTACCACACACACCCACTCACACAACAACTTCCACACACACACCAACTTACCACACACACCACACACACAACAACACTACATCACACACCACACCATAACACTGGTAATAAAACTTTGCTCTTTTACCTGAATGGGAACACCTAAGACAACCATTGCATCCAACGAATTTCTTGCCTTATACACAGAACACACAACGTCATCACGTCTATGTTCTTCTACTATCTCATACGTTAGGTCAGGATACAGTCCCCGGTTCTTAGAGATAAGGATTTGAGGCCCGTTCAATTCAATCCAATCAATTGTTTTTTTGCCCCGCGACCAAGTAGTCATATCAGGGGATCGCACTCTACGATTAAATCTCGGAATAAACTGTTGCCAATTTAACCTGAGGTCGTGACGACAGCAGTGACACATAATTTCGTCAGAGATAAGATTGAAAGCAACGTTCTTTGTTTGTTTTCTGTCTGTCTGTCGTGCTTTACTGTCAGATAGCCGGTGTTAGAGGATATATCGTGACTGCTGACCAGGTTCATTCTCGTTCGAGAGGATTTTTTTTCCTCTCTGGAGTTAACAACATCAGTGCCGACTCCACTCTCCCGAAAAAGTCTTTCGGATGAGACTATAAACCGAGGTCCCGTGTGCGCGAACGCACGTAGAACATCTTTGCGCACACGTTAAAACCCGTTCTGCTTTTCGGAAGAGTAGGCCATTGTGTGCCGGTGGGAAACGGATGACAAAATTGACAACAAGGCATACACACGGGGACTGGATGAAAAAAAGCACATGAGTGCTTATTCCGATATTCTCGAAATAAAAGAATAAAAAGTAAATAAATTTACTGTCAATGTGTGTGTGTGTGTGTGTGTGTGTGTGTGTGTGTGTGTGTGTGTGTGTGTGTGTGTGTGTTCTTCGATTTAATGTCTATTCTCTGTCTCTCTGTCTCTGTCTCTCTTTGTGTGTGTGTGTGTGTGTGTGGTGTGTGTGTGTGTGTGTGTGTGTGTGTGTGTGTGTGTGTGTGTGTGTGTCACGCACACACACACGATTTATTTCCTTTCACCTCTTTTGGGGTATGGAGGATTACAAACAAATTGAACAGGAGAATAAACCTAACAGCAATACACCCAAAATAATATGAATACTAACAGTAACTGAAAAGCAAGAGTTCATAGCATAATGATAAGCAAACAGTATTAATGACTCAATACTATTTTTAAGTATACACATTTCTTTAAAAGACATAATCTACACTTGTGAAAGACAATTGAAATTTCAAGAAATACCTGCAAATCTTATGAATTTTGAGAGCGACAGGAGAACTTTTCGAGATTTGCATTTCATTAGCCTACAAAAATTATAACTGGACATGGGTTGAAGAAAATGTGGGGGAATAAAATCTTGTCGTAAATGTTTGAAGTGGAGACACTCCATGATAAAATGAAATTCATCCCCTAAAACAGATATATTTCATTTTGAACATATTCTTTCTTCCCTTGGTATATTATGGAAACGCCCAACCTCAATAGGAAGCTTGTGACAGCTACAACAAGAATTATTTGCCCAGTGCTGCTGCTTCACTTGGTCTCAAAGTAAATTTGAACAAAAGTAATATCATTGTCTTTAGACAGGGAGGTTTCCTAGCTGCTTATAAAAAAATGGATGTGCAATGGAGATGCTATGCCTGTGGTTAACATGTATTAGGAATCTGTGTTTCCACTAAGTTAAGCTTCACCGCTGCATGTAAAAGATCTTGCAAGCAGAGGATAGAGCAGTGTGTTTACGTGTTTTGAAAAAGCTACAGTTGTTCACAATTCTACTGATTTGTTTACTAAGATATTTGGTGCACAAATACAACCATAATTATGTGGGTTCTGAGATCTGGGGACTGGATGCAGCAGCAACACAAATTGAGTCAGTGCATCTGTATCATGCCGTCAGCGCCTGGGCTTTATCCCAGTTCTTGATTAAACCATTGACGCTGGGGGCAGCAACAGCAAAGTGAGAGGCTGTATGACCAGTGGCTTTCCCACTCAAGGAATTCCACTTTACAGCTTAGTCTTTAGTGTTCGACTATGACTCTCTGACTAGGAGGCTTGACTCGCAAGTCCTTATGTGCTGCAGCCCTGGGGGGCAGGTTGGCCTTTGGAGAGCATCTCCAACGCTGACTGTCCTTATGCCCACTTGGCCGAGAGAGTGGGGATGTGCTGTGGGCAAGGCATCTCCACTATAATCAAATTTCTGCCCTTTTCCAAAACAGCAGCTGCCTCCTCTGCTGTTTTGGAGGTCATTGTCGGACACAACGGACAAACATACATGCTCTGAAGCAATAACTTTTAGGAGTAGATAGACAGACACCAAATGATTTGTGTCTATAGAGAAACAAATAGATATCCTCTTACAATTCATTCTGCTGTAGGATGCATCAGGTATTGGTGTGTAAAGTTTTGAACACGGAAGAGCATAGGCAACCATTCAAATCTTACAGGATGCTTTTTGATTTAGATGCTAGGGGAAAGAAAAACTGGGCCACACAAATACGCATTCGCTTATTCAAATATGGCGTTGGAGATATCAAGGTGCTGGAAATCTCAAAGAGTTTATTGCTGTTTTTAAAACAAAGATTGATTGGTTGTCAATGGCAACGATCATATACAATATAGTGATGGATATAAAACTTACCCACACTTTATAAGCTTACATGACGTCAAACCTTATCTAAAGCTTGCAATGCTTGTTTAATCAGAAGCTTGTCTTCGCTACCTGAATAGACTTGTAGAAGGCTTTTGATCGAGTCTGGACAGATGGTCTACTGGTGAAGACACAAAGAAGTGGAATCAAAGGCAACATACTCTCCTGGATCAAGTCTTTCCTACACAACCGAAGAGTCAGAGTGTCTCTCAACAATCACCACAATAAAACAATTCTCATCAGACACAGAGTTCCACATGGAGGCGCGCTCTCCCCAACTCTTTTTCTTCTTGATTTTCATCAATGACCTGCAGATGCCTGAACTGCCAAAGCAGCCCTCCACGCTGATGACCTCGTTATGTGGGTGGTGCACCGAAGAATATGCTTAAAAAAACTTTGGAGAGACTAGGTCCTGATGTAACTCTGGTGTGAGTAAATCGCCTCAACTGGAAGAGCCAGCCGGGATTTGAACCTACACCACTTTGAAATCAAGGGGGCATAGCCTAGTGGTTCGATGTTCCAGCCACCACTGCTATATATCTGTTCAAGGGGATTACCCCCCCCCCCCCCCCCACCCCTAACCCCCTCCCATGCCCCTGGAGTTAACAGCAGTACCTACTCCATTTCCCTGAAAAATCCTTGGGATGAGACTATAAACTGTAGTCCTGTTTTCGAACAAAAAAACTCCGTG
>CM054157.1:30275106-30280106 GCA_028751875.1 Rapana venosa | reverse complement strand
AACCACCAACATCCGTGAAAGAAGTGTTCTCCCCCAAACCCCCCCCCCCCCCCCCCCCCCTAAACACTGGCCCCCACCCCCAAACCCGCACCACAAAACTTCAACACAACTCTCGACCTTATGTACAGAAACCAAAACGCCACCATCCCAACCAACCTGTCCACAAACCCACCATCACCACCACACCTGCCTTATCAAAACGGCTGCCTCACGTTCGCTTTCAGTCAAATGAAGTTCCTGCCTTGGCACAATCCTGATAACCTTATCAGCGAGCGTGGCGAAGGTCTTATACGCAAGGTCAAGGACATCCTGCCGTTTTCTTGTTTCTATTGGCGGGCCGGGCCAACGTCACACATGGCTTTTCTACAAACAAAAGCCAAAGGACGGGTCAACTTGTGCCTTTTCGTTTTCCCCCTTTGGAGGGGTTTTTCTGTTTTCGCAGGGGTCTCCCAGGGTAAAAAAAAATCATCTTAGATTTCCCCACGGCGAAAAAGCGGGTCCGTCACGGATTTCCCGACCAACCCAAAAAATGATTGTTCTCCCGCTTCGCTACATCCGCCGGGGGGGGTTTTCAGCCATCTCGCCCTAAAAGATTCTGGCGGTTCAACCCTTGGCTTTCAGACTTTTCTGCGAAACTAAACCAGGTTTTGTATTATCGTGGTTATAGCTTGTTGGGGGGGTTTTGTATTTCCTTTGTGGTGTTCCGATTCCCGTCGTGTGCTCACGACCCTCATTGGGAATGATGGACAGCCATCGAAGGCGTTTTCTACAAACCCCAAAAACTCATCGATTAGTAACAGCATCGTCTTTGGAGCTGGTCTACCATTTTTGTCATGGGGGGTGAGACAACACCAAAGACATTGGAAATTACGTCAGATTATGGGGTGGGGGGCTGAAACCTCCCCCCCTTCTTCATCTTCCCACGGGGAAGGGGCCTGCCCAAAAAGCGGTGGGCGCCCATTCTGTTTCTCGTCTGCGGTCCCCTTCCCCTCATGCGCCCGCCTGGCTTTTTTTCCCCCAGAAAAACCCAGGCCGTGTCACCAAACTTTTCCGACGGGGCATTTGGATTTCTGAAGGGCTAGTTGCTAAACGCCCTTTAAATTTCGCGTGTTTACGTCAGGGGGGTCAGGTAGGGGAGACCTTTGGGCCTTGTTTGGGGGCAGAAAAAGTACAGCAGCCAAACCCTCCAGAAAGGGGTTCCAATCTGGGTGTAAGACTGGGGTTCACATTGGCGGCCTAAATTTTGACGGGCGGGAGGGCTCCCTGTGGATTCTGACTCTGAGGATGCGAACATAAGGGATCGATTGGGTTTTTTGGGTAGGAGTTTGGGGAATACAACGGTGGGAGCAGTGGAGGGGAATCAAGATATGGGGCAGCAAAATAACAAAACAAAAAAAACAAGAAAAAACAAAACATAGCCCCAAACAAACCAAACCAAACCAAATCAAAGAAAAACCCAACCCAAAACAAAAACCCACCACAGCTCACACGTGGGGATTTTCAAAATTTTTGGTTTTTTTTTTTTTTTTTGTTCCTCGCTAGAGCTCCAAGGTCATTAAGGGCAATTTTTTTTTTTTCGCATGCACCTTTTTTTTTGTTTTTTTTCCCCCCCAAACCACGTTTGTGATTGTTTGAGGTGGCCACATTCCGACTTTGGGGGATTGATTTTGAGAATAAATTTTTGGTTTTCTTCTCCCTTAAAAATTTTTTTGGTTTTTTTTTTGTGGGGCTATGCCTTGTAGAAATACAGCAAGTAATAAAAATTCCACGTAAAAAAAATAGATCCCAAATTCCAAAGAAAAGAAATATGGGACTGGGGTTGCTTTTATTTATTTATTTTTAAATTTTTTTTATTCTTTTTTTTCGGATAATGGAATAATGTGCTTTTTTACATCCCTCCCTGTTATATCGTTTTGTAAATTCTGTCCTCCTTCCCACCCGCACACAAGGGGCCCACCTTACGAAAAAACGGAACAGGGTTTACGTGTGGCAAGATGTTCGCGTGCGTTCGCACACGGGACCTCGGTTTAAGTCTCATCCGAGGGACTTTTTTGGGGGAGTGGAGCTGCACTAGTTAACTCCAGGAAAATAAAACCCCCTTTAACGGAATGAACCCGGGTCTTAATTTTCGAGCTAGTGCCCCATATGTTAAGGGGGGACGCCAAAACAACGCAGCACAGCACCCACCCCCAAACCCCCACCCCCAACACAGCAACAACAAAAACAACAGCAGAAAAAACAACAACACAACAACAACAACACAACAACAACACAAAAACCACGACACGACACCCCCCACCCCACCACCACCCCCAACGACAGCAACAACACAAAAACACAACAAAAACATAAGAAACAAAAACGCAACACACAACAAAAACACAAAACAAAACACAACCACCACCACCCACCACCACCCCACCCCACCAACAAAAACACCCGCCACCAACCACCCCACCACCCCCAACATTTAACGCAGCAACCCAACAACACAGCACCACCCCCACCAACCCCTACCCCCCACCCACCACCACCCCACCAACACAACCAAACCCCCAAACCCTTCACCAGAAACTGACACCAAAGACTTCAAGAACCCTGGCGAATTGAAGCAAACTGTTTTTAACCATCGCTAGAGCGGGCCCCCCCCCCCCCCCCCCCCCCCCCCCCCCCCCCCCCCCCATCCCATCAAGTTGTTCTTGTTGTTCTTGTTGTTTTCCAAACCGTTTTTTTATCCTGGCATGGATTTTGGGCTGGGATGCTCAGAGAAAGCAATTTTTGATCTACCCGGGCCCGGGAAATTCAAAAGACAGGAAGAAACATCGGGAATGTACCGCCCTTATTCTGACCGGGATCTGGGGGGCTGCCTTCGTGGGGTTGGTGGGGGTGGTGGTGGTGGAGGGGGGGGGGGGGGAGGGGTTTTTGTCCCCCCCCAAAACCCCCCCCTCCCGGCCATACCGCAAAATGTCACTGTTTGGGTTTTAAAGTCGAAACCTCGGAGCTTTTTTTGCCGAAGTATGGGGGGCAACTGGACGCTCAGGGCGGGCACCCCCCCCCAGCCAAGTTAAGCACGTCGGCGTGGTTACCACTTGGATGGGGGCCGTTCGCGCCCTTGGGTTCAACATTCCCCCCATTGTAAATGGGTACCTGCCCTCTTTAGGGTCAGGGAAGGTAAAGCAGCGAGGGAGAGGAGATGGGCGCCGCCCTCAATATGCTGGCCCTAGAGAAGTGAGGTCTCTGACGCCTCGCTCCCCTACGACCTTATAGGTTATGGGACTCCTTTACCTTTATGGAGGGCAAAACAGAATTTTGATTTTTTTCCCTCTCCATAATAAGATCAATAAGGAGTGATTGTATTTGTATTGTGTTTTGTTTTGTGTTGTGTTTGCGTTGTATGTGTTTTATTGCGTTGTGTTGTATTGTATAGTATTGCATTGCATAGTGTTGCATTGTATTGTGTTTGTATTGCATTGATTGTGTTCCTTTGTATTGCATTGTATTGTATGAATAGATAGATAGATAGACAGATAGATAGATAGATAGGTAGATAGATAGAGAGGTAGATAGATAGATAGATAGACAGATAGATAGATAGATAGAGATAGATAGATAGATGGATAGATAGGTAGATAGATAGATAGGTAGATAGATAGATTGCTAGACAGATAGATAGACAGATAGATAGATAGATAGATAGATAGACAGACAGACAGATAGATAGATAGATAGATAGATAGACAGATAGATAGATAGACAGACAGACAGATAGATAGACAGACAGATAGATAGATAGACAGACAGACAGACAGACAGATAGATAGATAGATGCCTGTAGTCTACCTGAACAAGACAGCATTTCGTGTAAGAAATCAAAACGGTGCGTCCCTTGTTCAAAGTAGACTCACAGCACTCTTCACTGGTGGTGTACTGCTTTGTTGTTGTTGTTGTTGTTGTTGTTGGCTGCTTCCCAGGGTTAGCCTAGTGGCTCGCAATCTGACGACCCGGGTTCGAATCCCGTTCAAGGTTGTTTTTTTTTCCCTCTGGAGTTAACATCAGTGCTGACTACACTCTCCCCCAAACCTCCTTCGGATGAGACTATAAACCGAGGCCCCGTGTGCGAACGCATGCAGAACATCTCACGCACACGTTAAAACCTGTTCCGCTTTTTGTAAGAGTTAGGCCTTTGTGTGTCGTGGGTAGAGATGATAAAATGTACAAAGCCGCATACACACGGGGACTGGTTGTAAAAAAACCCACATGAGTGCTTATTCCATTATCCTCGCAATCTGCAGGGTACCATGTTTGTAATATCTGTTTAAATTGCTTGTTCGTCATTGGTTGCATGACTGTGTAAGTAAGATTAGATTGAATGCATGTGCTTTGATTTGTCTTTGCAAGATATAGCGCTATATAAGGTCCATTTATTATTATTATATAAAGGAATAGATAAAAGATAAACCTCTGGGAGACTAGGGGTACGGGATGGCTCAGTGGTCAGAGCACTCGCTTTCCCCCAGCTAAGGTGAAGCAGCATCGAGCGTGGTTACCACTTGGATGGGTGACCGTTTGCGCGCCTTGGCTTCAGTACAGTCCCTCCCCCAGTTGTAATTTAATGTGTACCTGCCCTCTTTAGGGTCAGGGAAGGTAAAGCAGCGAGGGAGAGGAGATGGGCGCTGTGCGCCCTCAATATGCTGGCCCCTGGAGAAGCTGAGGTCTCTGATGCCTCGCTCCCCAACGACTTTATTAAGAAGAAGAAGAAGAAAAAAAGAAGAAGAAGAAGAAGAAGATGATGATGATGATGATATGATGAAGAAAAAAGAAGAAGAAGAAGAAGAAGAAGAAGAAGAAAAGATGATGAAGAAGAAGAAGAAGAAAGAAGAAGAAGAAGAAGAAGAAGAAGAAGAAGAAGAAGAAGAAGAAAGAAGAAGAAAATACCAAGCCTCATCGGCAGCCATACTCCGACTTCAGTCGATTTGTTCCTCCTTTATTTTTTTAATTTA
>CM054157.1:30260106-30270106 GCA_028751875.1 Rapana venosa | reverse complement strand
TTCCCTCTTCTTCTTCTATGACTTCTACAACTACAACATCCATATAACCACCACCACCACTTACTACTACTACAACTTCTACATAACTACCACCACCACCACCACTCACACCACCACCACCACCACCACCACCACCACTACTACTACTACTACTACTACACTTCTACTACTGCTACTAATAATAATACCCACTACTACTACTACTACTACTACTTCTACTCACTACTACTACTAATACACCTACTACCTACTACTACTACTACTACTACTACTCACACTACTACTATACAACTACATACTACTACTACACTACACCACCACTACTACCATCCACACACTACTACTGCTCACTACTACCACACACCACACGCTACACACACTCACCACCCCACTACTACTACTACATACTACTCACTACTACCACCACCACCTACCATCACCACCACCACTCACACTCACACCACCAACACCACTACTACTACTATACTACTACTACTACTCTACCACCACCACCAACACACCACCACCACAACTCCACCACCCTACACTACCACCAACCACACAACCTACTACACTACTACTACTTACTACTCATCCACCTACCACTACTACTACCCTCCACCCCACAACCTACCCCCCCACCACTACTACTACTACTGCTACACACCAACAACCACACTACCACCATTACCACCACTACTACCCACTCCAACACCACCTCCCACTATCTACTACCACCATCACCACCACCTACACTACCACACCACCACAACTACTATACTGCTGCTACTCATAAATACATACCTACTACTAACTTACTACTACTTCTTCTTCCTCTCCTATACTACTACGCACCACACCACCACAACAACAGCAACCACCACCACTATTACTACTACTACTACCACAACCCTCTACAACTACTACTACGCTACCACAACCACCACAACTACTACTACGCTGCACAAATAATATACATACCTACACTCACAACTACTACTCACCATACCACCACCTGCTAAAACCACCACCACCACACCACCACCACCACCACCACCACTGCCTACCACCACCACTACCTACTACTACTACTACAACCTACTACTACCCCCACCACCACCCACCAACTACTACTACCACCACCACTACCACTTCTACTACTACCACCACCACCACCATCACTACTACTACCACCACCAACCACTACCACCACCACCACTACTACTGCTGCTACTACTACTACTACATAACCACCACCACCACCACCACCACCACCACCCTCCTCCTCCCTCCTCCTACTACTACCACCACCACCACCACCACCACTACCACCACCACCACTACCACCACCACCACCACTACTACTACTACCCCTCCTCCTAGTCCTCCTCCTCCTCCTTCCACTACTCCTCCTCCTACTCCCCCTCCTCCTCCTACTACTACTTCTCCTCCTCCTCCTTCCACTACTCCTCCTCTTCCTCCTCCTCCTCCTACCACAGTAACATCAGCAGTTGGTTCACACCGAACAACAGCACGCTGCAAGCTTTCTGTAGGGAGCTCTTTTGTGGTTTGCTGACCAAAAAACGGTTCTCTACTTTCTAACTGACTTTTCCACATGTAGACTTTCACCTGAGCTACCTAGTTTGCAGCCCCGCTACGGCCACCCTTTTTTGTTTCACTAAGGCCATCTTGGGTCTCACACACACACGCATACAACACACGCACGCACGCACGCACCCCGCGCGCGCGCACACAAATGCACACACACATACACTCACAATTTCACTCATATACTCACACTCACTCATTCACATACATACACACACACGCGCGCCTACGCACATACACACACACACACACACACGTACGCACGCATGCACACACACACACTCATACATACACACACATACACGCAAGCAGGTATACACACTCACATACACACACATGAACGCACACGCGCACGCACGCACACACACACACACACACACACACACACACACACACACACACACACACACACACACACACACACACACATACACTTAACCGTCTGGTATCACTTTTCGGTGGAAGGACGTTAAACTGAAGAACTAAAACACACACACACACACACACACACACACACACACACACACACACACACACACACACACACACACACACACACACACACACACACACACGTCTAATATCACTTAGAGTGAACAGACGTTAAATTGAAGACAACAACAACAACAACAACACACACACACACACACAATTGTACTAAGGCCATCTTGGTTTCTCTCTCTCTCTCTCTCTCCTCTCTCTCTCTCTCTCTCTCTCTCTCACACACACACACACACACACACACACACACACACACACACACACACACACAACACCATCTTATGAGTTATCAGAACCAGTTCATAGAAAATTGTTGAAGGAAAATTTCACCAAAACCAATTTGTGCAAATAAACAAGTTTAAAACGTTCAAAGCGAATTAAAAAAAACCAAAACCATGACATTATCACATTCGTTTAACAAGTTAATATTGCATATGCAGAAATCAACAATCATTTAAACAAATTAACATAACGTATGCAAAAAATAAACAATAAACATTGTTCAAATGAACTGAATTTGACAGTAAAACGTCACATTTACGATCATATTTTTGTGCCATCTTTTTCGAGAAAAGAAATACTCCATAATCATCATCAGAGCTTCTTCAACAAATAACTTTTACATATGTGGAAAGAAACCACAGTTGCATATGTAAATGTAAACAATAAACAATGTTCAAATGAACTGAAATTAACAGTAAAACATCTATAGTAATTTTTGTGTGTGCGGTTCTATCTTTTTCGAGAAAGAAATACTGGATATTATCAGAGATTTCTCAACATATCACTTTTGCATATGTAGAAACAAACAATGTTGATTTGAAATTGAAAATAAACCATCACACTCCAATCATTATTGTTCCATCTTTTCGATATCATCAGAGCTTCTTGCATAAATACATTTTGCATATGTGAAAACAAACAATTCGAAGCTGAAAATGAAACACTACATTCCAATCCTTCCCCCCCCCCCCCATTTTTTTTCAGAAAGAAAAAAAATAACAACAATATGACTGTGGGAATTCGACATGAAAAGAAATAGTTGTTACATATGAAGTTGAAAACTAAAACATCCACACCAACAATAACTTCAACTTCAACAATTCCTAACTCACCCAAATTTGTCTGTAGCACAGCCTGGTTGTTTAATAATAATAATAATAATAATAATAAGATAATAATAATAATAAGATAATAATACTAATAATAATACATGGAATTTATGTAGCGCCACATCTTGAAAGAAAAAACAAACAAATCAAAGCGCTTTCGTTCATCCCACTCATTCACATGCAGCCAGTTACAATGAATAGTTTTTACAAATTCAAATGTATACACACACACACACACACACACACACACACACACACACACACACACACACACACACACACACGCCTTAAGGAATGAAATAATCTAGGTACTGTGTCATTTAACGTTGTCATTTCATTCCTATTTTTCAGATGATCAGTGTTAGATATTTGAAGGTATATTAGAAGGTGTTGGTTTTTAAACTTGCAGTGAAAGTTACTGGAGCCACTGAAACTGAATGAGGTGACAGACAGCCCTAAAAATGCTGAACATCTTGCGCACACGTTAAAATCCCGTTCCGCCTTTCGTAAGAGTAGGCCATTGTGTGCCGGTGGGAACAGATGACAAAATTTACAAAACCGCATACACACGGGGACTGGATGTAAAAAGCACAGAAGTGCTTATAATGATAATGATAATGTATGGAATTTATATAGCGCTGAATCTTGTAAAGCAACAAATCAAAGCGCTCAGATGACATTTTCTTTTATATCGAGGATAATGGAATAAGCACTCATGTGCTTTTTTTTTTTTTTTTTACATCCAGTCCCCTTGTGTATGCGGTTTTGTAGTTTTTTTTGTCATCTGTTCCCACCGGCACACAATGGCCTACTCTTACGAAAAGCGGAACAGGATTTAACGTGTGCGCAAGATGTTCTTATTCCATTATCCTCGATATAAAAGAATAAATAAATAAAATAAATTAAAAAAAGATACAGGTTTCGTGGTCGGTAGGGCTGTACACAATATAATATGGATTGGAAAATTGTCGGTACAGGATTCCACTGTGTCTATCAGTCCTTCGGATGACACTATAAACCGAGGCCCCGTGTGCGAACGCATGCAGAACATCTTGCGCACACGTTAAATCCTGTTCCGCTTTTCGTAAAAGAGTAGGCCATTGTGTGCACGGTGGGAACAGATGATAGAATTTACCAAACCGCATACACACAGGGACTGGATGTAAAACGCACATGAGTGCTTATTCCATTATCCTCGATATAAAAGAATAAAATAAATAAATAAAAATAATCAAACGAAGATTCACACGGCTGTCATTGCTTCTTTTATCATAACATTACAATCATTCATCTTTGCCAAAAATCATGTCTGCTTTCCAAGCATGCGATAATGAACTGCCTGCCAACCAGCATTGGGATCATTATTTGGCAATACCAGTTGCGCTGCCTTGGGATGTTTTCCGTGCGTAAGTGCCGCAAGAATGTCCAAGTTTCTGGTCTCTTTCGTGTCACTGTCTGCAAAGGCCAGAAGCGAAGACTCTCCCTTTGTTTGGGGGTGGGGGTGGGGGGATGGGGGTGGGGGGTGGGGGGTCAGAGGTCTCCTTGAGACTGAAAGGAAAACAAAGACTAATGATGGTAAACAAGGAATCAGAAAATGATTGAAATAATTATAAACAAAAGGGCACGAACAGCTATTAAGCAAAGGATTGAAAAAAAAATAAACAAAGGACATGAACAAGGAAATCAACAAATGATTGAAAATAAACACACACAAAAGGATGAACAACTAATAATAAGTTAATGATTGAAAAATAAAGAACATAACTAACTAATAAGCAAATGATTTTTTTTTTTAAGTAATCAACAAAGGACATCAACCAGTCACGAGTGAATGATTGAAAAATAAACAAAGGACATGAACAATTCATTAATGAATGATTGAAAAATAAACAAAAGGACATGAACAACTAATAAGCGATTGATTGAAAAATAAACAAAGGACATGAACAATTCATGAATAAATGATTGAAAAATAAACAAAAGGACATGAACAACTAATAAGTGATTGATTGAAAAATAAACAAAGGACATGAACAATTCATGAATAAATGATTGAAAAATAAACAAAAGGACATGAACAACTAATAAGCGATTGATTGAAAAATAAACAAAGGACATGAACAATTCATGAATAAATGATTGAAAAATAAACAAAAGGACATGAACAACTAATAAGCGATTGATTGAAAAATAAACAAAGGACATGAACAATTCATGAATAAATGATTGAAAAATAAACAAAAGGACATGAAGAACTAATAAGCAAATAATTGAAAAATAAACAAAAGAACATGAACTGATAAGCAAATAATTGGAAAATAAACAAAAGAACATACACAGCTCATGAATGAATGATTGAAAAATAAAACAAAGAACATGAATCAATAAGCAAATAATTGAAAAATAAACAAAGGTCATGAACAAGAAATCCGCAAATAATTGAAAAATAAACAAAGAATATGAACAACCCATGGATGAATGATTGAAAAATAAATAAAGGACATGAACAATTCATTAATGAATGATTGAAAAATAAACAAAAGAACATGAAGAACTAATAAGCAAATAATTGGAAAATAAACAAAAGAACATACACAACTCATGAATGAATGATTGAAAAATAAGCAAAAGGACATGAACAACTAATAAGCAAATGATTGAAAATTAATTAAAGGACATAACCAAGAAATCCGCAAGTGATTGAAAAATAAACAAAGAATATTAACAACTCATGAATGATTGAAAAAAATAAAGAAAGAACATGAACAACAAATATGCAAATGCTTTTTTTTTTTTAAAAGGGAACAAAGAACATGAACAATCGATATGCAAATTATTGAAAAATAAACAAAGAAATTAAGCACCTTTTCTTTGTTTTTTTTAATAAAGAATATAAGCAATTAATAAGCAAATAACTGAAAAATAAACAAAGCACACGAACAACTCATTATTGAAAAAGAAACAAAGAGTATAAACAATTAATAAGCAAATGATTTGAAACAAAAACACCCCCTCCCCTCCTCAACCCACCCACCCCCCCTCTCCGAAAAAAAAGAAAAGAAAAACCAATTCCACTAATAACCAAACGATTACAAATTAAAGAAAGAAGATAAACAATTCATACACAAATGATTGACAAATAAACAAAGACAGAACGTATTTATTTATTTATTTTATTTTATTTAATTCTTTTATATCGAGGATAATGGAATAAGCACTTATCTGCTTTTTTTACATCCAGTCCCCGTGTGTGTGCGGTTTTGTAAATTCTGTCATCTGTTACCACCGGCACACAATGGCCTACTCTTCCGAAAAGCGGAACAAGATTTAACGTGTGGGTAAGATGTTCCGCATGCGTTCGCACACGGGGCCTCGGTTTATAGTCTCTTCCGAAGGACTTTTGGGGAGAGTGGAGTCGGCACTGATGTTAACTCCAGGGGAAAATATAATCCCTTCTAACGTGTGTCTAGGTGGTGGCTCGAACCCGGGCCATCACACACACACACACACACACACACACACACACACACACACACACACACACACACACACACACACACAACACACACCACCCACCCACCACACAAACGCACAAACCACAGGCACACACAGCACACACACACACACACACACACAACACACACACACACACACACACACACACACACACACACACACACACACCACACACAACACACACACACACACACACACACACACACACACACACACACACACAACACACACACACAACACACACACACACACACACACACACAACACACACAACACACACACACACACACACACACACACACACACACACACACACACACCACACACACACACACACACACACACACACACAACACCCACCCACACCCACACCACACACAAGCCACCCCACCCACCACCCACACACACACAAACACATCCACCCACCCACACCCACCCACACACACACACCCACACACCACACACACACACACTAACTAAAGGAAAAACTAAACTAAATGTCTTAAGTAAAGGAAGAAAATGTTTAAATCTGCTTAAAATTGTACGAAAGCAGTATTGGAGACAAGACATGACAATTCTGAAACATCTGTCTACCTCTCTAATTAGATCTAAATTATCCTATGGACAAGAAGTTTATTTTAGTGCACCTAAATACTTATTAAAGAAGCTTCAAAGTGTAGATTGTAAGGCATATAGACTTGCTCTAGGTGTACCATTTCATACCTCGGCACTTGATACATATAAAGAAACTGGAATGTTACCACTTGATGAGTACCG
This sequence comes from Rapana venosa, assembly GCA_028751875.1. NCBI lineage: Eukaryota > Metazoa > Mollusca > Gastropoda > Neogastropoda > Muricidae > Rapana > Rapana venosa. The sequence goes on along the minus strand of CM054157.1, from coordinate 30,262,592 downwards.
ACAACTTGTATGTGCCAAATATATTCTGAGAAGCTCAACACCTGATAACTTTGCTTCAGAAGAAATAAAAATGAGAATCTGAAACAGATTTTCCCAAAAGAGCCCGACACATAAACTCTTTAATGACAATAAGTGCCTACACATCAGATCTTTACGAGCGTTCTGAATTGTTCAAATCTGATGTAGACTCACAAAGAGCAGTTTCAATCTGTCCTGTTTGGGAAATGAAGCAAGCACACTTTGATGTAGATTATATCAACATGAAAAAGAATGAGAATCCAAATATCATGGCAGTTAATGTTCATTCACATATAGAACATAATTACTCTCATTGTCTTAAAATTTATACAGATGGCTCACTTTTAGACAATCATCAAGCAGGTTCAGCATTCGTCATACCAGCACTAAAAATAGAAAAGTCGTATTATGATTGGTAAAATCGATCTGCTTTACAGCTGAACTTATTTCTATCTTATGGCTTTGAATTTCATTTTTAGATCATCCATATTGTTTCTTTCACATATTACTTTGTGTGGATTCAAAATCAGTTTTATATGCCTTAAAGTCTTAAAACTTATAAGCAATCTACTAAACTTATACTAAATATCAAATACTTTCATAAATCTTCTGCGTTTAAGAGGAATTCATGTTTCCTTTTGCTGGATTCCTTCACATATAGGATTATTTTCAATAGTGGGCTGATCGGCTGCGAAGAAAGGTGCACGTAATATAAAGGGTCTATAGTACTGCATGTCCCTCTATCCATTGCAGAGGGTTATCAGTTGTTAGAAAAAGCTTCCTTAAACAAATTCATAGAAAAGCATCGGCAAATCAAGCAGCTTTCACATTCAACTCAGAGTGGGAAGAGCGTAATTGAATAAATTGATCACTTACAGATTCATACAAATGCTGTCAAAGAAAGACAACTCAAGGCATTATTTTTCAGGATAAGATTAAATGCATTACACACAAAATTCATCAAGGATGCTAAATGCTTATGTGGTGAATATATTTCAAATACCCATATCATACTTGAATGTGAGAATTTAAAACCTTATCTCCCTGCCTTTTCTGAGAATACCATTGACGAAGTTTTGAACAATGTAAAGCTAACATTTGACATTGCTAAAGGTTTATTGTTAAGTCCTATAGGGCACTTATTGTAGTTGTAGTTCTCTTCGAATTTCATTTTTTAAATGTTCTTGATCTGTTTATGTTAAGAATACTATTTGTGTATTTCCCTTGTTATTACTCTTTATTACACACACACACACACACACACACACACTACACATAACACACAACACACACACTTAACAACCCATGCACCACCACACAGTGTAGATCTATCTATTTATCTCTCTCTCTCTCTCTCTCTCTCTCTCTCTCTCTCTCTCTCTCTCTCTCTCTCTCTCTCTCTCTCTCATTCAGTCTCCTATTTTAGGGCCGTCTGGTATCACTTAAAGTGGAAAGACGTTAAAATTGAAGACTTACTTACTTACTTACACACAACACACACACACACACACACACACAACACACACACACACACACACACACACACACTACACAAACCACCCACCCACACCCACACCCCCCCACACACACACCACCCACCCACCCACACAACCCCCCCCCCCCCACACCCCCCCCCACACAAATACCCCCCACCCCACCCCCACACACAAACCACACACACACACCCACACACACAACCCCCCCCCCCCCCCCCCCCACCCACCCCACACTGACCATCTGGGCGACATCTAAGGGGCAGTGGGGTCAAGGTGAGATGCCCTGTGCACCGTCAGTGTCCGAAACTGACAGAAGCCCTTCCCGCAGTCCACGCACGTGTAGGGCTTCTGCGAGAAATGGGTGTACCTGAAACGAGGGCATGTGCACCTAAAAAAAACCATGTGTACTTAAAACAAGTACATGCGTACTTAAAACAAGAACATTGTGTACTTAAAACAAGGACGTGTGTACTTAAAACAAGGACATAGTGTACTTAAAACAAGAACATGTGTACCTAAAAACGAGAATAATGTGTTACGCACTTAACACAATAATTCTGAAGAAGAAGAAGAGAAATTCTGAAGGAGAAGAATTCTGAAGAGGAATTCTGAAGAAGAATTCTGAAGGAGAAGAATCAGAAAGAAGAATTCTGAAGAAGAAGCGAAAGAAGAAGAATTCTGAAGAAAGAATTCTGAAGAAGAAGAAGAGGAAGAAGAAGAAGAAGAAGAGAAGAATTCTGAAGAAGAAGAAGAGACAGCAAAAACATGGAAACAACAGAAGAAACAAGACAGAAGAACAAGAAGAAAAGAAGAAGAAGAAGAACTCGAGAAAGAAAACTCTGAAGAAGAAGAAAAATTCTGAAGAAGAATTCTGAAGAAGAAGAAGAAGAAGAAGAAGAAGAAGAGAATTCTGAAGAAAAAAAGATAATTCTGAAGAAGAAGAAGAAGAAGAAGAAGAAGAAGAAGAAGAGA
>CM054157.1:30232606-30255106 GCA_028751875.1 Rapana venosa | reverse complement strand
GAGAGGGAGTGAGAGAAAGAGTTTATTTTATGTTATTATTTTATATCGAGGATAATGGAATAAGCCTTTAATTTTTTTTTTACCCCCAGTCCCCGTGTGTATGCGGTTTTGTAAATTCTGTCATCTGTTCCCACCGGCACACAATGGCCTACTCGTCTGCGGAACGGGTTTTAACGTGTGCGCAAGATGTTCTGCGTGCGTTCGCGCACGTGGCCTCGATTTATAGTCTCATCTGAAGGACTTTTGGGGAGAGTGGAGTCTGCACTGATGTTAACTCCAGAGGAAAAAAATCCTCTCGAACGAGAATCGAACCAGGGTCAGCAGATCTCTAAATCACCGAGCCACGTGCGGGCATGGTGTCATTTTCTACGCACAGCAGTTTGGTTGGTTTGATTATGTTATAGCCCCAGCGGGACTATCCGATTTAAGGACCGTACCATCAACCAACCATCACCATTCATTAACAAACAGCAGTGTAATATTAATTATACATTGTTCCGGGACGGGATAGCTCCGTGGTCAGAGCACTCGCTTTTCCCCCAGCCAAGGTTAAGCAGCATCGAGCGTGGTTACCACTTGAATAGGTGACCTTGGCTTCAGTACAGTTCCCCCAGTTCACCCAGCTGTAAATGGGTTCCTGCCCTCTTTAGGGTCAGGGAAGGTAAAGTAGCGAGGGAGAGGAGATGGGCACCGCCCTCAATATGCTGGCCCCTAGAGAAGCTGAGGTCTCTGACGCCTCGCTCCCCCTACGACCACCTAGGTTATGGGACACCTTTACCTTTTACCTTTTTACATCTACTCACCACATGGTGGGAAAGGGGTGAAGCCGAGAAACCCTTGCAGAGGTGTCTCCCCTTTCTCCACGTGACCTTTCAACTTTGACGTCATTTCCTCGCGTGGTGGCGGATTGGGCCAATCGGGAAAAGTCAAACTTGGGCTCCGAATGAGTTGTCTTCCTTGGTAATTTTCCTGCGTTAGTTGGAAAGAAAAATAAAGGAGAAAGAAACGTTTTAGAGGTTATCGTTGCTGCTGTTGTTGTTCTTGTCATAAATCTCATTACAGATGGTTGGTTGACAGTACAGTCCATACATAAATCGGATAGCTCCGCTGGGATTCCATTACAGGCTAACCAAAAGTTATTGTCGTTCATCATCTGGTTCCCAAGACAGTAGATTTATGCCTGTGTTTTTTTGCACACCGAGGTCTACGTTTCTGGTCTTATGCAAAAAGACTTAATAATTAAGAGGATTTAACTGTTAAAACAGTTGACATTTCAGTTTTCAAGAAGGAGGAAGGTGGCAGGGTGGTTAAGACGTTCACCTGCCTAACAAGTAAGCCATGAGGTTCTGGGTTCCATTCCCAGCCTCGCCCTTTCTTCCCAGTTTGACGGGGGAAAAATCTATCTGAATGTCAAAAAATCTTGGGATGAGACTATAAACCGATTCCCCCCCCCCCCCCCCCCCCCCCCCCCGTGCGCGAACGCATGCAGATTCCCTTGTGCACACGTTAAAACCGGGTCTACCTGTAGGAAGAGTGGCTATTGAATGTGTTTGCATGTTGTATGTGTAGGCCATTGTGTGCCGGTGGAAACAGATGACAAAATTTACAAAACCGCATACACACGGGGACTAGATGTAAAAAAAAGCACACGAGTGCTTATTCCATTATCCTCGATTTAAAAAAAAGTCATTTGAGCGCTTTGATTTTTACAAGATTCAGCGATACATAAATTCCATACATTTTTATTATTATTATTATTTGGAGACTGTAATCCGAAGTCCCCTATACGAACACACGCAAGAACATTACATGTTAAAACCCGCTCTGCCTTTCAGAAGATTTGGCCATTTCGTGCCGTTAGGAACTGATATTTAAAAAAAATAAATAAAAACACATCATGTCGTGTTTAATTAAACATTATCTCCAAAATCGGTATGCAGAAAGTAAACGGTCGCAAACGCAAAATCTCATCAATGCTGACAGACAGACAGACAGACAGACAAACATACAGACAGACAGAGATTTATTTAATGTGTTTTATTCTTTTCTTTCGAGGGTAATGGAATAAGCACTCACGGGCTTTAAATTAAAAAAATTTTTTAAAACATCCAGTCCACTTGTATATGCAGTTTTGTAAAATTTGTCCATCCACAGTTCCCTACGGCACACAATGACCTACTCTTCCGAAATGGGGAACGACTTTTAACGTGTGCCCAAGATGTTCTGAGTGCGTTCGCACACGGGACCTCGGCTTATGGTCTCATCCGAAGGACTTTGGGGAAAGTGGGGAGGAGGGAAGGGGGGGGGGGGGGGGGGGGGCTGGGGTCGACACTGATATTAACTCCAGAGGAAAAATCCTCTTGAACGAGATTCGAACCCGGGTCAGCAGTTCACGAGCGCAATGCGCATCATTCTAACCACCAGGCTATCCCAGAGAGAGAGAGAGAGAGGAGAGAGAGAGAGAGAGAGAGAGAGAGAGAGAGAGAGAGAGAGAGAGAGAGAACTCGAACTGGAATGATTTATTCACAAAAAGGCCATTGGCCCATACATGAAGGGGGTTGCCGAACTGCTTAGCATTTTGGTGGAATAGTGACGACAACATGTTACAGTATAACAAAAGTCAGCTACAAAAATATGACTTAGGATAACAATATCTCTCTTATTCTGAAAGCTTTACACAAATAGAAAGTGAGGCTGCGCACAACCTCAGGATGACTTGATGCCAGGAGTAAACAGAGTCTAAATAAATTAGGCTGTCTACTATATTTAACAGGGATGTAGTTCTGCCTAACATCCTCTAATACTGGACAGCACAACACAAAATGTACTTCATCCTCCGGTGCTTGCTTGCATAATGGGCATAGCAGCCTGACGTCGTCAATATCATGTGAGAGAGAGAGAGAGAGAGAGAGAGAGAGAGAGAGAGAGAGAGAGAGAGAGAGAGAGAGACAATGACAAATTCTTTTATTTCGAGGATAATGAATAAGCACACATGTGCTTTTTTACATCCAGTCCCCAGAGAGAGAGAGAGAGTAAGAGAGAGTCATGAAATTTATCTCCGATTTCTGCCGTTGGACAGGAACGAATGACATTTACGTTCATACAGAAATGGAGTCCAGTACGGCTGTGAACTCCAAGGGGGATAATAAAAAACAAATCCCCTCCAAAAGACAACTTCAGCAGAGACTGGACCCCAGGACACCACAGATCACGAGCTCGACGCTCTAACCACTAGACTATCCTGCCAAATTATATATATATATATATATATATATATATATATATATATAGTATGTTCTTTCGAGCCAGAAGGCCCATAGAGCCGGAGCTTATCCCGGTTTCTGTAGCGTTAAGTGAACTGATGGTTTTTCACCACCCCTGTGACAGGACGCTAGTCTGTCGCCAGATACTTCCCCAGCAGAGCTGGTACCCACTTGTACACCTGGGTGGAGTGAGGAAAATAGGAGTAAAGTGTCTTTCCCAAGGACACAACACCGAGCCGAGCGGGGATCGAACACGCGACCTCTGGATCACGAGTTGACCGCCTAAACCACTCGACCACGGTGCCTCCTTATATATATATATATATATATATATATATAATATATATATATATATATATATATATATATATATTATATATATATATATATATATTGCTGTGTCATCTTCTCTAACGTTCCTGTCCTATCCTTCCCACAGCCGCTCATTTCATTCTCCCCGCCACAGCCACACCCAGATTCGTTACGTCCTTCGGATGAGACTATAAACCGAGGCCCCGTGTTCGAACGCATGCAGAACATCTTGCGCACACGTTAAATCCTGTTCCGCTTTTCGGAAGAGTGGGCCATTGTGTGCTGGTGGAAACAGATGACAAAATTTACAAAACCGTATACACACGGGGACTGGATGTAAAAAAAGCACATATGAGTGCTTATTCCATTATCCTCGATATAAAAGAATAAATAAATAAATAAATAAAATAAATACGTCGCAACCTCAGGGTCGGAAGTCCACAGGGAGCTAGTCCATCAATATCAGGCCGTTGTAGGGCCACAGGCCAGAGGGGCCCTGCACTGCTGCTGGGTCACTTTGGTGCATGGTGTTCAGAGGTACCTGTTCGGAGCTAACATACGCAGGACACCACCTACAAGGCCCCCTGCTAACGACAGTATTAGCTCAGTCGCGGAGCCAGACTCAGTGAGTCGCCCACCCCAGGTGGCGACCACCACAACGAACCCCTAACTACTGCCCCCCCCCCCCATTCCCCTCCCCCCCCCCCCCCCCCCCCCCCCCCCCCCCCCCCCCCCCCCCCCCCGTGAACATCCAACCCCCAAAGGCTTTGACACAAAACTCACCACACTAACAAAAGAGTTTTTGTTGCAAATTTTTCTTAGGGCTAACTATTACGAATAATATTTCGTCATCTGGTTGTTCTGCGAGTCTTCTTCAGCTCGTGTGACGTCATCGTAGTGTTATATGACGTAAAATCTCTACAGTTTTCTCTTCTCAAATAATCTAGTCTGCATCAGCAAAACACTTCAGTTCTTTTTCTCAATTTGCCGTTCAGTTGCAGACGACGATTTATGTAATGGTAATAATCTTACATAATCGCATCGAGAAAATTACGGCAGTAGCGGATGTTCTGTACTTGTGTGTTATGTATTTTCTCGCTTCCGAAGTAGGCATTGTTTGCTTCTCTACAATAGATGTTACATGTTGTAGCACTTGTAGTATCTGTCTGTCTGTCTGTCTGTCTGTCTGTCTCTCCTCTCTCATTCGCTCATCTCTCTCTCCTCTCTCTCTCCTCTCCGTCTCTCTCTTTCGATGAGACTAGAAACCGAGGCCCCGTGTGCGAACGCACGCAGGACATCTTGCGCATGTTCCGCTTTTCGCAAGAGTAGGCCATTGTGTGCCGGTGGGAACGGATGACAAAACTTACAAAACCGCATACACACGGGGACTGGATGTAAAAAAGCACACAAGTGCTTATTCTATTATCCTCGATATAAAAGAATAAATAAATAAATAAATAAATACTCATGGCGTCTAGTCACTTTGTGTGCAGCCTGGCTTTATACTTGTGTAAAAGCCTTTAGAATAAGAGATATCTTGGTTTCATAAGTCATATTTTTTTGTAACTGTTATTTTTGTTGTGGTGGTTGTGGTTATACAATAACAATTTTTGGGGGGCGCTTTTCCTTATTGTTCTCACTAAAATTTTAAGCCGTTCGGCAACCCCTCTTCATGTATAGGCCAATGGCCTTTTTGTGAATAAATCTTTCGAGTTCGAGTTCGAGTTCTTGCTCTCTCTCTCTCTCCTCCATCTCTCTCTCTCTCTCTCTCTCTCTCTCTCTCTCTCTCTCTCTCTCTCACCTCCTTCCTCCTCTGTGAGTGTGTGTGTGTGTGAGAAAGAGAGAGAGACATAGAGACACAGAGAGAGACAATGACAGAGAGAGAGAGAGAGAGAGAGAGAGAGAGAGAGAGAGAGAGAGAGAGAGAGAGAGAGAGAGACTCCGAGAGATGAAAATAGAAAAAACAAAGTGTATATGCAAAAGAAAAAAACAACAACTTTAAAAAGTCATAAATACCAACCAAAAAACACATTCTTACTTATCATCCCACCAACTAACCAACCAGCCAGCCAACCAACCAACCCACTAGCCAACCAACCAACTAGCTAACCAACCAACCATCCAGCCAACCCACCAGCCAAGCAAGCAACCAAGCAAATAAATACACTGAACAAAAACCAACTTACCATCATCCGTCTCAAATCCTGTGGAAATGGAAGAAGCCTCGACACAGCCAAACTCACTCTTCACACCAACCTCCTCCTCCTTCCTCACTCCGTTCCCTCTCTCCTCTCTCCACCTGTCCTCTCCACCACCAAACGACCTCCGCACATCTCCAGCAATCTCCCCGAGACTGACAAAAGCACCTCCACCACCACCACCACCACCATCACTAAGCCTACCGCCACCACCACCACCTCCTCCACTACCCCAAACGTCCCCAAAATGCTTTGGCGAAGCGCTAGATCTAGATCTAGCGAAGTTCGTAGACATCGAAGAGAAAGTTCCATTTCTGTGGACAAAGTTCTTCAAATCAATGAGATCTCGTCGCTGAAAACTTTCAGGCAGATGTTCAGAATTATCGCCCCAGTTCCAACTATAACCCCAGAGATTTGAATAATTCAGGTGTGCAGGAACGGTGCTCAGGCCTTGACCTTGGCCCCAAAACGAAAGGAGAGGCGGGAAAGTATGGTGTGCGTAGGGATATGGGACGAGGTAAGGTGTTGTAGCGCTGCTTCCTTGGAAGTATAGGGGTAGGACGGGTGGTCTTCCGTATAGGTTGTACCCCGGGTAGCAGTGTAGAGGGTTGGATGGATGGTGGTGTAACGTGTGGTGAGATGATTCGGTTCTTGTTAGAGACATCCTTGAAGTTTTGTAGATGTGACGAGATTGGTTGAAGGAAGAAACAAAAAAAACACCTGAAAATCAGATGTAGATTAATTCTTTTTTAAAAAGTTTATAGTTTAATTTTTTCTGATGAGAAAGAGGACATATTAACTTAAAAGAATTGGTATAGAGGGTGTGTGGTAAAGAATTGAAAAGTGTGTTGTTGTCGTAAGTTTAAAGTCTGTTCACATGTAGGGATATTAGACTAAGAGAGAGAGAGAGAGAGAGAGAGAGAGAGAGAGAGAGAGAGAGACAGAGACAGAGACAGAGACAGAGAGACAGAGAGAGACAGAGAGAACTCAACTGGAACTCGAAATATTTATTGAGAGTAAATGGATAAGCACGGGGCTTCTATACACCATGCTCTCACACACACAAAAAAAGAGAAAAAAAGAAAAGAAGAAAAAAGTCAAGAAAAACTACACACACACACACACACACACACACACACACCGAGAGAGAGAGCGAGCTAAATGTAATAAATTCAACAGTATGGTGCACTTACAGGTTTACTGTATAATGCAATGCACTTACATCCTATTATAAAATTGTATACTTGACTTCAGCTATCCTCTGTGTGAACACTCGCTGTATTTCTTCACATAAAAAATGAAAATAAAACAAAATGTTTGGAAAAATGTTTTGCAAGCGTTTGCGCAAACGTCCTCTGCTTATAAAAGGTTAAAATTTTTTTTTTTTTAAAGGTTTAAGTGTCCCATAACCTATGCGGTCTTTGGGGAGCGAGATGTCAAGAGACCTCAGCTTCTCCAGGGGCCAGCATATTGAGGGCGGCGCCCATCTCCTCTCCCTCGCTGGCTTTACCTTCCCTGACCCTAAAGAGGGTAAGGTACCCATTTACAGCTGGGTGAACTGTACTAAATCCAAAACGCACAAACGGTCACCCATCCAACTGGTAACCACGCTCGATGCTGCGCTTAACCTTGGCTGGGGGAAAGCGAGTGCTCTGACCACTGAGCTAACCCGTTTCCCTGCCTAGAAAGAGAAAAATGCGGGTTCGATCTCCGTTTCCTGCCGAAGTCGGATGCGCTGGGTCTAATTTGTCAGGCGCTTAACGGCAGCGCAACGCATTTTTGCTCATATGGCAGTTAGCAATAGTTGCAGTCTGAGCGTTCGACGAAGAAGAAATCTCAGTTTGTGCCCGGGTTCACCCCCCCCCCCCCCCCTTCTAGAACTTATGTGGTGATCTGGGGGAGGAGGGGGGGGGGGGGCAGTCTTTTAGATGAGACAATAAATCGAGGTTCCGTGCGCTACCCGCATTCAGCGCACGTAAAAAGACCCATGGCAACAAGAGAGTTGTCCCTGATCATTTTTGGGGTTTTTTTTTGGATTCTCCCTTCTGTAGAGAAAGACTACTCTCAAAGGGAACCGGAAAAAAATACACATGCATACAGGAGTCGGTTTTTTAAAAAAAATCTATAAAAAGGAGGGTGGCGCTGCTCTTGTGGCGACACACTCTCCCTAGGGAGAGAAGCCCGAGTTTTATGTAGATAAAATTTGCAAATACGTGCGTGCGCGCCCATGGATTTGAAATATGTTGTTCATTATGTTTAAGGAGAGTTGCATGCGTGTAAATGATCTGAGTGCAAACGCTTCCGTTTGTTTGTTTTTACAAGATTCAGCGCTATATAAATTCCATATATTATTATAATTATTATTAATTACTGAAAGTAGCCTATATTGCAATATAATATAATATAATATAATATAATATAATATAATGAATGAGTGATTTTGTTCAGCCCTGATAAGGCCTCTGTGGTTGGCAGGGCTTTGAACAACATGATTGCATTTGGCTAACTGAACTACACTTCAATTCCTATACCCGAATTACAGAAAAAAATCTTTTAAGTGATTGTATCCCACTAGAAAAATCAATCTTGATTATCATAAACATTTGCTTTTTTTTCTTTTTTGCATATGTTTCTGAAATCCACTCGCTAAGCATCTACTGCAGTGGTACACACACACACACACACACACACACACACACACACACACACACACACACACACACACACACACACACACACTGTCAGGAGAGAGAGAGAGAGAGAGAGAGAGAGAGAGAGAGAGAGAGAGCAGGCATGCTGATACTTACTTCAAAAATTCAGACTGATAGAAAACAAAAATCAACTTTTTTCAGCCAGGTTTTTCTTTCAGAGACTAAGGCGTTGGCACACAATCGTCACAAATGCAGAAAGATGGCGTTTTTGGTCAGTGAAGCAGCCCAACAACTATCTTCAGTTTAAGGGAATAATGTAGTATAGTGTCGTTAATATTCAAACAGTTGAGAGAAAGAAAAAAAACCGGTTTATATGACTTGTAAGGGATAATTCAAAGTAAAGACACTATTATTTCGATAACTAAAAATGACAGACTTGCTACCTTTTCCTACAGCTGAAAAAACCGAAAAGTTTTATCACATAATATACTTTCACTGACAACTACAACAATTAAACTTCAGTAATAACGCAGGTCTAAGTCTTCTCTTCATAATAAAAAAACTCCTGTATAAAACGAATACAAAAGACAGACTTCCGATTATTTCGACAGTTGAAAAATCTACAATTTTTTACCAGATAATAAATGATACTTTCTGTAACTGAAAATAAAAACTGCACCATGTATTCTCTCGCCTTCTGAATAAGTGTCGTCTGCCTCTAAAAATGGAAGCCAAAATGATAGCCTCCTTCTAAGGGCGGTAACGGCTGAGATTGAATAATTTTTTAAAGCTATCATTTTCTGAGAATATTAATGATAACTATAAAGAGTTAGATCTTTCTAGATGATTACTATCATCACTGTGTGTTTAGGCTGATTTAGCTCCCTTCCACTTTCGTCTCGTTACGTGATCTTGAGAGTTTCGGTTCCTGAGAACGGAACTTGTCGCATAGGTGGAGCAGTTCACAGCAGACGACAATGAGAGAGGACGATGGTAACCTTGAGCTCTCGTAAGGAAATTGCCAATATTTTGGACTGATGTAATAAACAGTGTAACAGACACAAAGAGAGAGATAAGAGAGGGAAGGATTGGTAGTTTTGCTTTTGGTGCTGCTTTTCTAATTTGTATGGCTTCTGTTCTACTGTGTGTGTGTGTGTGTGTGTGTGCCCGCGTGCATGCGCCGTGTGTGATCATTTATTTTTTTATTTCGAGGATAATGGAATAAACTCATGTGCTTTTTTTTTTTTTTTTTTACATGATGTCCCCGTGCGTATGCAGTTTTGTTAATTTTTTCATCCGTTCCCACCGGCACACAATGGCCTACTTTTCCAAAAAGCAGAACAGGTTTTAGTAATAATAATAATAATAAATGGAACTTATATAGCGCTATATCTTGCAAAGACAAATCAAAGCGCCTGCATTCAACATAATCTTACACAGTCATGCAATCAATGATAAATAATCAATAGTTTAAACAAACAGATATTTACAAACATGGTGCGCTGCAGACAAAATCTATGAAATAAAATGTCAATAGTCAAATGTTTTTCAAAAGCACACACACACTCACACAGGTCCTATACTTTAGCAGGGTGATAGGGCATGGGTTAGTGAAGGTGGGATAGCTCTGATATGAAACAGGGGGGGGGGGGGGGGGGGGGGGGGGGATCTTAGGTTTGAAATAAATATGTCTTGAGGCTGGATTTAAAAGTGTCATAACTAGGTTTCTGGCGAAGAGAGAGAGAGGGAGCTCATTCCAGGTCGATGGACCCGAAATAGAGAAAGAGCGGCGGCCAACAGTGGATTGGTTGAATCTAGGTATTCGTAGGCACAAGGTATCTGCAGTAGAGCGGAGGGAACGTGAAGGAGTGTACAGGTTAAGACATTCACAGAGGTAGGAGGGTGCAGTTTTGTGGAGACATTAGTAACAGAGGGTACTGATCTTATAATTTACTCTCTGTGGCACAGGCAGCCAGTGGAGAGATTGCAAGAGAGGGGTAATGTGCTCAGATTTTTTCTTTCTGAGAACTAGTCGAGCTGCGGAGTTTTGTATACGTTGAAGGGAGTGGATAGATGATGCTGGAAGATGTTATGCACGCGTTCGCACACGGGACCTCGGTGTTTAGTCTCATCCCAAAGTCTTTCAGGGAAATGGAGTCACACTGATGTCAGTTAACTCCAGAGGAAATATCCCCTTGAATGGGGACATCTTGGTGGTAGCTCAAGGGGAGTGGAGTCACCACTGATGTTAGTTAACTCCAGAGGAAATATCCCCTTGAATGGGGACATCTTATTGGTAGCTCAAGATCGCAAGCACATTGCTCTAACCACCAGGCTACTGAAGGTTTATCCCAGTTCTTGATTAAACCATTGACGCTGGGGGCAACAGCAAAGTGAGAGGCTGTATGACCAGTGGCTTTCTTTCCCACTCATGGAATTCCACTTTACAGCTTAGTCTTTAGTGATCGACTATGACTCTCTGACTCGGAGGCTTGACTTGCACAGTGCTTATGTGCTGCAGCCCTGGGGGCTAGTTGGCCTTTGGAGAACATCTCCAACACTGACTGTCCTTATGCCCACTTGGCCGAGAGAGTGGGGATGTACTGTGTGCAAGGCATCTCCACTATAATCAAATTTCTGCCCAGTTTCCGAAACAGCAGCAGCCTCATCTGCTGTTTTGGAGGTCATCGTCGAAAACGACGGACTAACACACACACACACACACACACACCCTGTCCCTCCAGTGGCTTTGCGTCATGTTCAACCCCACTGTTCAAAAATATAGATCATGTTCTATCTGGAACAAACACAAACAGTCATTCTCTAACTTTCTCCAGAAAAATCAGGGTTCCGTTTACTTGTGCGATTTTATTTTAATTTTTTCCCTTTTATTTCCAGGATAATGGAATAAGCTCTCATGTGCTTTTTTTTTTTAAACATCCAGTCCCCGTGTATATGCAGTTTTGAAAATTTTGTCATCCGCTCTCACTGGCTCACAATGGCCTACTCTTCCGAAAAGCAAGTGTGTGTGTGTGTGTGTGTGTGTGTGCCTTGTGAATATGACAGATGTCTCAGTCCACTCGGCCATCTTTTCGCTTTTGTACACTTTTCAAACATTTCCTGTTGCTGACCGTCATTTTCACACCTGACAGGTTGGAACGAACATGTTTGAACTGTCCCTCTCAAGTGCAAGGTTGAAAAGGACACACAGCAAAGGACATAAAGCAAAGGACATACAACAAAGGATATACAAAGGACATACAGCAAAGGATAGACAACAAAAGACATACAACAAAGGATATACAATAAAAGACAGACAACAAAGGATATACAATAAAAGACACACAACAAAGGATATACAACAAAGGATATACAAACAAAGGACATACAGCAAAGGACAGACAACAAAGGATATACAATAAAAGACAGACAACAAAGGATAGACAACAAAGGATATACAATAAAAGACAGACAACAAAGGATATACAACAAAGGACATACAACAAAGGATAGACAACAAAGGATATACAATAAAAGACAGACAACAAAGGACATACAACAAAGAATAGACAACAAAGGACATACAACAAAGAATAGACAACAAAGGATAGACAACACAGGATAGACAACAAAGGACATACAACAAAGGATAGACAACACAGGACATACAACAAAGGATATACAACAAAGGACATACAACAACGGACATACAACAAAGGATATACAGCAAAGGATAGACAACAAAGGATATACAATAAAGGACGGACAAAGGTAAGACAACACAGGACAGACATCAAAGGACGAACAACACAGGACAGACAACACAGGACAAACAACAAAGGTAAGACAACAAAGGATATACAATAAAGGACGGACAACAAAGGACAGACAGCAAAGGTAAGACAACAATGGGCAAACAAAGGACGGACAACAAAGGACATACAACAAAGGACGGACAACAAAGGACATACAATAAAGGACGAACAACACGCTTATCCTGGCATATTCATTACAATGCGTTTTGTGGGGTGGTGGTTTGTTGATAGTAAAAAGGTAAAGGTGTCCCTGTAACCTATGTGGTCGCAGGGGAGTGACGCATCAGAAACCTCAACTTCTCCAGGGGCCAGCATATTGAGGGCGGCAGCGCCCATCTCCTCTCCCTCGCTGCTTTACCTTCCCTGACCCTGAAGAGGGCAGGTACCCATTTACAGCTGGGTGGACTGTACTGAAGCAAAGGCACACGGACGGTCACCCATCCACTTGGTAAGTTCCACATTCGATGCTGATAACCTTGGCTGGGGGAAAGCGAGTGCTGTGACCACTGAGCTATCCTGTCCCTTGCTGCTGATGGTACAGTCCCTAAAGTGGATAGCTCAATGGGGACCTAATATAACCAAACCAAACGAAGAATCATTGTGGCATTTCACGGGCTAAAAAAATGAACGCACTCTTTTTTCGGCTGAAGGTTGCAGAATTGGAAAGGACCTGTATACATCTGTCAAAACTGCACACGTTCTTTGCATTTTGAGAAAGATTTGTTTTTTTAAATGACGATTTGTCAAACTCATCACAATACACGTCTCATTCAATTACTGTTGTTGTGTGAGTGATGTTTTTATGTCCTGATTAGTCTTTTGGTGGTGGTGGTTGTTTCTTTTTGCTTTGTTTATTGTTATTGTCAGGTTATTTTGGAGTTTTGTTCTTCTTAGTTGCTGGGGGTTTTTTCCCCCACAGTTTACTTGTTAGGTAGTTGAATGTATAAACCATCCTATCACCTTCCTTCTGTTATTTTTGCTTGTCTATTTCCCCCCCCCCCCATTTGGAATCTTTTATGTATAGTATATCACCAAGAACAAATAAGCTATAAACTTCTTCATTGAATGCTCAGACAGTAGCAACTCCTGAGGCCCTGACAAAGGCTGCCGTATTACGCTGAAGGCCCTCCTCCCTCCCTCCCTCCAGGGGTCCGAAGAGTTTGTCCCTCATCGGCAGGTCAGCAGGCCAGATGTTGACCAGTCCTCAGGTGTGGGTGTGTTGGATGGACAGGTCTGGAGGAGGAAGTGTTCTTCCACTGTCATGGGAGAAGTGCTGCCATAGGGGCACACACACACGCCTCAGAATCACCAGTGTGGAACATGAAGTAAACAACAACACACACAAACGGTGTTACAGGTAAGAAGATTGAACAGCTACCCATGTCTTTCACTCTTTGTCACGGGTGTGGGTCGTGGATTACCCGTTTCATCCGCCAAGGTATAGACACAGAAAAGCCTCTTTGAAATGTATGGGTCGTGGAGGACCCCACAAAAGTCTCCAGCATAAAGTCAAGAGTGGCATTTGGTGAAGGTAAAAAGGTAAAGGTGTCCCATAACCTATGTGGTTGTAGGGGAGCGAGGCGTCACAGACTTCAACTTCTCCAGGGGCCAGCATATTGAGGGCGGCAGCGCCCATCTCCTCCTCTCCCTCGCTGCTTTACCTTCCCTGACCCTAAAGAGGGCAGGTACCCATTGATAGCTGGGTGAAATGGGGGACTGTATTGAAGCCAAGGCACGCAAACGGTCACCCATCCAAGTGGTAACCACGCTCGACGCTGCTTAACCTTGGCTGGGGGAAAGCGAGTGCTCTGACCACTGAGCTGTCCTGCGCCCTAAAGGCTAAGGGTGTATTACAAAACCAAACCAGTGAAAGACAAAGAGAAAGGATGGACACTTTTACTACAAAAGTCAGCAACAAAAATCTTCAGAAAAAAAGTTGGTTGATTTATTCATTCGATACATATCACAACAAACAGATTAACAGCAGCAGTTTATCATATAAACTACTTGTAACCTTTCTTGTCCACTTATACAATAAAAATCTCTCTCCACTGTGTGAAATCATAATATAATAGTCACATCCAATAACGCATGCACGCACAAACACACATGTGCACAAACACGTTGTCATTTGCCATATATATAACTCCTTAAAAAAGCATGTTGACAAATATCTTAATATCTTCCTACTTTTAGCCAAACACTCAATCACCATACATTGAAATCCACACACATACACACACACACCATACATTCAAATCCACACACATATGCACACACACACATACACACCATACATTCAAATCCACACACATATGCATACACACACACCATACATTCAAATCCACACACACACACACAACCATACATTCAAATCCGCACACCCACACAATAACGTTACTCATTAGTATAATTCAACACAAATGATAACAGAAATATTTTCAATTCATCACACCAACATATAAAAAAAAACACCCAACATTTCTATAATATATACACTGGTCTTTCTCTCTTCAAACCACAGATATTTACACATAAAAAAACCCCAAGACACTTCCTAAATATCATCTCTGCACTCCCTTACCAGGGTGGGGTGTGTATAGTGCCAGGTCTTCTCCTGTGCTTGTCACTCTGCAGCAGGTCTGCCTGCTGGCCTCAGCTGACACACTCCGACTTCAGAGCAGCTCATTTTCTTACAGGATGCATGCTGGGCAAGTCCTTCGGATGAGATTATAAACCGAGGTCCCTGTGTGTGAACGCACGCAAAACATCTCACGCACACGTTAAATCCTGTTCCGCTTTTCGTAAGAGTAGGCCATTGTGTGCCGGTGCGAACAGATGATAGAATCTGGAAGAAAAGGGGTGTAATGATGCGAGCTATACACACACACAGAGAAATAGATACTGTGACATACACACACACACGTCAACGTTATCACAAAAAACCCACACATTCACCAACTCCTACTAGTATACACACACACATGCGTGCGTGCACATACACACACACATCAACGGTATCATAAAATCACACACTCTCTCTCTCAAACACTATTCCCTTCCAACACACATACTATCACAAAAACACTCTCACACACACAAACCATCACCTCCAACACACATAGTTTCACAAAAACACTCTCTCACACACACCACCACCTCCTTACACACCCCCTCCCTACACACACACACACACACACTTTACTATCACTTTAAGTGAACAGACATAAAGTTGAAGACACACACACACACACACACACACACAGAGCCAGAATAGCTTAGTTGGGAGAGTGTTAGACTGAAGAGACTCTCTCTCACACACATACACACACTCCACCCCCTATAGAGACACACACACGTATCTCATCTCATCTGCTCCCATAACCCCCTCCGGGGTCGTAGGGGCACTGCAGTGACGAACGTTGCACCAGCTGGCTCCATTTGCGGCGGTTGTGTGCAAGTGCCTGGGTTGTGGAGAGAGAAGCTCTTCCCTGTCCATTCAGTGATGTTGTCTTCTGCCCGTTTCTTCATCGGTCTGCCTCGCCTTCTCTTCCCCTGCAGTATGGTTTTGGACAGCCCATCTGATCCAGTCACATGTCCGTAACCATCTGAGCTTCCCTTTCTTGACTGTGGTGGTCAGCAGGTTTCCGTAGTGCTTTACTTGTTGGGTGATGATGGTTTGTATGTCAACGCTATCACAAAAACACTCTCTCTCTCACACATATAGACTGGACACAAGGCTGCCTTATGTTGTAGATCTTCCTGATGATAGCCACTGACAGAAGAACCTGATGAAGAATGTCTGCTTCTTTTGCACTCAGGCCCCCCCCCCAACCTAGACCATCACAGTCCTGGAACTCATGAAGATGACGATGGTGGTGATGTACAGCTGTCACTCAGTTTCCCCCTTCACTTTCAACTACTCTCAGCTGCTATCTCTTACATTCCATCATCCCAGCTGGTGCTGATGATTACAGCAGGAACTGACTGACCACAACTTGGGACTAAGGTAAAAGGGAAGGGGAGTGCTGATTTTGGCACTCTTGACAACCGAGTGATGTTGAAATTTCGCGCTGTGGGAGGTGGTGGTGATGATGGTGACGATGTGGTGAAGATTGAGACTCCAGAGAGGAAAGGGAGAGGGGGATGGTGGGGAACGATGATGATGGTAGCGGTGGTAATGACGATGATGATGTGGTAAGGATTAGGAGAAGGGAGGGGGGGGGGGATACAGGTGCAGGTGAAGAAAAGGTTCTTCGTTTGTTAAAAGATTCAACGACGGCAAATCTCACTTCTCGGATATCCATACCCCGAGCTTGGTGAAGAGTTTTGCTACAGACTGTCTGCAACAAAAACATTCCCACAAACACTGTTATAATTACACCGTTGGCTTTCATTCATCTGTCCCCCCATTTATTTTCTTTATTTATTTTACACCACTTTAAGCCACGGCTAAGATTTCTCTGCATGAAATTCAGGCTGCTCTTCCCGGGGAGAGCGCGTCGCCACAAGAGCAGCGCCACCCTTTTTTTTTTGTTCTTTTCCCTGTCTGCAACTGTATTATTTTCCCTATAAGAGTGGCTTTTTTCCCTGCTGAATTTTGCCAGGGACAACTCTCTTGTTGCCGTAGGTTCTTTTACGTGTGCTAAATAATTTTGTATAACACATGGGACCTTGGTTTACCGTCTCATCCGAAAGACTAGCACCCAGACCACCACTCACGGTCTAATGGATGGGGGGAAAGTTTCTGGCCCAAACGGGGATCGAACCACCGTACACTTCCGACCCAGACTTTTCGCTGTCTAGGCAGGTGCTGTTACCTCTAGACCACCGATCCACCTGCATTATCCATCCATTATTTATTGGGGGTGGGACAGCCTAGTGGTTAGAGGGTTGACTTCGTGATCTAGTGGCCCGGGGTTCGAGTCATCACTGAAGCGCCCGTTCGAGGAGATTTTTTTTTTTTTTTACACTGGAGTTAACATTGGTACTGACTCCTGAAAGTCTTTCAGATGAGACTGCAAACCGATGTCTCCTGTGTGAACACATGCAGAACATCTTGTGCACATGTTATTAACACAAGAAAACCATCTTGCACCCACATTAACTCTTCTACTGCCAGGTTCCATTTGCATACCAGCCGTTTTGGCGCAGTGGTTAGCGCCTTGGGTTATGGACTGGAAGGTTGCAGGTTCAAATCCCATAAGAGTCATAGGGATTTTTCAGACTCCGGCCGGCTTCTACCCAGAGTGAGTGTGCTGTGGGCTCAGTGGGAAGACTGGAACCACACAGTTGAGCTTCATCCACTTTACGAATGCGATTTTGAAGAGTGTTGCTTGAATAATCTGACCAACACTGCAGGTGTCTGTATCTCTCGGGCCCGGTTGACGCCGGGATATATATTATAGGAAGCGTAGAGTACAAGCCTGTCAAGCAGTCTCAAAGCAGATGCACTTTCCGTATCAGTATTGTTACATCATCCTCATGGTCATTGATCGTTGTGCAACAAAAGAGAATTGTCTCTGATTCTGAGGCTCACAGATGAGGCAGAAATTTTTTTTTTTTTAAATCTGTTACTTATTACTGAATACAAAGTCTTTTCTGTAGTGTCCTTAAGTTTCACACCTTCCGACTTAAATAAAAAAAAAATCATAAAAAATAAATAAAATAAACAAGTAATTTTCATGAAATTTTTGTGTGTGGTGCTTATGTACTTTTGATTTTATGAACAAACATATTTCTTCATCTGACTCTTGTGTGGTTTTATCGTTGACGAATGCTGATGGCGATGTTGCTGTTGTTGTTGTTGTTGGCTACGGTGGTTATTCAATTATATAACCCCCCCCCAAATTGTTACTGTTTCAAAGAATAAAGAATCGTCAAGATGAAGTAAAATAAAATCAGACACACAAAATAAAAGCTAGAATAATGTGTGAGCATACTCACAAACAAGTATGTGAACACACCCACAAACACACACACAGGCTGACAAACAAACAGCCACAAAAATAAGGTCAAAATTAGTTCCAATTTTATGTTGCACTTTGTCAGCGTAAAACTATATAAAAATTAAATAAAAATACTGCATTCGCAAAATCTCACCATTAATGAAACTCCGGGCTCTAGCCAATGAACACACAAACCAATAACAAAAACAACAACAAAATCAGTTTTTCTTCTTTAGTAATCAATCAGTTATTTGATCTTTTTTTTTGGGGGGGGGGGGGGGGGGGGGGTGGTGTGTGGTTAGATTCACTTGCATACATACTATAAACCGAGGCCCGTGTGCGAATGCACAATAAACATCTTGCGCACATGTTAAATCCTGTTCTGCTTTTCGTAAGAGTAGGCCACTGTGTGCCCGGTGGAAACAGATGACAGAATTTACAAAAAACGCATGCACATGGGGAACTGGATGTAAAAAAAAAAAAAGCACATGAGTGCTTATTCCATTATCCTCGATATAAAATAATAAAAATAACATTATACAGCACACACACACACTATGTATATTCTATATATATATATAATATATATAGAGAGAGCGCCTGGGCTTTATCACAGTTCTTGATTAAACCATTGACGCTGGGGGCAACAGCAAAGTGAGAGGCTGTATGACCAGTGGCTTCCCCACTCATGGAATTTCACTTTACAGCTTAGTCTTTAGTGATCGACTAGAACTCTCTGACTAGGAGGCTTGACTCGCACAGTCCTTAATATGTGCTGCAGCCCTGGGGGATGGTTGGCCTTTGGAGAGCATCTCCAATGCTGACTGTCCTTATGCCCACCTGGCCGAGAGAGTGGGGGATGTACTGTGGGCAAGGCATCTCCACTATAATCAAATTTCTGCCCAGTTTCCAAACAGCAGCTGCCTCCTCTGCTGTTTTGGAGGTCATCGTCGGACACGACGGACAAACATACAGATATAGATATATACACAATATTGGAACTTACCATTGGAGGCAATGGAAATAGTAGCAGCAGCAGCAGCAGCAGAAGCAGAAGCGGAGGAGGATGAGGGGTGGGGTCGTTTCTTCTGACTCTGGATGTAGCGCTTCATCTGCTTGTTCTCCTCCAGATCTCTGGAGGTGATGGGTTTGTTGTTGGTGCATCCAGCCACCGGACACCTGTACAGTCAAAGTCAAAGCCAAGTCAAAGTCAAGCCAAGTCAAAAACCCTTTAGTCATCCCACGAAGGGCAATTACACCTTACACACTCGAACGCTCAGACAACAACTATCGAAAGCGAAAATGTGTTGTTGCTGTTGTTAGGCTCCTGACAAGTCAGGCCCAGCGCATACAACTTCAGTGCAGACTCCACTCTCCCCAAAAGTCCTTCGGATGAGACTATAAACCGAGGCCCCGTGTGCGAACGCACCGCAGAACATCTTGCGCACACATTAAATCCTGTTCCGCTTTTTGAAAGAGTAGGCCATTGTGTGCCGGTGGGAACAGATGACAAAATTGACAAAACCCGCATACACACGGGGACTGGATGTAAAAAAAAAGCACTTGAGTGGTTATTCCATTATCCTCGATATAAAATTTTTTTTTTTAAAGTCATCTGAGCGCTTTGATTTGTTGCTTTACAAGATTCAGCGCTATATAAATTCCATACATTATTATTATTAGTCTATTGCTACTAGCTACAGACTTCAGATCATCAACTTTCCACATTCTCCATAGTTCTTTATTTGTGATCCTGTCTTTCCATTTGATCTTTGTCATGTAGCGTAGCATTTGGTTTTCACAGCTCTTCAACAAACGTTCAACGGTTTTTGTGAAAACCCACGTCTCCGAACCATACAGGAGAACAGGTCTAATGCAGGCATTGAGCCCTCTGCTCTTTATCCTCATGATGAATGAAATATCCAAGGAAGTGGAGAGGCCAGAAGAGATCTGGGAACTGCTGTATGCTGATGACTTAGTACTGGCAGCTGAGAACTGTGATGACGCTACTCAAAGATTTGGCAATTGGAAACAGAGATTAGAACGCAGGGGAATGAAAGGTGAATGTTGACAAGACCAAAGCAAAGACAGTTGGAAAAGATAGCAGAACACATAGAGAGCAAGGCAAATACCAGTGTGGTGTGGTGAGGGCGGCGAGTGTGTATATATATACACACACACACACACATTCTTCTTCTTCTTCTTAGTCCTTATAGCTCCTAGCGGAGCATAGGGCCTCATCAGCGTCCCTCCACCTTCTCCTGTCTCTGGCAAGGGTCTTGGCCTCTTCCCATGTCACGCTGGAGTCTCTCAGCTCACTATGCAGGCTTCTCCTCCAGGTCTGTTTGGGGCGCCCTCTCTTCCTTTTCCCCTGCGGGTTCCACTCGAGCGCTTGTCTGGTGATGTTGCAAGGCTCCTTCCGTAGGGTGTGGCCGACCCAACGCCACTTTCACCGCCTTACTTGGACATCCATAGGCTGTTGGTTCGCCCTCATCCACAGGTCGGTACTTGGCACTCTGTCGAACCATCTGAGATGAAGGATCTGCCGGAGACATCCGCTGATGAAGGTCTGGATCTTGGAGGAGCTGGTGTTGATGACCCGCCAAGTTTCTGACTCGTAGAGAAAAGCACAGACACACACACACACATACATACAACATTCACTCACATGGCTTTCTTGCCGCGCTGCTTCATGTGCTGGTAGATTCCTGCCCGGTCGTAGGTGTGCTTGCAGATCACGTTGCGTACCGGGTCCACCATTTCTTGCCCCGTGTACGGGCACCGCGTGTTGACTTGTTCTTGGGTCAATTCCACCTCGTCCTCCTCGTCCACCGCCAGCACCCCCGCTGCTGCTGCCCCGCCCAGACTGGTTGGTAAGGCGTCTGTTTGGATGAGAAAACGATTTGAATATGAATGATAATTTGGCCGTCGCTCTTTCTCTGTTTCTGGTCCATCGATCTGGAATGTTGTTGTTGTGGTGCATTCCCCAGCTTTACACTCTGGGGGTCACCCAGAACGTGCACTCTGACTCACTCATCCCACCTGGGAATCACTGTGAGATAGGAAGTACACTGGATGAGAAGTTTGCGTGTATGACTATTTTCAAGTACCTCGCCAAATAGGCAGCCATACTCCGACTTCAGAGGATTTTTTTTCTCCTTTAAAAGGAGAGTGCAGGTTGTTATGTTAAGAGCTTGTCATGGCTGAAGGAAATCTCAACACAACATTTTACAACATAACAACATTTTAGTGTAGGCCTTGGCAATTAGCTGACATCAATAACTGACACAGCTTTTGGCCTGGGCCAAGTCGATCTGGAATGACCTCCCTCTCCGCCAAAAGCCTTCTTATGACGCTTTTAAATCCGGCCTCAAGACTCGTTTATTTCAAACCTAAGATTCTCCTCTCTTGTTCCATCTCATTTTTGTCCCTGCCCTCAACAGACAAAAAAACCCCATCACCCTGCTGAAGTGTATAACCTTTATGTGTGTGCCTGCGTGTGTGTATACATTTGAATTTGTAAATACTATTGATTGTGACTGGCTGCGTGTGAATGAGTGGGATGAACGAAAGCGCTATGATTTGTTTTGTTTTTTCAAGATATGGCGCTATATAAATTCCATGTATTATCATTATAATTTTCCCTGAAGTTGGAATGTGGATACCTTCATGGTGGCCAAAAATGGTCACTGAATTTTTTGTCTGATACTGCTGTTGATGTTTGCCAAATTCTGTTTTGCGTTGACTCAAAGGTAGTGTTAATGGCATTAAAGTCATGGCATGGTAAAATAAGGAATGATATTGTATTTGAGATAAAATTCCTGATACATTCTATTGCAAGCAGAGGCATCAGCATAACTTTTTGCTGGATCCCCTCTCATTGTGGAATTTTTTCGAATGAGGTGGTTTGATTCTTTGGGAAAAAAAGGTGCCTCTGAATAAAGTACTGAAGTGTTTTGTTTCTAATCTTGCATTGTCGTCTGATGAAATTTATTCTAAGTAATGAAATGCATACATTTAAAGATTATAGAAAAACATTATCAGCAGTTTTTCCCTTTCCCCCGGAAATTAGAAATTCTAATACATAAACTGAGATTAAATGATGGAATACTAAAAAATTAAAAAAATGTAACATGTTGTTCTATTCCCCTTTTAGTCCACCATTGTTGTTTGATTGCCCAATTTTTCTTGACATGTTATAAAAGGAGAGGTTTTAGATTTATAAGAAAAAATGCATAGTCAAGAAGTTTTATTGACTCTCAGCAATTCATAATGTCCCGTTGCTGAAGTCAATATTTTTCTTCACCTGTAAG
>CM054157.1:30225106-30227606 GCA_028751875.1 Rapana venosa | reverse complement strand
GTCCTTCTGGATCGAAAGAACATACTTAACATGATATAATACATTACCTGGGCAATGATGTCGTTGGCAGCGGTCATGAAGGTCTCCACGTCTCGCTCCATCTGCAGGTAGTTCAGCATGATCTGACTCAGCTGTCTGGCCTGCCCTTTGTCCCCTGAGTAAGCAAGTAGTACCATGGCAAGGTTTTTAAAACATAGATCACCATTTGTAGTGTGGGCATATGTATGTGTGTGTGTGTGTGTGTGTGTTTAGTTAGTTAGTTCTTCAGTTTAACGTCCTTCCACAAAAAGTGATATCAGACGATTGTGTGTGTGTGTGTGTGTGTGTGTGTGTGTGTGTGTGTGTGTGTGTGTGTGAGAGAGTGCATGTGTGTATGAGTGTGTATACATCAGTGCATGTATGTGTGTACATGTATGAGTGTGTGTGTATGTGCGTGCGTGCGTGTGTGTGTGTTTAGTGTGTGTGAATGAGTGTGAGTATATGAGTGAAAATGTGGGCGTGTGTGCGCGCGTGTGCAAGTAAATATATCAGAGAAATTGTGTTATGTATGTGTGTGCATGAGTGCATGCATGCGTGTATGCATGTACATATGTGTGTTTGTGTGTGCATGCATGTGTGTGCACGCGCGCTTGTTTGCGTGTGAACATGCAAGTATGTGTGGGTGGTCGTGCGTGCGTGTGTGTGTGCGTGCGTGTGTGTGTTGGTCCCCCCAACTCCCTTTGGTCCAATCCAATTGAGGTACCCTACTCTGATGAGCTATTTACCAGCTTCTTTCAGACAATCAGAGGCAGCCAGCAGTGTGTCAAATCAGATGTTTTCTGTTCCTCACTTTCTGATAGAGATACAACTTGTTCCTGCCTGTCAATTGTGCTATGTTGGCTATGCAACTTTTTTGTTATTGTTGGGGGGTCTGTCTGTCTGAACTCTCAACAGTCTTAAAATATATATATTTCTTTTTTACTTTTACTTTTAGCAAGACCACTGCATCTTGTTTCATGCCAATCATGGTCACTTGAAAAATCTCCATTGGTAAAAGAAATTTTACAACAACAAACTAACAACAGTATTGCTATTACTGTATTACTATTACTGTATTAGTATTACTATTAGTAACATAAACAACAACCCTTGAATTGCTGAAAATGAATGGTTACCACTTATCAGTGATATGCCTCAAATATTGCAAAATAACATAAAAAATTGTTGACAAAAATGTTCTATCATATTGTTTTTTCTTTGGTAAACAAAGTCTTGGGGAAACTACGTACGTGTGTCTTGATTTTTCTCTCACCTTTCCCATATTCGGCCATGTCTGCTGCTACCTCCAAAACATGGTCCATTCCTACATTAAATAAGACTTCACTTGCCGCATTATGTGCAACGACTGCTCGGCACCACGAAAGCTGCTACTGCTGCTCGACCCTGCAGCTCCGCGAGGCATTGTTTTCCTCCTGAATTAAACCGTGTTCTTGCTTGGTTTGAAAAGATCTGGGACAAGATTTTAAGATTTGACAACGCAAACCCAGTGTTTTTCTTCCTCCCGCTCCTGCGAGGCTAAGCCTAAGGGACTCTACTCTAAGATGATGTATAAGTGCGCTTGATTGCTTGGGATTATCGTGTAGCGGGTATTCGTAAAGAGATGTTTTTGGTTGAATTGTGTCTTCTTTATAGTAATTATGATGGTTTCTTTGGCTAAATTAATATATATCTACGCAAAAAGCAGCACTAGCAGCAGAAGCAGCGCGTGCACACACACACACACACACACACACACACACACACTTTCAGTTCTTACACACACACACTTTCAGTTCTTACACACACACACACACACACACACACACAATTTCAGTTTTTCTTTAAAAACAACAACAACAACAATAACAACAACAAAAACTGAATTTCCTTTAATTCCTTTCTTTTCAAATTTAGATCATGTGTTTGGTCCAATCTTTATTTCCTTCCGTCTGTGGTCTTTCTTTCTTTAACGGAAGTGGCTTCCTCTTTGGAGCCAATCTTCCTACAGACTTTAATCTGTTTCACTCCTTCAAATGCAACTTCAAACCAAGATGTCCCATGCATGAGCACATAAAAACAGATGGCCTTTATTATTTTATATTGAGGATAATGGAATAAGCACTTATGTACTTTTTACATCCAGTCCCCATGTGCATGCGGTTTTGTAAATTCTGTCATCTGTTCCCACCGGCACGCAATGGCCTACTCTTACGAAAAGCGGAAAAGGATTAACTTGTGCGCAAGATGTTCTGCGTGCGTTCGAAGGACTTTTGGGGAGAGTGGAGTCAGCACTGATGTTAACTCCAGGGGGAAAATATCCCCTTGAACGGGAACAAACCCGGGTCGTCAGATTGCGAGCGCAATGTTCTGACCACTAGGCTATCCCGTCCTCAAGTGTGCAGTAAAACCCCATCCCGGCCAGCCTTTCAAGGAAGACTTTGCCCGCACATCGTCTTAGATATGGACGGCGAAATAAAGCTCC
>CM054157.1:30217606-30220106 GCA_028751875.1 Rapana venosa | reverse complement strand
TACTCGCTTCTATCGCTTTTTTTATCGAAGGAGAAGGAATATTTTTTTCAAGTATTTTACTTTGCCAACCAGGGTTTAAAATCGTAAAACTCGTGTTTAAATTACGAAATTGCTTGTTTTTGTCAGGTTCTCTTTTCTTGTCAACGGGCTTTGGCTTGTTAGCTGTGGGTACATTTACCGATCGTTCATTTGATTGACCACTTATTCTTACTCGGAAAGAATAAAAAAAGCCATCTACTGTAATTTGTGGAGATGGTTTTGTTATGTGCAGAAATAAATTTTGCACAAATATTAAATACCAGTTTTTGTTGTGCGGCGTTATGGTTAGGACATGAAACGAAAGAGTACGGTTTCTTGTACAACAACAAATTCTTGTTGAAGTTTTTACTTTCTCTTTTCTTTTATAGATGCTATTCGTGTTTTATTTCGAACAATTAGCGACAGAAGTGATTATTTTCAGTGTTTGAAATGTATTTTATGGGAATTTATTTTCGTTGATCTGAAAAACTCAGTATTAACCACGTTGGTTGGGGACACAAAAACCAAGATAGCGTGGTTTTCTGCCGTTGATCAGAAGCTACGTAAAATTAGTCTCGCGTTTTCGTCTTTCAGTTATTGTTTTTTTATATGGATGCTCTGGTTATGTTGTTGAAAATATAAACCTGCAGCAATTTTGTTCTGTGGTTATCTCGCACGTTGAAATTTGGCCGTAAAACGTTTAGCTCGTGTTAGTCGTGACAGGAAACGGATTATGGTTTTGTGTCACGACTCTGATCTACTGTAATAAATCATCCCCTTTTCCTCGGATACAGATTTCTAGTGTTGATTTCAGGGAAGTGATTGATCTACACAATCGTTGTTAATCGTAATGAGTCAACCGTAAATGCACGTAAACGTCATCGCAGTGACGTTATTGTTTGCTACAAACTGCGACGATGACAGGCTCGGCGTTCCTGGTCACGACCAAAACACTTTCACGTTTTCTACCACTTACTTCCGTAGGCTTCAAATGTAATCAAACAATGCGTTTTCCGATTAAATTATGTTCATTTGAGAGATAGGATACAATGCTGGAAGTCCTAAGCTTAAATTTTTCAAAACTCCTGAAACTTTACAAGTCCTGATCAGTTATGATGAAAACCACATCATGAGGATGGGCTTTTTTGTTTTGTTTTCGTTCGTTTCAGTTTTCCTTGTCAACATTTGGAACAATTCATCTTTAAATGTGCAAGACAAGCGTTGATAACAAACAAAAAACACACAATGCCCCACATTTTACATTGACATAAAAAGCAAGATACACTACAGTTGAAATTGGTTATGACAAGAAACCATGAATGCCTTTTTGGCCAAAAAAAAAATCAACATTTATTTAGCAGAATAAGCAATTCACATGCTTAAAATTTTAATTGTGGTGTACACACAAAACACACACAACACCACCACACACACGTTCCGTCCACATTCACGCACACCATACATACACACACACACTCTCTCTCTCTCATGCGCTTGTACACACACACACACACACACAAAACACAACACATACATTTACATACTATAATTATTTGCTCTCTCTCTCTCTCTCTCTCTCTCTCTCTCACACACCAACACACAAACACACACACACACACCAACACACACCCCAAAATTATGTGTTATAAAGGAGAAGTCTAATGAGGGGGGGGACAGTTACAAAGAAGAGCAGTGTCTAAGAAAAGTAGATCTTATCCAGGTGGGAAATCTTTTGATAGAGGATAAAGGGGGGGCAGGGTGCCCACATACATATGGATGCATGTGATTATGACCCCAAAAATTTTTTTTAACTGTTTTCAATATAAATCAAATCAGTGTGTGTGTGTGTGTGTGTGTGTGTGTTGTGTGTGTGTGTGTGTGTGTGTGTGTGTGTGTGTAGAGAGAGAGAGAGAGGAAAGAGGGGGGAGGAGAGAGAGAGAGAGGGGAGAGAGAGAGAACTTAACAGTCCTAAAACAGTTTGAAATTATGTTAGATCATGTCAGATGTGGGACAAAAAAGCAGCTGCATGTGTGGGAAAAAAAAGCACTGGGAAATGCTTTAGAGTGCTTGAAGGATTCTATTTTTCCCCTAAAAAAAAGAATTAATTTGCCTGTTTTAAAAAAAGAAATGAAGAAGGGAAATAACCTTAGATTATTCTGTTATTCAAAGTGTTGTTAATATTAAAGGAAGAAACCCCAACAACACAGAAAGGTGATGATTTGTAATCAATTGACAATCCTAACAAAGTTTGACGACAATTAAGTTTGGTTTTTACTATAAAAAACCCAAGAAAGAATATGATTTTCATTGTTTTTTGTCGTTTTTAAAACATGCATTTTGTACTTGATATAAAAGCACTATGCACTCATGAGCTCATATTTTTCATTAATTATGAAGGATGCGCTAGGTCAGATGAGAGAAACTGGACTTAGCTGTGTTGATTGATATCATATCACTCCAGCATGATAAATCCCAAAAGTAG
>CM054157.1:30200106-30212606 GCA_028751875.1 Rapana venosa | reverse complement strand
TTCTTTGGATAAAGTTTAGGCTAATTTGTGATGGCATCCCTGTGGTCACTAGCAAAAAAACCAAAACATTAAATCTGGGCGTACAAAAACTTAGAGTGTCATTAGAAATATTGCCAACATATGCTTTGACAGTGATTGTCATACTTCCAAATGTAGATTTGGGTTTTATAAATGAAAACAACAGCATTGGATTGTTTTTTGTTTGATATCTGATATTTATTTAATGCTACTTTTGTTCCATGTCACAACCGCAACACGGCTAAAAATAGAACTTTAATTCATCAAATACTAGGAAACCAATTAATATTTCATAATTTTTTCAAAAGAATGCAGATTATGACAGAGTACTCTAATATATAACAAAAAGGCATAAACTTCCAATGACATTTATTTTTCAAGGTCTATGTCACAAAAACCTCACATGTTTCTGAGAATAACCCATATATATGGTAGATTGCTTCGAGGCAAACTCAAATTGATATTTCAGTGATTTCACTGCAAAAATATATTTAAAATGTAAAAAAATCGACAAAAATACACTTTCTTCACCTTTACTGTCATTTTGAGTACCCCCCATCTCAGTAACGTCAAACATAAGTCCAGGCCAAATATCATTCTTTTTTTTTAAATGCACGATCTCCTGAATCATTTATTGAACATTTTTCCATCACTGACAGTAAATGTAAAGTTTAATATGCCTCTTTTCAGCTGTGTAAAGTTATCGATGCCTCAAACCAGAATTGGTGTCAGCCATTTTGATAAGAACTGCCCAAGCAGACATGCATAAAAACACAAAAAACGAGCTAAAAAACACGATCATTTTCGCCAAGGTTTTTGCAGCTGGATGTTGCCAAGCAACACAGGAGAGTGATTCTCCACTAATTTTTGGAGTTCTTTCCCTTTAAATGTAGTCGAGGAAGCTGGCTTTGTTTACTTCGGTTTTAACAACCCCATAAATTTTCCGGTTTGTAGGCGTAAAGGGGTTGCACATATAGACCCTGGAAAATTTCTGGGGTGGGGCCGTCTAGTGTTTAAGATGTATCCCTACGGGTGGGACTGGTTGTAAAAAAAGCACATGCGTGTTAATTCATTATCCACGAAATAAAAAATTTGTCATTCTCTCTGTGTTCTTTCTTCTGTCATTGTTAGTGCACATTTGTCCTAAAATATACTCTGTTCTTCCTCTATGTTAGTGCACATTAGGCTAAATATGCCTGTGTTCTTCCTCTATCTTTGTTATTGCACATTTGTACTAATATGTCAGTTTCTTCCTCCTAATCTTTGTTTTAGTGCACATTTGTCTAATATGCCTGTGTTCTTCCTCTATCCTTTGTTAGTGCACATTTGTCCTAAATATGCCTGTTCTCCTCTATCTTTGTTATGCACATTTGTCTAAATATGCCTGTGTTCTTCCTCTATCTTGGTTAGTTCACAGTTGTCTAAAATATGTCTGTGTCTTCCTCTACTTGTTAGTGCACAATTGTCAAAATATATGCTGTTCTTCCTCTATCTTTGTAGTGCACATTTGTCTAATATGTCTGGTTCTTCCTCTATCTTTGTTAGGCACATTTTGTCTTAATATGTCTGTGTTCATCCACTATCTTTGTTAGTGCACATTTGTCTAAATATTGCTGTGTTCTTCCTCTATCTTTGTTAGTGCACATTTGTCTAAATATGTCTTCGTTCTTCCTCTAACTTTGTTAGCGCAACATTTGTTCTAAATATGCCTGTGTTCTTCCTCTATCATTGTTAGTGCACATTTGTCCTAAATTATGTCTCTGTTCTCCTCTATCTTGTTAGTGCACATTGTCTAAATATGCCTGTTCATCCTCTATCTTTGTTAGTCACATTTGTCTAAATATGCCTGTGTTCTACCTCTATCTTTGTTAGTGGCACATTTGTCTAAATGTGTCTGTGTTCTTCTCTTCTTTGTAGTGCACATTTAGTCTAAATGCCTGTTCTTCCCATCTTCGTTAGTGCACATTTGTCTATATATGTCTCTGTTCTTCCTCATGTTTATGCACATATGTCTAAATATGATCTCCAGTTTCTTCCCCTATGTTAGTGCACATTTGTCCAAATATGCTGTGTTCTTCCACTAACTTTGTTAGTGCATATTTTTCATTTGTCTAATTATGCCTTTCTTCTCTATCTTTGTTAGTGCACATTTGTCTAAATAAGCCTGGTTCTTCCTCTATCTTTGTTAGTGCACATTTGTTCTAAATATGTCTGTGTTCTTCCTCTATCTTTGTTAGTGCACATTTGTCTAAAAGCCTGTGTTCTACCTTCTATCTTTTGTTATGCAGCATTTGTCTAAAATATGGTCTGGTTCTTCCTCTATCTTGTTTAGTGCACATTTTGTCTAATATCCTTCTCTTCCTCATCTTTGTTAATGCACATTTGTCTAAATATGTCTGTGGTTCTTACCTCTATCTTTGATAGTGCACATTTGTCTGAATATTTCATTGATCTTCCTCTACTTGTTTAGTGCACATTTGTCTAAATAAGCTTGTTCTTCCTCTATCTTGTTAGTGCACAATTGTCTAAATATGTCTCTGTTCTTCCCCTCTATCTTGTTAGTGCACTTTAGTCCCTAAATAGCCTGTGTTCTTCCTCTATCTTTGTTAGTGCACATTTGTCTAATAAGTCTCTGTTCTTCCTCTATCTGTTTAGTGCACATTGTCTAAATATCCTGTTTTTCCTCTATCTTTGTTAGTGAACATTTGTCTAAATAAGCGTTCTTCCTCTATCTTTGTTAGTGCACATTTGTCTAAATATGTCTGTGATCTTACTCTATCTTGTTATTGCACATTTGTCTAAATACGCCTGTTTCTTCTCTCTCTTCGTTAGTGCACCATTGGACTAAATATGTCTCTGTTCTTCCTCTATGTATAGTGCACATTGTCTAAATCTGTCTCTGTTCTCCTCTATGTTAGTGCAATTTGTCTAAATATGCCATGTGTTCTTCCTCATCTTTGTTAGTGCACATTTTCTAAATATGCCTGTTCCTTCCTCTATCATTTTAGTGACACATTTGTCCAAAATATGCCTGTTCTTCCTCTATCTTTGTTAGTGCACATTTGTCTAAATAATCTGTGATCTTCCTCTATCATTGTTAGTGTACACATTTGTCTAAATATGCCAGTTCTCTGATCCTCTATCTTTGTAGTCACATTTGTCTAAATATGCCTTTGTTCTCTCCTCTATCTTGTTAGTGCACAATGTCTAAATATGCCTGTGTTCTTCCTCTATCTTGTAGTGCACATTTGTCTAAATATGTCTGTGTTCTCCTCTAATCTTTGTTAGAGCACAATTTGTCTAAATATGCCTGTGTTCTTCCTCTATCTTTGTTAGTGCACATTGTCTAAATAAGTCTGTGTTTCTTTCCCTATCTTTGTTATGCACCTTATCTAAAAATGCCTGTTCTTCCTCTATCTTCGTTAGTGCACATTTGTCTAAATATTTCTCTGTTCTTCTCAATGTTAGTGCCAACATTTGTCTAAATAATCACTGATCTTCCCTATGTTAGTGCACATTTGTCTAAATATGCTAGGTCTTCCACTATCTTGTTAAAGTGCACATTTGTTCTAAATATGTCTGTGTTCTTGCCTCTATCTTGTTAGTGCACTTTGTCTAAATATGTCAGGTTCTTCCTCTATGTTAGTGCACATTGTCTAAAAATGCCTGTTACATTCCTCTATCTTTGTAGTGCACATTGATCTAAATATGTCCTGTGTTCTTCCTCTATGTTAGTGGCACCATTTTGTCTAATATGCCTGTACTTCCTCTATCTTTTAGTGCAGCATTTGTCTAAAATAGCCTGTTCTTCCTCTATCTTTGTTAGTGCACATTTGTCTAAATTTCTGATGTTCCTTCCTCTAATCTTTGTTAGTGCACAATTGTTCTAAATGGTTATTCTCAGAAACGTGAGGTTTTTGTGACTAGACCTTGAAAAATAAATGTTCATTGAAGTTTATGCCTTTTGTTATATATTAGAGTACTCTGTCCATAAACAGCATTCCTATGAAAAAATAATGAAATATAATTGTTTTCCCTATATTTGATGAATTAAGTTCTATTTTTAGCCGTTTCGGTTGTGACATGGAAAGAGAGCCAAAAGTAACCATAAATAAATCTTTTGGTACTCAGAATATCAAACAAAAAACACTCCACAATGCTGTGTTTTCATTTATAAAACAAATCTAACATTTGAAGTATGAACAATCACTGACAAAGCATATTTTTGGGCCATATTTCTAATACACTCCAAGACAGTTTTTGTACGCCCAGATTTAAAGTTTTGTATTTTTTGCTAGTGACCACAGGAAGCATCACAAATTTGCCTAACTTATATCCGACAGAAGGAGTCATCTAATTAAAACAACAAGTTTTCTTTACACAAGAATGGAAGCTATTTCAAATTAATACGGTATAAAAGTAATGTGTTGCGTTGTGACATGGGAACCCTTTGGTTGTGACATGGAAACCACACCACCCTCAAAAAATCACAAATCATGGAAGTGTAGCAATTTACACATACATTTAAAACAAAACACACCAACTTAAATGGAAACAATGCATTCTTGTAACATTATTCAAACTGATTTATCAATTTTAATAATGATATATTATGTTGTGACATGGAGACCGTTTGGGTTGTGATATGGAAACCACACCCACAAAAGCACAAATCATGAAAGTGTAAAAGCAAATTGAGATCAAAATGAAAAACACATCAATTCTCAAATGAGAACAATGCATTCTGTACCTTTATTTACATGATTTATTATGTTAGACTTAGAGTGACATGATATTATATCATAAACTTATCTACATTTGATTTATATGCTGGAGAATATAATATTCATCAACACAACTAAGTCCAGTTTCTCCTTATCTGACCTAGCACCATCCTTCATCAATAAGGATAAAATATGAGCCAGATGCATCGTGCATTTATATCAAGTACAAAAAGCATGTTTTTAAAAAACGACAAAAAAGACAATGAAATCATTTTCATTCTTGGTATTTTTTTATAGTAAAAACCAAAACATAATTGTCGACAACTTTGGATTAGGATCGTCAATTGATTACCAATCATCACCATTGCTGTGTGGTTGGGGTTTACTTCCTTTATATTAAAAACACTTTGAATAACAGAATAATCTAAGTTATTTCTTCTTCATCTTCTTGTTTTACAGGCAACTGAAAATCTTTATTATATGGCAAAAAGAAAGTCCTTCAAAGCACTCCTCAGCATTGCCGGTGCTTTTTTTTTTCCACACATGCATGCTGCTATTTTGTCCGCACATCTAACATGATCTAACATAAATATCCAAACTTATTTAGACTGTTTCAGTCTCTCTCTCTCTCTCTGTCTCTCACAAGAGTCTCTCTCTTTCTCTCTCTCTCTCTCTCTCTCTCTATCACACACAACCGCACGTGATTTGCTTTATATTGTAACAGTAGAAAAAAATTGTTGGTCATAATCACATGCATCCATATGTATAGTGGGCACCCTGTCCCCCTTTATTCTCTGTCCTAAGACTCCCACCTGTATAAGATCTACTTTTCTTAGATACTGCTCTTCTTTGTAACTGTACCCCCCCTCATAAGACTTCTCCTTTATAACACCTAAGTGTGTGTGTGTGTGAGAGAGAGAGAGCAAATAATTATATGTATGTAAAGTATTGAGTTTGTGTGAGTGTGAGTGGTGACTGTGTGTGAGTGTGTACCAGATTCGCATGAGAGAGAGAGAGTGTGTGTTTTAATGTGGGTGCAACGTGTTGTTGTGTGTTTGTGTGTGTGTGTACACCACAAATAAAATTTTTAAAGCATCGTGAATGCTTATCTGCTCAATAAATGTCGAATATTTGTTGCAAAAAGGCATTCATGGTTTCTGTCATAACCATTTTCAACTGTAGATTAGTTGCATTTTTATGTCAAATTGAATGTGAGTCAGTTTGTGGATTCTTTGAATTTGTATCAACGCTTGCTGCCACATTTAAAAAGATGAATTGGTTCCAAAATGTTGACAATGAAAACGAAACAAATGAAAAAACAAAACAAAAAAGCCCATCCTCCGATGAGAGTTTTCATCATAACGATCACGGACATGTAAAGTTCCAGGATTTGAAAAATGTTAAGCTAAGGATTCCACATTGTACCAATCTTCTCAAATGAACATAAGTTAAATCGAAGAACGACATGTATGATTACATTTGAAAGCCTACGGAACATAAAGTGGTAGAAAACGAGTGACTGTATTGGTCGTGACTCAAGGAACGCCAAGCACTGTCATCGGCGCAGTTTGTAGCAAATGATTAAACCGACACTGTGAATGAACTGATTAGCGTGCATTTATGGTTGACTCATTACATACAACGATTGTGGTAGATCTATCACTTCCCTGAAATCAACAATAGAAATCTGTATCCCAGGTAAAGGGGACGATTTATTTACAGTAGCTCAGAGTCGTGACACAAAACCATAAATCAATCCCGTTTCCCTGTCACGACCTAACACGAGCTAAACGTTTTACCCCAAATTTCCTACGGCGACTAACCACAGTAAAACAAAATTTGCTGCAGTTTATATTTTCAACAACATAACCAGAGCATCCGTAAAAAGAATCATAACTGAATGAACGAAAAACGCCAGACTAATTTTACGTATGCTTCTAATCTAACGGCCGGGACAAAGAAACCACGCTATCTTTGGTTTCGGTCACAAACCAACGTGGTTAATAACAAGAGTTTACAGGTCAACAAAAAATATTCCCATAAAATACATTCAAACACGGAAAATAATCACTTCTGTCGCTATTTGTTCGAAAATAACACACTAATAGCATCTATAAAAGAAAGAGAAAGTAAAACTTCACAAATAATGTGCGGTCACTACTAGAACCGTACTATTTTTCGTTTCATGTCCTAAGACGTAACTGCCGCCAAAACCCACAAAAACTGGATCTAATAATATTTTGTGCAAAAATTTATTTCTTTGCACATAACAACCATTTCCACAATTACAGTAGATGGCATTTTATTTCTTTCTGAGTAAGAATAGCGGTCATCAAATGAAAATGATCGTAAATGTGCCCCACAGCTAACAAGCCAAAGCTGTTGACAAGAAAAGAGAACCTGACAAAAACAACAAATTCGTAATTTAAACACGAGTTTTACTATTATTAAACCATGGTTGGCAAAAGTAAATACTTTGAAAAGAAAAAATATCCTTCTCCTTCGATAAATATGCATAGAATCGAGTAACGCATCTTGATCAAATAGCTGCCGTGCTTGAGCGGATCGTCGTTGACATGAAGAAATATTGGAAAAGACAAAGACCGGCACACTAGTAAGCATCGCGATGTTCCTTAGTGTCGTAGGGAAAAAGTACTTCCAGACATATTTTAGGTCAAGGAGAAGTGCCAGCGATAAAAACCTCGGTCAGAGACGGAATGTGCCGAGTATTGCACCAAATATTAACGTCGGTTGGTATCGGACGTAAAAAATGAGAAACATGTTATTACAACTGGAGTTTCAAGCCCATGAACGAGGGTAGAAGCTTGCTGATCAAACACAACGTTTTTAAAATACTGTTAACAGTTTACCTTTTTAATCAGTGGAATCTATATTGTGTTGAGATATCGAGAGTTCCTTTGTGAGTGAATTTTAAAAATTGGGGCCTGACTTGGAAACCAGCGTTACACCCACAACGGGTTATTTCCATCCACCCCTATTAAAGTTTCATGAAAAAACATGGAGAATTTTTATCTGCTTGGGAGTTTGAACACAACATCTGGGCATTAATTAATACAAATTGTGTTTCAAATTAGCATCTTTGAAGTCCAGAAGAACAATCTGAATAACGTATGCACCATCATGTCACAAAACGACCATGTTGGAATGAGCAAATTTTGTAAAAGAAAATTCAATATATTTAAAACAAGCACAATACTCATTAAACTTAAAATTTATTTCATTAATTCAAACATAACCAGTAACCAGCATTCCCACTACAGTTACGAAACTAAATTCAAGTCAAATGGTAGAATTTGTGAAGTAGGTCACTACCAAACCTCACATGTTTCTGAGAATGACCAAAATATGTCAGTGGTTCTCCCTTCCTCTATCTTGTTATGCACATTTGTCTAAATATGCCTGTTCTTCCTCTACTCATTGTTAGTGCACATTTGTCTAAATATTCTGTTTTTTTCCTCTATCTTTGTAGTGCACATTTTCAAAATACCTGTTTTTTCCCTCTATTTTGTTAGTGCACTTTGTCAAATATGTCTCTTTTTTCCTCTTTTTTGTTGTGCACATTTGTCTAAATATCCTGTTTTTTCCTCTATCTTTGTTAGGCACATTTGTCAAAATATGCTGTTCTTCCTTATTTTTGTTATGCACATTTCTAAATATCCCCGTTCTTCCCTATTTTTTTAGTGCCTTTTGGTCTAAATATCCTGGTTTTTCCCTCTATCTTTGTTAGTGAATTTGCAAAATATCCCTGTTTCTTCCCTATCTTTGATGCACATTTTCTAAAACCTGGTTTTTTCCTCTATTTTTGTTATGCACTTTTGTTTAAATATCCTGTTTTTTTTCCCTACTTTTTTTAGTGCACTTTGTCTAAATATGCTGGTTTTTCCTCTATCTTGTTAGGCACTTTTGTCTAAATTTGTCTGGTTTTTCCCTCGTCTTTTTTTAGGCACGTCAAAAATGCCCCCTCTTTTTTGGGTGTGATTACTTGGGTAAAAACCCCTTTGGTTAAGAAATCACTGAAAAGTCATTGTAGAGAGATTATTTTTAAAGCGAAATTGTTTAAAAGGAAGAACTGAAATATTAAAGGAAAGCTTTTAAACAGAGCCACCAACACACACACCACACACCACACACACACACACACAACACACACCACACACACACTCCTCTCTCCTCCTCTCCTCTCTCTCTCTCTCTCACTGAATACAATTGAAGATGAAAGTTTTCTAAAACCCCTTTTTCATAAAACGGTGCTAAAAGGGAAAACCAAAAGCCAAATTTGGGAACCACCAAAAAAATAAACAATGATATAAAATACATCGAGAGCAAGAAATTTTGTAATACTATTTTTGGGGGCCATTCAAATACTTTTTTTCATTTGTTTGGGGAGGCAGGCTGTGAAAACCCCCTTTTTCCCCTTTTTCTCTCTCTTTTTGTTTTCCAACACCCCCCCCCCTTTTTCACTTTTCTCCCCTTTTGGGAATGCTGTTTTCCTCATCGCCTCTTCACTGTTCCTCCCTTTTGCCATCCCCCAACAGTCAATCTGTTTTTATCTTCTTTTCCCCACCCCACCCCTTCCTTTTCCCTTGTTAAGTCGCTCCAATATTTCCCCCTAGACCCTTCCCTCTCTCTCCTCTCCTTTTCTCTCTCTCTCTCTCTCTCTCTCTCTCTCCCCTCCTCTCCTTTCTTTTCTCTCTCTCTCTCTCCCTCTCCCTCTCTCTCTCTCTCTCTCCCCTCTCTCCTCTCTCTCCCCCTCTCTCTCTCTCTCCACACACACACACACAGTCAGGCACCACACATCACTCACTCAATTACTCACCCCCCCCCACTACTCTCTCAATAAAAATTGAAGAGAATTTTTTCTAAAAACCTCTTTTTCAAAAAAGTATAACCACGCTGCCGCAACTGGGAATGGAGCGAAAAGTGGCAAAATTGACCAACTTTACGCCCCAAATTTCCCATACAAATCTTAAAGAAAACCTTTTCAAAAATATACCAATAAAAATTCAACGCATCAACTCAACATCTGGAAATTATTTTGCACAAATGGGGACTGAAAAGGGGATGTCTTAAAAAATTGGGCATAAATGAAAAAACGCCGCCCCTGAGTTCACTCCCTCAAAACCAAATCATTAAATTTTTTGCTTCTTCTATCACAATCGAGGGGCTTTTTCAACACAAACCATTCATATCGCATTCCATTGGAAAAAGAAACTCCTCAACCAAATTAAAATGAATTTTTTTTTGAACTTTTTAAAGATGTATATTAACGTTTAAAAATTACCACATTTTTCAGATGTTGTAAAATTTCAGTATTAATCACAAAAAACCCAAACCCATTTGAAAGCCTTTTTTAAAAATTTTTTTTTAAAAAACAAATACCTCATTTCAGTTTTTCGCTTAGTTTGGGGTTATACTCCCATTCTCATTTGCATACAGACCCCCCCCCTTTCCTTACTAAACAAAAAGGGGGCCTCCGCCCCATCAATGAACCAACGCTTAATTTGCGAACTCCGACAGAGATTTTCGAGTGTACAGCACAATACACTCAATTTTTAGAAGTAAATGTTTGTTTTTTTCTTTAAAATTTTGAAATTTAAAAAATTTCATCGTTTACACAAGTTTAACCCAGACGGGACCCCCAGGAAAAGAAAACAGGTCACGGGGGTGCTCTCAAATTTATGAAACCCCTGAAAATTACCCACATAACAATTTAACAAGGGGAATAATTTCGTTCAAAAAAGTTTTTTAGAAGGTTCTTTTTTTTTTTTAGCTTCTGTAATTTTTTGTATCATTCGAAATGTTTTACAAAACATTGTGAATACAAAATTTAAAAATGACAACTCTTGCCTTATTAATTTCTATCAGAAATTTTTACCCTTAACTGGCTGTTTTTCTGTGGCTAAAGAATGCAATTTTTAACAGAAATAGTTAGCTTGATTTAAAAAAACCATCAACATCATTTAAATTCAGCCGACACAACTTTTTTTTTGAATCAAAAATATGCAAGGCTAATGAAATTAAAAAATTAAAAGAACTTTTTATGCATTTCTTTCCCCTTTTTTGTGAAGTTTGTTGTTTATCTAAACATGAGTAATTAGAAAAAAACAACAACAAGAACACACACACAACAACAGAAAAAAGGAAAATTTTGTTGAAAGCTTTCATTGTGCACAAATAGCCAATTTTTTGATCACAAAAACACACAACACACACTCACAAACCCCCCACACACACACACACACACACACAACATACAAAAATCATACTCATAATACACACACACATAAAATAATAAAATTTATGGAATTTAATACGCTAAATCTTTAAAAAAAACAAAAAAACGAAACGCTTGCACTCAATCATTTTCAGCAGCAACCTCCTTTAAACAAGGCCCAAAGATTCAAATCCATCCCCGCCCTTACCACCACCCCGCACCACCCCACCCCCACACACACAAAACACACACACCCCCACACAAAAACACCACACCAAAACACACAAACAACAACAACACACACACCACACCACACACACAACATAACACACGGAACAACACTTAAAGGTTAAAGATCGTTGAAAATTAGGGGACAATTTGGGGGGGAAAATCCAGGGAGGGAAAAAAAATGTTTTTAGGCGGATTGAAAGGGAACAAATGAAGGCTTTTGACGAATGAAAAGGGAGGCATTCCATGGTTGGCTAGAAAAGAAAGGAGCGACGGCCAACAGTGGTTTGTTTGAAACTGGGTGTTCGAAAGCACAAAGTATCTGCGGGGAACAAGGGGAAAGGGGGGAGTTACAGGTGAAGACATTTACAAGATAAAAGGGGCAGATTTTGGGGCTTTAAACAGAGGGTAAAGTTTTATACCCTTTTGGAAAAGGGAACCGTGAAGAGACGCAGAAAAGGATGGTGTTTCAGATTTTTTTCTTTCTTTGGGCCAATCGACTGCAAGTTTTGTATGCTTGAAAGAGTGATAGATGATCGGTAGGGCCAGCCAAAAAAGAATTACAGTATCTAAACGTGAAAGAAAAAATGGACAAGCTTGGGAAATTCATCAGGGGCAATACTTCGA
This sequence comes from Rapana venosa, assembly GCA_028751875.1. Lineage (NCBI taxonomy): Eukaryota > Metazoa > Mollusca > Gastropoda > Neogastropoda > Muricidae > Rapana > Rapana venosa. Next base: position 30,200,774 of record CM054157.1, on the reverse strand, counting down.
ACGCGCTTATGCGCCGTAATTGAATACAAACTGCAGGGCTGGGTGATGATTTTTTTTAAAGTGTGTTGCAAGAACACTTTCCAATACTTCACAGATTGGGCAAAAAGGGAACTAACGTATTGCCAATCTTTGAATTTTTTTTGGGTAGAGGAAAGTTTATTATTAAAAATACATACACTGAGTTGTGTTGTTATATATATATATAATAAATTTGATATGTATGTAGTAGTATGTATCTATAAAAGCACACAACCCCCACCAATATCTAAAACACACCTCCACAATTTATTAATGCATTATGTATATACACACACGAAATACCAGAGAGAAGGGAATTTAAAAAAAGTGCAATGTGCATAACTTGTACAAGAAAAAGTTAAAAATACAACACTAAAATCTTTCATCACACACGCTTTTCAACTATATCAGACAGGAACCAAAATTTATTTAGGGGAGGTCTAGGGGGTCAATGGATTTTCCCGGAGAAGTTTTTGCAAGGGTTTAAAAACACTAGGGACAAAAAAGAACAGTCCTGTTTTGCGATTTTTCTTATGATAAAAACGAAAACTTTTTCTGACTAGGGAAAAAAAAGGGGTTCAAAGAACGACAATTTTAGTTCATTATTACGCCCCGTCCCTGGGGGTTTAAGGAAACGCTGGGCCCGCCCT
>CM054157.1:30187329-30199606 GCA_028751875.1 Rapana venosa | reverse complement strand
TTTCCCAAAAATACACTGAATAAGCACTGCATTTGCTTTTTTTCCGTTAAGCCACATATCTAGGAACAAAAACAAGTTCACCAATTATATTTTAATAAGTATAAATATATTCATTTATAACAACATTATTGTGGTGTGAATGTGTGTGTGTGTGTGTGCAATGGCACAGGCAGGTATGCATGGATGAATGTAAACATGTGTTTGTGTATCTTCTTTAATTTTATGTCTTTTCACAAGTGTTCGTGTGTGTGCGTGCAGGTGTGAGCGTGTATATATGTGTGTGTGCGTGTGTGCATATGTACACACATGCTCATGCAAATCTTCAAAAGCAGGATCACCTTGAGACTTGATTCATACGGGGAGGGGGCAGGTTAACCCAATCGATTGGTCGCAAATCTGAGAGGGGCAACCACGCTTAACGCTGCTTAACCTTAGCTCAGGGAGAGTGAGTGCTCTGACCTCTGTGCTATCCCGTCCCCCACTTTTCTGACACGAGATGATAAAGTAACCATGACCCTGATAAAGTCACCGTGACCCTGATAAAGTCACCTTGACCATGATAATCACCTTGACCCTGATAAGTCACCTTGACCATGATAGTCACCTTGACCCTGATAAAGTCACCTTGACATAAAGTCACCTTGACTCTGACAAAAGTCACCGTGAGCCCTGATGAAGTCACCTTGACCCTGATAAAGTCACCTTGACCATGATAGTCACCTTGACCCTGATAAAGTCACCTTGACCCCGATAAAGTCACCTTGACTCCTGATGAAGTCACCTTGATCACGATAAAGTCACCTTGACTCCTGACAAAAGTCACCTTGACTCTTGATAAAGTCACCTTGACCCCTGATAAAGTAATCACCCTGACCCCCCTGATAGTCGCCTTAACCCCATGATAAAGTCACCTTAACCCTCTGATAAAGTCACTTTGACCCCCTGATAGTCGCCTTAACCCCATGATAAAGTCACCTTAACCCTCTGATAAAGTCACCTTGACTCCCTGATAAAGTCACCTTAACCCTCTGATAAAGTCACCTTGACCCCCCATGATAAAGTCCCCTTGACTCCCATGATAAAGTCACCTTGACCCTGACCTCGACCCTCACCTTGTTGACCTCCAGGTAGCCGTAGGTGCGACAGCCTTCGCTCTTCTGGGCCTGCATTTTCTCCGTCCATCCCTCCCGCTTGCACTGCTCTATGGTGTCTGCGTCTTTGAAAGCCCAGCCCTTCTTGCGGTACGCTTCGCGCACTTCTTCGCACGTGTTGCAGCACCTGTGCAACATGGCCGGCCGTCCGTCTTGTTACGAGGCAAATACACGGGGAAAGAGGATACATGAGCGACAGACTAATGACGCCCACCAGCTGCCCTATCTGACACTCCACCACAAAATGAGTCGTTTTGCACCCGAGGTCAGTTTTTTAGTTATTGACATTATACTAATCTGCAATAAATAAGCTGTTCAATGCAGAAAACAGATTGTAAATTGGACGCTTCTATGAAAAGTTATCACAAATTGAAATGATAGACTGCCAAAAGTGGAAGCTTGAAAAAATTGACAAGTTTTCCCTCGAATAGGTAGTCAGAATGAGGGCTTGGATGTTTTTCGACGCGTTTTTAAAGCAAGAGGAATCAAAATTACGCCTTGATACTTCAGTAAAAAAAAAAAAAGGGTGTCTCATAACCTATAAGGTCGTTGCTTATTTAATGTACCATCTGGAAAAAAAAATTTGACTTGACTAGGGAAGCGAGGCATCAGAGACCTCACTTCTCCAGGGGCCAGCATATTGAGGGCGGCAGCACCCATCTCCTCTCCCTTGCTGCTTTACCTTCCCTGACCCTAAAGAGGGCTGGTACCCATTTACAGCTGGGTAAACTGGGGGAACTGTACTGAAGCCAAGGCATGCAAACGGTCACCCATCCAAGTGGTAACCACGCTCGATGCTGCTTAACCTTGGCTGGGGAAAGCAAGTGCTCTGACTGCTGAGCTCTCCCGTCCCCGGATACTTCAGTACTAGGTAGAAATATGGCTTTAGTTGTGTAATCAATCAAAATCTTCAAATCAACAACCTGACCCCCACCTGCCTAAAATGGCTCCTAGCGGAAAATGGGTTAGGTGCACAGCGACTCATTTCGTGGTGGAGCGTCACATATGTTAATCTGAACTTGTGGTTGTTGCTGAGCACATTATAAGCTTTTACCTGGCTGCTGCTCTATCATAAGTGTGTATATATATACATGTATGATTTTCTTTTGAAGAAAACCTTGTTTAAACCCCAGAGGATACAGGTGCATTTCAACCAATCACGAGAAGAAGGATGAAGGTGGCAGGGTGGTTAAGACGTTCACCTGCCTAACAAGTACACCGCGAGGTTCTGGGTTCCATTCCCAACCTCGCCACTTTCTTCCCAGTTGGATGGAAAAATTGAACCGAATGTCAAAGTTTTTCGTATGAGACTACAAACCAAAACCCCGTGTGGAAACACATGCAGATCTTCTTGTGCACGTTAAAAACCTGTTCTGCCATTTGGAAGAGTAGGGCATCAAAAGAATGGATGAAAAAAGACAACCAAAAAACGCATGCACACAAACGGCGGGAAAAAAACAACAGCTGCATATGCAAAAATCTCACCATTGGTGAACCTCGGAGCTCTAGCCCAGGGGAAAAAAATTGAATAAAAAAAAAGTCCACTCTTAACCGTATACTGACAGCATGAACACACACGCATATGCACACACGCACTCTCACACACACACACAAACACACACTCTCACACACACGCCGCACACTCTCACACACACAAGCATGCTCTCACACACACACAAATGCACACACGCTCTCTCACATACACACGCATGCATGCTCACACACACACACACAAATACACACACACACACACACAAACAAAAGGCCAAAAGAGAAATGTCTAAGGTAACAACTTACTTTTGTTCATCTGTCTCTGCTCCGTAACAGCTTTCACACCTGTCTGGGTCTAGTACTTGTTTGTTCTTATTCTCTTCCTGCTGCCATTGTCATCAATCATTATTATCATTATCATCATCACTATTATCTGTCCTCATCACTACCCATTATAAATACATAACATCGCTTTTGCTGTTATTGTCAACAATCATTATTATCATCATCATTGCTATTATCTGTCGTCATCACTACCCATTACCAATACATAACATCGCTTTTGCTGTCACCATCAATTATAATTATCATCATCGATATTATCTGTCATCATCACTAACCATTATCAATATATAACATCGTTTTTGCTGTCACTTTCAATCATGATTATCATTATTATCCATTGTCATCACTACCTATTACCAATAAATAACATTGCTTTTATTGTTATTGTCAACAATCATTATTATCATCATCGCTATTATCTGCCGTCATAACTACCTATTACCAATAAGTAACATCACTTTTGCTGTTATTGTCAACAATCATAATTATCATCATCATCATCGCTATTATCTTTCATCATCACTACCTATTACCAATACATAACATCGCTTTTGCTGTCACCATCAATCATAATTATTCCTCATCGCTATTATCTGTCGTCATAACTACCTATTACCAATAAGTAACATCGCTTTTGCTGTTCAGTTATTATCATCAATCACATCATCATCATTATTAGTTTATTACCTGCCGTCATCATCACCACCCACTGATAAATAACATCGCTTTTGAAATCAAATGTTAGCATCATGATTTGTTTGCTTTACAAGATTCAGCGCTATATAAATTCCATATAATATGATGATGATGATAATGATGATGATGATGATGATGATATTGATATTGATGATGATGATGATGATGATATTGATGATGATGATGATGATGATGCTGATGCTGCTGCTGCTGCTGCTGCTGCTGCTGCTTAGTAGTAGTAGTAGTAGTAGTAGTAGTGGTAGTAGTAGTAGTAGAAGTGGTAGTAGTAGTGGTAGTAGTAGTAGCAGTGGTGGTGGTGGTGGTGGTGGTGGTGGTAGTGGTGGTAGTAGTAGTAGTAGTAGTAGTAGTAGTAGTAGTAGTAGTAGTAGTAGTAGCAGCAGCAGCAGCAGCAGCCATATCATCATTATTATTATTATTATCATCATCATCATTTTATTATTATTATTATTACTACTACTATTATTATTATTATTGCTATTATTACCATTGCCAATATACATTTTTGCCACCATCTTTACCTAATAAAAAAACCCTCAAAACTTTTTTAAAAGCCCAAATCATCATTATTCTTCTTATTCCTTATAGCTCCTAGCGGAGCATAGGGCCTCAACAGCGTCCCTCCACCTTCTCCTGTCTCTGGCAAGGGTCTTGGCCTCTTCCCATGTCAGGCTGGAGTCTCTCAGCTCACTATGCAGGCTTCTCCTCCAGGTCTGTTTGGGGCGCCCTCTCTTCCTTTTCCCCTGGGGGGGTTTCCCCTCGAATCGCTTGTCGGTGATGTTGCCCGGCCCCTTCCGTAGGGTTTTGTGGCCGAACCCCAAAGCCCCTTTTTGCCGCCTTACTTTGGGCTTCCCTAGGCTGTTGGGTTTGCCCTTTTTCCACAGGTCGGTATTTTGGGACTCGGGCGAACCATTGAGGGAAGGATCTGCCGGGGGACATCCCTTGTTTAAGGTCTGGATCTTGGAGGAGCTTTTGGGGTGATGGACCCCCCCAAGTCTCTTTACCCGTTGAGAAGCACCCGACTTCACGTTGGGTTGAAAATTTGAAACTTGGTGGGGGGGAGAAGCCCTTTGTTTTTCCATACGGGTTTCAAGATGGCAAAAAGCTTTGGGGTTTCTTTCTTTATTTTTGCCTGTGTCTTGTCTGTGCCTTTTCCCGTCTGGCTGAAACTTTTCTGCCCAGGTACACAAAATTTTCCCCGACTTTCCCCTACTACTTTTCCCCGAGATGGGCAGGGGGCCTCTTGCTTGGGGTTTTTAGTACGCTAGGCTTTTGGGCTTCTCTTGACTGATTTTGAGGGGAAAAACGTCTTTTGGCTGTGGTATCTGGGGGGTATAAAAATAAAAAAAAAAACCCCGGAACCCAAATCGATTTTTAATCACCCCAAACTTATTTACATTTATTCAAAATTTAAACCCCCCACAAATATCGTACAACGTGCACCCCCACGGGGTGGCCCCATGCATGCAGCTTTTAAATGCGTGCACAACACACTCAACACACTTTGGGGGGGGGATTGCCCAGGGGTTTAGAGCATTGCGCTCAAATCTGGGGGCCCAAACCGGGGGGTTTGCCCTTTCCCCTTCAAGGGAATATTTTCCTCTGGAGTTAACATCAGTGCAGACTCCACTCTCCCCAAAAGTCCTTCGGATGAGACTATAAACCGAGGTCCCGTGTGTGAACGTACGCAGAACATCTTGCGCACACGTTAATTCATGTTCCGCTTTTCGTAAGAGTGGGCCATTGTGTGCCAGTGGGAACAGATGACAGAATTTACAAAACCGCATACACACGGGGACTGGATCATTGGATGTAAAAAAACCCACATAAGTGCTTATTCCATTATCCTCGATATAAAAGAATAAAATTTTAAAAATAAAATAAAACACACACACACTCACAAACACACGCATATTATACAACATCACACACTTGGAAAAAGCGCTGCACACACAACACAACACAGCACAGTCACGCTCACCAAGACAGACGTGTACACACTCTTACCTTCTGCGGTTCTGTCGAACTGAGTTCTGAAACAACACAAGACAAAAATGACAACACATGAAGAAAGAAAGAATTTCACACACACACACCTTCGGATGAGACTATAAACTGAGGCCCCGTGGGCGAATGCACGCAGGACATCTTGTGCACACGTTAAAACCCGTTCCGCTTTTTGGAAGAGAAGGCCATTGTGTGCCGGTGGGAACGGATGACAAAATTCACAAAACTGGATACACACGGGGACTGGGTGAAAAAAAGCACATAAGTGCTTATTTCATTATCCTCGAAATAAAAGAATGAATGAATGAATGAACACACACACACACACACACTCTCTCTCTCTCTCTCTCTCTAAATGCCTATTTAGCGCAAATATCTACAGTGTTATGAATTAATGTACCCAAAGTCCAAACTTTTTGGCATGTTACAGTATGTATTGTTAGTTTAATATTTAGAGGGTTTTTTGTGTGTGTTCTACTTGTTGTCCTTGAGTGGTTGTAGATTTAGAAACATGTTCTTGAATTTTTCCCCTATAGTCCATACTAAAAGCTAGGCCCTCAGTTCATAAGAGTTTGTTGTCCAGGTTATTTTATTTGCACACACACACACACTCACACAAGCTCTCTCATATATTTACACACACACACACACACACACACACACACACAGTGGCAATGGAAATATTTTTCCAACCAGAACATTAATCATTTTAATGCAACTTCTCACCCTTTCAACAGAAAGGGAGACAATCACCACTTCTCTTGTACACACACACACACACACACACACACACAACACACACACACACACACACTGGCAATGGAAATATTTTTCCAACCAGAACATTAATCATTTTAATGCAACTTCTCACCCTTTCAACAGAAAGGGAGACAATCACCACTTCTCTTGTACACACACACACGCGCGCGCTAAACCAAAAACATACAACAAAAAAACCCCAAGAAAACATAACCCTTACTAGTTTCCTCTGGAGCATCAGTGAGTGGCTTCCCCTGGTTGTCCAATCGCTGTTTCAGTAGACTGCTGTCCACGTCAATTTGCTGTTCTCCCGACACATCCATGGCGTCTATACTGAGATCTGCAACACCGCCGGTCATTTTGGCTCAGTTAGTTACAGCCACAACAACCAATCCAACGGATTGGAACTAAGCAATAAACGTAGGATGGGTTTTTGCTCTTCTTCTTCGTCGAATGCTCAGACAGCAACTATTGTTGTCTGTCATATGAGCGAAAATGCGTTATGCTGCCGTTAAGCGCCTGACAAGTCAGGCCCAGCGCATCTGACTTCCGCATGGGAGAGAATTGTTATCTTTTAAGTCTTTCTGGTAAAACAAATAAGTACATAAAGGCAGGAGAACTGAACCAAGAAGGTAAAAAAAAAAAAAAAAAAGACAAGAAGGAGATGGTGACAGGAAGAAAAGGAACAAGGCTGAAAGAAAGAGAGAGACAGAAAAGAGGGAATTCCTAACAGAATTTCCAGAAGGTAGGGTGCTATTTATACTCACAGCCACCCCCCTCCCACCCCCCAATCAACATGGAGGAAAGTCAAAGTCCAACTTTAAACCCCCCCCTCCCCCCTATACAGCAAAGAAATGATGAACGCTCTAAACAACCTCAACAACAATTGCCTGTCAAAGATTTTCTCTATACCTTCTATTCTTTTATAGATTGAGTGCGCACGAAACACACACACACATGCACACACACACACACACAATGCACACACACAAACACACTCACAAACACACACACACGCACGCATGCTTTCTCTCTCTCACACACACATGCATACACACAAAACACATGCACACACTCCCAGATAGTTAAATTTCTAATACACACATGCACAGGGGAGATGAGCGAAGGTGATGTCTACGTTGATTCGCAGTTTCTGTCCCCTGGATGTGTCCACAAACAGCTCGGGCTGTACTTCCTTTGTCAGGTAGAAGTTCAACTCCGACACGAAGAGTGAAAACATCAGCATAGCACTCACAATCGTCACTGAAAACAAAACATGCATGCATAAGGAAAAAAGTAAAGGTGTCCCATAACCTAAAAGGTCAAAATATGAAATTTTATTTACAGAGGGTCTACAGTAGATTAAATTAGGGGAGCGAGGCACCAGAGACCTCAACTTCTCTAGGGGGCCAGCATATTGAGGGCGGCGCCCATCTCCTCTCCCTCGCTGCTTTACCTTCCCTGACCGGAAAGTACCCATTTACAGCTGGGTAAACTGGGGGATTGTACTGAAGCCAAGGCGCGCAAATGGTCACCCATCCAACTGGTAACCACGCTTGGTGAGCACTGCTTAACTCTAGCTGGGGGAAAGCGAGTGCATCTTTTATATGTGCTCTCAATATTGCGATTTTTGTTTTTGGCAGTGATGGTTTATAAATGCATGTGACAGTTTGCCCACCCTATGGTTGCATATGCAAAATCCCACCTTTGGTAAACCTCAGAGCTCTAGCTGAGGAATGGAGAAAAAAAACCCCACAGACATGTATACATTCATGAATATTTATAATATAACTATAACAGACATGCCAGAACACCAGTCACACCACCCCCATGACCACCACCACCACCCTCCTTTTCCATCCATTATGCCTATATATATATGCAGAATATCTTGCAAAATCTTAAAAACCCATGAGCACTGCGAGCTGGTATGAATACAATCTCATCACAAGACTCAAAACTGTAACATTTTAAAAACATATTTAATGCACCTTGATGTTGTGTTTAGCCAACATCTCCAAAGTCCAAATATGGGCTATTATGGCTACCTTTAGTTTAATCAATGGTGAGTAAAAATGAACACTGTATAATCTCACCGTTACTTGGCAATAGTGAACCTCGGAGCTCTAGCTGAGGAACAAAACATAAAAAATCCTGTTAACTAAAAAAAAAACCCTGTTTCAAATGAAGTTACTGATTTAGTATCTCTCTTAGTGGTTCTGGTAGCTTGTTCCATTCAGTGGGGGGTTGATAAGAGAGAGAGTGCTGATGATTTTGTTGATCAGTGGAGCGAGTTGATGAGCATGCCTGTGGAATGGAATTTCGGAAATTACAAATGAATAGGAAGAAACTAACAGGTGAGATATTCAGATATTTAAAATCATGTATCTGCATGAAGCTGCTAGTGTTTTTGTTATGTTAAGGTAGTAGCTGCCAGCAGTGTTTTGCATTAATTGTTGTTCTATTTTTGTTTGTTTTTTAAGTTTGTGTGTTTGTACTCTGTGCATGTGTGTGTGTTTCAACATTTCAAAACCCTGTTGGAGAAAGACTCATTAGCCAACTCCATGATTACTGATGTTGACGGTGATGGAACTGAGGAAGATTTCGATCGTCCCATATGTAAAGATGAAATATTAGGGGCACTTAGAAAACTAAAGAGTGAGAAAGCAGCCGGTCCTGATCAAATCATTGGTGAATTGCTAAAATATGGAGGTGAAAATATTGTGCTTTTCCTTCTAAAACTATTCAACAAAATTTTTGATGATGGTCTTTTTCCAGATAACTGGGCTGAATCTATAATACTAACATTGCATAAAAAGGGCGATGTTGATAACCCTAATAACTACCGGGAATTTCTCTTACTGACATAAGTAGTAAGATATATAGTACTATTATTAACAATAGGTTACAGGAATGGGTTATGAAAAATAATATTACAGGTGAGCACCAAACTGGTTTTAAGAGAGGATACTCCACTATAGATCATAAAGTTTACTCTGCTTGCGTTTGTACAGAAACAGTTTACTCATAACCGTAAGCTTTATGTAGCATTTATTGACTTTGAAAAAGCATTTGATTCTGTTAACAGGAACTTGTTGTGGCCTATTCTCCTGAAAAACGGTGTGAAGGGTAAACTACTACGATGTTTGAGAGCCATGTATCAGAATGTCAGAAGCAGAATAAGATGTGGAACTAAAGTGACTGACATAATATACTGTACCACTGGTGTTAAACAGGGTGATGTATGTAGCCCCTTATTGTTTTCTGTTTTTATCAATGAGTTAGCCAGAGATGTCATAAATAATGGTAAACATGGTGCCACTTTCCCCCAAGATTTCTCAGAGCTGTTTATTCTTCTGCTTGCTGATGATGTTATCCTGATGTCTGAAACAGTTGTAGGCTTACAAAAGCAGTTAAACAGCTTAAACAGTGCTGCAACATCACTTGATCTTAAGGTTAATCTGAGTAAGAGTAATATCGTTGTATTCAGAAAAGGTGGATATTTAGCTGCTCATGAAAAATGGTTGTACAATGGAAATATCATGCCTGTGATTAATGTATATAAATATTTAGGAATCTGTTTTTCTACTAAGCTTAGTTTCACAACTGCATGTAAAGATCTGGCAAGTCGAGGTAAACGAAGCTTGTTATTTGTGTTGAAAAAACTATGAATATTGAATAATAACTCTTTTGACTTGTTCATTAAGATATTTGATGCACAAATACAACCCACTGTGTTATATGGTGCAGAAATCTGGGGCTTGGGTGCAGCTGTAACACATTGTGAATCAGTGCACCTCTTTGCTTTAAAGCAGTTTTTAGGCTTAGATAGACGTACACCTAATGATCTCATTTATAGTGAAACTAATAGATACCCTCTCTCTGTTAATGCTGCTGTAAGATGCATTAGATATTGGATTAAGATTCTGCATATGAATGAGAGCAGGGTACCTTTTAAATCCTACAAGATGCTTTATGATCTAGATGTCAAAGGGAAAAACAACTGGGCAACACAAATACGTACCTGTTTGTTTGAACTCGGGTTTGGATTTGTTTGGCTCAATCAAGGAGTCGGAAATTGTAGAGAGTTTATTAACGCTTTCAGGCAAAGATTGATTGACTGCCGATGGCAGCAATGGAGTGACCATATACAAAACAGTGAAAGATTTCAAATGTACAGACAATTTATAAGTTCGCATGATGTCAAACCTTATCTAAAACTTGATATGGATATACATTTGAAAAGAATTATGTCTAAGTTTAGACTTGGTGTATCAGATATAAACGTTCATAAATTCAGATACAGAGAACATGATATTGACGACCTCAGACTGCTATGCCCATTATGTAAGCAAGCACCAGAGGATGAAGTACATTTTGTGTTGTGCTGTCCAGTATTTGAGGATGTTAGGCAGAACTACATCCCTGTTAAATATAGTAGACAGCCTAATTTATTTAGACTCTGTTTACTCCTGGCATCAAGTCATCCTGAGGTTGTGCGCAGCCTCACTTTATATTTGTGTAAAGCTTTCAGAATAAGAGAGATAATGTTATCCTAGTGATATTTTTGTAGCTGACCTTTTGTTATACAGTAACATGTTGTGTGTGTGTGTCAAGTCAAGTCAAGTCAAGTCAAGTCAAAATTTTATTTCCAGATGGTACATTGAATAAGCAATGCATTTGCTTTTTTTCATCAAGCCATCTATCTAAGAACAAATTTCGTAATGATTATTCTAAGACACTACATTATTGCATCCTTTACCATTAAATTAGACCAGTAAAAAAATTTAAAAAAAAAAAAAATAAAAAAATAAAAAAAAAAGGAAAAATCGATAAGGACATACATTGAAAATACAAATTACCACATATACATATACACACACACACATACTCATGCACACCTGAGCGCGTGCGCGCTCACGTCCACACACACATTTAAATAAAAAATGTTTTAAGAATTAAAAAAAAGAAAACCATAGAACATCAGGACACACAAATTACTATCACCCACCGTTTCATCCATTTTTCACGTTTATACTCTAGATAATAAAAAAGCTACAGGAACAAAACGTTAGAAAACACTAGGCATTCGTCATTACTGAAATATTACCCTCAATGACCTCCCTCCTCTCCTCCTCCACCCAGCAAACGTGTGCTTTTTATGCGCTCATACTTTTCAAATAGCGCTTTTTTAAAATGACATATTCACACAATAACTATCCAAGCAAGCGAAGTCAAATAAGATTACAATAATGATTATTATAATAGCGATACAATTATAACAACAATCACCCATCACCATGAGACAACAATATAACAAATGATCCCCATCACCATGAGACAATAACATAACGATGATAACAGAAAAGCATTGGAAAGGATGGGGGTGGGGAGGAGTACCAAGGGGGAAGGGAAATACACCTTCAATCAATAGAGAAATAATAATTTTTAAAAAAACAAAAAATTATTCAAACAAGTAGAACCCCTATATGATACAGAATTCAAAAGCCCATAATCAACTGATTAGCAAAACTAAAACAATATCAAACTAAAACAGTATCGCTTATAATAGTACTAATAATCTCATCTCTAACTGCAATAAAAACAACATCCACGATAAAATCAATTGAATTAGACAAGACAAAGGCATGAGGAGAGAGAGGAAATGAGAGGAGAGGAGAGGAGAGGAAAGGAGAGAGAGAGAGAGAGAGAGAGAGAGAGAGAGAGAGAGAGAGAGAGAGAGAGAGAGAGAGAGAGAGAGAGAGAGAGAGAAGGACACACTATCAGCTATCAGGTCTACCATAAAAAGA
>CM054157.1:30169829-30182329 GCA_028751875.1 Rapana venosa | reverse complement strand
CACACCCCACACACACACAACAACCACACACACACACACACACACACAACATACACACACACACACACACTACACACACACACCAAAACATACACACAACCCACACACACACACACACACACACCAACACACACACAAAACACCACAACACACATCACCCCACACACACACACACACACACACACACATACACACACACACACACACCCAAAACAAAAAACACAACACACAACACACAAACACACCCACACACAACACACACACCCACACACAACAAAACACACACACACAACAACACAAAACACACACACACACAACACAACACACACACACACACACACACACACAAACACACACACACACATAAAAAAACAAACCCCCAAAAAACAACACAAAACACAACACACACACACACAAACCACACACACACAAAACACACAACAAAACAACACACACCACAAAAACAACACAACAACACACACAAAACAACCACACACAAAACACATACACACAACCCCACAAACACACACACACACACATACACACACACCACACACAAAAAAAAAAACACACACCCCATACCCCCCACAACCCCAAAAAACACACACACACACACACACAAACACACACCACACCAAAACACTCACACAACACATAAAAAAAACACAACACACACACACACACCACCACAACAACACACACAACAAACACACATACCCCACACACACACAACACACACCCAACACACACCACAACACAAACACATACACACAACACACCCCAAAACACACAACACACAACACCCCACAACAAAAACACACAAAACCAAAACACACAACACACACAAACACACACACAACACACACACACACACACACACACACAAACACACAACCACACACACACACACACAACCACAACACACACACAAAAACCCCAAACACACACACACACACACACAACACACACCAACACACACACACCACAACACACATACCCCCAAACAACACACACACACACACACCTAACACACCAACACACACAAACCAACACACCCACACACACACACACACACAACACAACACCACACACACACACACCACATACACACCACAAAACACTACAAAAAAAAAAAAAAATAAAAAAAAATAGTTTTTTAAGGTGATTGATTTTGTGAATGTTTTTTAAAAAATAAAAACGGTAATTTATTAAGGGAATTTTTTTTTTGTTTCCCCCGCCCCCCCCCCCCCCCTTTTTCCCCCCCTTTTCCCTTTTTTTTAAAATTTTTTTTTTTTCATCCCCCCTCTCTTTCTCCCTCCCTCCCCCTTCTCTCTCTCTCTCTCCTCCCTCTTCTCTCTCTTTTTCCCTCCCCCCCCTTCATCTCTCTCCACTACCCCACCCCCCCCCCCCTCCTCTAACAGAACTGAGCATTTTTTTTAAGCAAAACATACTAACAACGCGTGGATTTTTGTATCGTGTGGATGTGCCAAGGGAGTTGGAATTGAGCAAGGCTTTTGGTGGGAATTTTAAAGACAGAATGATAGCATTCCTACAAACAAGACTGCATGCTTGCATAGAAGAATCAGAAAAAGTATAACTGAAAACTCTTCCTTAAAACTTTTTTTTCAAACAGAAAAGTATGTTACAGTTGTAACACAGAAATGGAAATAGGTGAAAATCTTGCTCGATTCAGATTAAGAACTTTAGGCCTAAAAGCCTGCAAAACATGGTTTCCACTGACAAATCTGCAGTCCCCAAAGCCCCATGTGTGGCACGCAGACTGAAGATGAAATGCATTTTTTGTTGGTAGTTCGTACGATGACATCCGTCAGAAATGCTCAAAATTTAATGAAGAAATCTCAAAAAATTAATAATAATAATAATGTATGGAATTTATATAGCGCTGATCTTGTAAAGCAACAAATCAAAGCGCTCAATTTTTTTAATGCGTGTGTATGCGGTTTTTTTAAATTTTGTCATCTGTTCCCACCGACCACACAATGGCCTACTCTTTCGAACAACGGAACAGGATTTAACGTGTGCGCAAGATGTTCCTGAATGCGTTCGCACACATTAGAGATATAGTTAGCATTCCTTGATCGAAGATGAAGAATTTCTAAAAATCACTTGGAAAATTTATCTCCCTTGCTTGGACAGCAGAAAAAAAAAAACTGCAGCTATTGATATAACCTTTTCAATGTAACACAATTTGTTTTCCTTATTTGTGGAATACAATTTCCTTTGGGCTAAATTGCCTTATTTGAATTGTGAGGTCGGTGTTCGATCTGTCCCAAACACGGTGCTGATTTGCAGGTAACATGACACTTGGTGTGTGGGGTGCATGCGTGCGTGCGGTGTGTTTTGTGTGTGTGTGAAAAGCTTTGATAATAATTAAAAATATGATAACAATTAATACATCGGTTGAATATAGTTTTTGGGAGATGCCTTTTCCTCTTTCGGTTTCCCATTATTTCCTTGTTGCAAAAAGCATATTGTTTAAATTGTGTTCATACTGTCTCCTTGCCAAAAAGACTGTATGTTAATGGCAATAAATTACTTTCAGTGTTCATGTTCTCTCTCTCACTCCCCCCCCCCCCCCCCCCCCTTCTCTCTCAAATCCCTCCCCCCCTCTCTCTCTCTCTCTCCCGTGGGCGTGCGTGCGTGCCGCGCGTGTGTGTGTGTGTGTGCTGTGTTTGTAAACTGATGACTGTGGAAAGAGAGTTGTTAAAATCATTTACTTTCATTGCAATAACTGAGTAAAGATAAGTCGTTTCCATTTTTGTCCCAGACTTTTAAAAAAAAAAATAGTGGGGGTGATTGCTTCGTTTGTTCTTTGAAATGCATGGGTGTGCAAGTGTGGATGGTGGTAGGTGAATGTATCTTTATGTGTGAGGGAAATTTTGATGTGTGTAGACATGAAATTAGTCAATTTGTATTTATTGGCTGGTTTAGTACATAACTGAATGTTAATGTGAGTATTGATTGCAATATAACTAAGTGATTGAGTTTTGTCAGCTTTATTGTTTTATAATTATGGTATGCATTTCTTCATGTTTGTTTGCCTTTTGGTTTTTTTGTCTTTAGTTTTATGTTGTTTTTTGATTTTTTTTTTTTTGAGGACCTGGTGTAAAGAAGCCCCTGGCTACCAATTATCCTCATTAAAACATTCGAGTTCGAGTCCCTCCCTCCCCTTCTCTTCTCTCTTTCCCCTCCCTCTAACTCTCTCCCTTCACCACTCTCTCTCTCCCTCCCCTCTCCCTTCCCCCCACCCCTCTCTCCTCTCTCCCTCTCTCCCTTCACCACTCTCTCTCTCTCCCCTTCACCACTCCCTCCCCCTCTCTCCCCCTCTCTCCCTTCACCACTCCTCCTCTCTCTCTCCCTTCACCACCCCTCTCTCTCTCTCTCTCCCCTTCACCACTCCCTCTCTCTCTCTCCCTTCACCACTCCCTCTCCTCTCTCTCTCACTCCCTTCACCACTCCCTCTCTCTCTCTCACTCCCTTCACCACTCTCTCTCTCTCTCCCCCCTTCCCCCCTTTTCTCATGTGACACTGAAGCTTTAAATGACACAAAGAACAACATAATAATAACGTGCGCACCACCGTAAAATCACTATGTCATTATACATATGTATACATCCTATTTACATATATACATACGTACAACATATTAGACACTACTGTCTATCACTAATCATTATTACATATGTATACCCTCCTATTACATATATACATACATACGTACAACATATTTAAAGTAGACACTACCGTCTATCACGATAATCAATATTAAAAATGTATAAAATTCTGTATACATAACACATACATACGAACAACATATTAACGAGACACTACCGGCTATCACGATATCATTATTACATATGTATACATTCTATTACATATATATAAGGGTTTGGGTTTGCTGCGAGCAAGTCTTGCTATCGAACCCTCTATCAAACTGGGCCCCCTGGGCCCCCCTGGGCCCCCCCACTCTTTCATACCTGGTAGACCTTGTTGTACTTATACATTAGAGAAAAAGTGTGGGCTGGAGCATGTGGTAACAGTTGACGCAGTAGTCGGCCTAACAACAATTAGCCTCCTCGTAGTAATACGCCGTGTGTAAGTATGTGGGGTAGCTTTATACCCTACCCCTCTCCACAACCCCCCCCCCCCTTCCCCTTTCAAAGGTTGGGCGTGAAAAGGCATTTATTGCTTATTTTATTTTCATGAAGATGGTTTTGTTGAAATTTTTTTTTTTAAAAAGGGGTGGGTGTGTTGGTGGTTTTTTTTTTTCAAGTTTTTTTTTCGTATTCTCTTTTTTCTTCTTTTCTTCCACCCCCCCCCCCCCCCCCCCTGTTTTCTTTTAAATGTTGGTAAATTTTTTTATTTTACTATATAGTTTAAAACCCTTTTTTTTTAAAAAAAAAGTAAAGGTTGGTTATTTGAGTTGCCATGTTCCCACAGTTTATGTTTTTTTTAAAGTTATATATATAGCTTCTCATTTTTTAAAATATAGTTTTTCAAATACAGCTTTGACTTTTAAAAAAGTGTTGTTTATTTTTACCCGGGTAACACATTTAGGGTGGTGATCAATCAATAAAATAATATTTTTTTCCCCAAAACAATCCCCCCCCCCCCCCCCCCCATCACACACCTACACTTTCAATATGGATATTTATGGTCTTTTTATAATTGTTATTTTATGTTGTTTTTTTATAATGTAAAAAGTTTTGAAAACCCCCTTTTTTTTTTATAGAAAAGAAATGTGCCTCCCTTAAAAACAACAACCCATCCCAACTATTTTTAAGGACTTGTATATATATATGGTTGTTGAGTCTTTGAGGGTGCCCCCACGGTCGTCAGACTACGGGACAGATAGATAGATAGATAGATATATAATATTTCTTGTTGAACTTCTCGTTGAAAGTAGACCAGTGCATGAGTCTTGTCATTAATGCTCTTTTTTTCTCCCCCCTGACAATTTACTGTTTCTGTCCTATTGAAGGCTTGGTAGAATCATCGCCTCTGCTTTGCTCTTCATTTTGTTTTCAGTGGAGCAAAAAAGAGACTATAACAGAGGCATGCATCAGTGGTTTGGTGACCATACCTGGGCAATATTCACTTTCTTCTGTTGTATGATCAATTGTTCAGACATACTGCATGCACATGTATCATGAACATGCTTAGACATGTACGTGTGTGTGTGTTTAATGAGAAATTCCTCCCTGTACACATGCACACACGCATGCACACACACAAGCACGTAAACCCAACATACACACACACATACAAGCACATGTATATATATAAATATATCCATGCACTTGTTCATGTGGGTATACACACATACACAGATACATGCACACACAAGCATGCACACACACACACGTACACACGCATGCATGCACACACCTACGCACGCACATGCACACAGGGAGGGGGCCAAGGCTTGCCTAGTGACTGGGTTGTGGTATGTGGGGAGGTAAGCAAATGTAATCCATAGAATGTTCTGGCCCTGAAAAATTGGAATGAAACCAAAAAAACTACACCCCCCCTCTAAAAACAACAACAGCAAAGTAACAACCAGGAAACAGTAACAAGTCTTTCCCTCCAATTTTTTTTACTTCCTTAATCCTGTGGCAGATTCCTTTTTTTTTTTTTTTTTCTAAATGTGTGGGGGTGGGGTGGGGGATAGTCCCAAACGGGTTTGAGCGTTGAGCTTGTGATCAGACACTCTAGTTCAAACCACCACAAAGACAGTTTTCGAGGAATGTTTTCCCCCCCTAAATTGGGATCATAGTGACTCCATTTTCCTATAAGTCCTTTGGATGAGGCTCTAAACCGAGGTCCTGTTCATGAATGCATGCAGAACACTTTGTGTTACAGGGTTTAAAAACCCATTTCAAATTTTTAAAGAGTAGGCCATTATGTGCAGTGCAAGAAAAAGGGTGACAAGTTCTTAAAAAAGCATCCCTCCCCCCCCCCCCCCCAAAAAAAAAAAAGCAACAACCCCCAAACAACAACAAAACACATACACACTAGTATCATGTTTAGACATCACCCTGAAGTCAAAAAGCAGCTACCTCACTTTTCTAGGGCCACATATTGAGGGCGGCGCCCATCTCCCTCCCCTCGCTGGGTTTTCCTTCCCTGACCCTAAAGAGGGGAGGTACCCATTTACAGCTGGTGAACTGGGGAACTGTACTGAAGCAAGGCGCCCAAACGGGCACCCATCCAACTGGTAACCACGCTCGACGCTGCTTAACTTGGCTGGGGGAAGCGAGTGCTCCCGACCACTGAGCTATCCCTATCCCGTATATAGAGAGTGATTCAAAAACAAGCTAGCCGTTTAGCTGTATCGGGTCAACGTGACGCTTATGTCATTGCAAATAGCCGTTGTTTACATCGTGCTTTTGCCTCCGCTTCAAGCAGAAAAATGACTCGTTTGAAAAAATAAACACTTCGAATGGCTCCTAAATGCAAGCCGAGGTGAGAAAAACACCTTGCATTTACTCGACAATGCACAGCATTGAAGGAAACGGACGAATTGCTGAGAATCAGTGCCGAGTCTGACCGAGCAGCACATCGTTCAAAAACTGAAATCTGTTTGTCTGCTTCAACATTGAAGCGTACTGAGGGTGTTTTGGTGTCTAAGAAAGCTCGTACTCGGCCCAAACATGAACCATATCAGGCAGTGTGTGAAAAAAAAAGTTGGAAACGGCCAGTGCAGAGCCATCTGGTAACTGTCACGAGCTGAAGTTACTCCCAGTGTAAACAAACTTTTAGTTGGAGCAGACAAAAAGAAACCACATGGACTAGCTATTCTGTGTAATCATTGTAGTGTTCATTGATGGAGACATTAAAATGTGGTAGTTCACAGGAGCTACGTGTTGTGAAAACATATTCTATGTCATCAGGATCGGTAGAATCAATCTCAATAGTGTTGGTTTCTTCTGCATCCTCATCACTGTCGTTGACCAGGTGATGTGTGATTTTTTAGATTTCTTTTTCCAGCTGGGTGCTTTTGGTGAAGATTTTGCTATTGCACCACCACTAGAACGGCACACTGATGCAAAGTGATGCAACTTGAACATTTGTTGCAGCGTTTATTGTATGCTGGACAAGATCTCTGTCCACTCTGATGAGGCCATTCACCACCACAGTTACGACAGGTAGAAGGTTGATGACGTTGGTCATGATGACGATGATGATGATGTGATTTGGGAAAGAAACATGATGTACTTCTGCTGATGTAGCCATTGTTTTAGCTTGCTTTGATGTGAGCTCTAGTGTGCGGCATATGTAAGCAAGTCTTTAGAGTCATGGCAGAGTTGCTAGTCCCTTTTCACGTACCTTGTTGCTTCGCAGCCTGCAATAAACTGAGATTTAATTTCTGCATCTGGATCATTGAAGCCACAGGTTGCTGCCAGTTGTTTTAGTTCCCCATAATAGTCATCTACATCACCTTTCTGTTCACAACGACGGAAAATGTACTTCTGGAATTCTACATTAGTTTGAGGATTGAAATGTTCAGTGATAGCATCAGCAAGCTTTGAAAATGAGTTTTCACCACCAGTAGATGGACCTGTTCATCATGAAAGTGTCCACAATATCATTTAGGTCATCACCAGCATAGGTGAGAAGAAGAGCTTTTTTGGCCGATGATCATTTTGAATATTATAGGCTACAAAAATATTTTTCAGTCTTGATACCCATTTTCTGCCATCGATAGCTCTTGCTTCTGAAGAACAGTCGAAAGGAGGATACGTGGGAAGTGCAGTAGCCATGAAAAGTTCGTTTTAACTTAATCATAGACTAACTGAGTCAGTACATACGATAATTTCAATCTTGATTCAGCTGAAGAAATGACGTTTGTAGCCAATTCCTTCACCATCCTCGTCGCCAATGTGATGTTTGTAGTGTTTGTGATCCGATTCATTCGCTACATCGATAGATGTAAACAAACTCAGTTATGATAGAGCGACAAGTTTAATGATCGTTCGTTACTTGATGATCGAATACCATAGTAACAGTAAAAAGGTATGTAACTCATAAAGATGAATAATAATGACCACGTGACAGTTGTTTCCCTGAATACAAAACTAATCTATGAAACACTACAATCATGTGTGTAGTGTTTCACAGTAAGTAAGCTGTAGAGGGCATAGAATGTTTCCTGACTGAGAGAGGGGTGGAAAACTCAAGGCTAATATATTTACTGGTAAGTTGGGGTGGTTTTTTAAAAATATTTCTGTAGCATCTAATTATAAAGTGAGAGAGAAGAGAGAGAGAGAGAGAGGAGAGAGAGAGAGAGAGAGAGAGAGAGAGTGTTTAATTCTTGTGTGTGTGTGAGTTTCTTATTTCTACCTGTCATTATACAAATAAGACCACAAAAAAAGAAACAACATTACTGTGTGTATGGACATAAGTACTGGTAAAACTGATGGAATGAATGAACAGTTTTTTACAAAAGGATTCAGGCTGAAATGAATATGTTCAAATGGAGGGGAAAGCCAGCTTTCAAGGTGACTTGTTTGAAAAAATTTAAATTGTAGATGTTCAGCATACCTCCATGCTTGTACACACTCCCGTAACCCACCCCACACTGATACTTGCACATGTATACCTAAACACACACACATGCATGCACACACACATTATCCTGAATATAAAAGAAATAAAAAAAAAAAAAAAATAACATACACAACACAGAGCTCCTAAAATAAGAAACTATAACTAGATCTGTATCTTGATCCACTTTATGAGCACACATGGAATTTGAAGCAGTCCTGTATTTGTGCTCCATGGAGCGCAACAAGCTGTGATACACGAGCTGCTGTCAGCGGGTGGGCCAAGACCTTCAGTGAGCTGACAACACACCCTGAACTGTGAGAAGCAGCATATCATTTTAATGCCTGTCATGAGAGACTAAACAAATATGAAGCTGCTTCAAAGATGGGGTGCTTTCAAGACCAAGGAGTGCTTGAACAGTCTCATGGAATTTGTCATTCCAAGACAAGTTAAACATCATGCCGGGCAATTCTCTTCGCACTCTGACAGCCATCCATGAGTTCAATTTTGGTCCGATTGTACCCAAGACACGCCCGTTTCTTTGGTTTGATAAAAGAGTGTACATGAAGAGGCTGGGAGCATCCAGACAGCAGAAGAGGGAGAAGAACAGCCTCAGATACCAGACAGACAGTGTGATCCAAAGGGGCCGACACTCTGTGAGCTGCTAAACTGAATAGGTAGGAGCTGATGGAGCGGGAAAGTGGCCCTGCCTTTGCTACAGGGTGTTCTGACAGTGTATTCTTGTTGCTGAAAGGTTTGCTGTTGTATTGAAGCCTTCCAGCAAGGCGTGAATAAAAAATTTATTGATCTGAACATGTTTGTGTTCTTTTCCTCTGTTTTCCATTTTGTGTTTTTTGCAGGGCATGCATTTTGGAATCAAAAAATTCCAAAACCAATCAAAAATTTAATGAAACTTGGCACACTTACACATTATTGTCTTCCTGACATTATTATAGAGAGTTTTTGTTCATATTTAGAGTATTTTTTCTGTTATAAGAGCAGATTACATAATACCGGCATATATTAAAATGTCCATGTTTTTAAAAAAAAAATATATAAAAAATAAGAATTAATTTTTTGAAAAATTCTCAAAAATATTGTAAATACATCCATTATGCACATATGTGCCAAAAATCATTAAATGTATCACTTGATTTTATAGGTGAAAAATGATTTTTAAAAAACCAAGATGGCGGATTTTTTTATCTTGGTTTCCATGACAACATGGCTTTCTAACATAAAACCCAAATAACATTTTTAAACTTTGAAAGTCAAAAGTAATAACAAACATCAAAAACTAATTTAGATCTTCAATTGAAAAAGAAAATTTAGTGCCACACATGCCTGTTAAGCAAAAAGTCCCGAATTTCTGTCACTTGTGGCTATTTCTAGATCAGCTACACAATCTTAAGCTGGATCGGAAGAAGAAGAAGAAGAAGAATAAGAGAGAAGAAGAAGAAGAAGAAGAAGAAGAAGAAAAGGAAGGAGGGGGAGGCGGAAGAAGAAGAAGAAGAAGAAGAAGAAGAATGAAGAAGAAGAAGAAGAGAGGAGGAGGAGGAAAACGAAGAAGAAGAAGAAGACGGGGAGAGGGGGAAGAAGAAGAAGAAGAAGAATGAAGAAGAAGAAGAATTCTGAAGAAGAAGAATTCTGAAGAAGAAGAAGAGAAACAGAAACAGAAACCCCAAGAAATCCTTAAACTTGACCAAGCATTAGGTTATATATCCATGAACAAGTAATCCCAGTCAGGTTCCTTTTCCCCAGGTGTGTACACTCCACACCAATCAATCAATCAGTTAGCATTATCCCCACACTGCCCTGGAGTCTTCTAAACATAATCACCCCACCCCCAGACGGTTTTAAGCCAACAAGTCAGAATTTCTGTCACTTGTGGCTTTTCTAGATCAGCTACACAATCTTAAGCTGGATCGGATTTTCTGTCACTTGTTGGTTTTTTCTAGTCCACCTACAATCTTAAGCGGGATCGGATTTTCGGGTCACTTGTTGGTTTTTTTCTAGTCCACCTAATCAGAATTTCTGTCACTTGTTGGCAAAATGAATTCATAATATTGGTGTATGGTGTGGGTGGCGTGGGCGGTTCGCACACATACGTACGTGCGGTGTACGTGCTGCGTATAGCGTGCGTAAAATAAGTTATGTCTTCTAGTAAAGGGTTTTAAAAATTGTGTTCACAATTGATGTGTGTGCGGCGTGCGTGTGTTTGCGTGTGTGTGCGCATGCCCCCGGTGTTTTTTGGTGTGTGTGTGGGGTGTTCGTGACATTTTATTTGAAAACCAATATGAAATATAGCTTTTGCGTCTTTGATATATTTTGATGTGTATCAATCTGCCTGTCCCGTATTGTAATTGCCCTTTATGGGGGTGATTAAAGTGTTTTTGACTTGACTTGACTTGACTTTTCTACACCCACTAGATCTTAAGTGAGGGGTCGGTTTTCTGTCACTTGTTGGCTTTTTTTAGTCCACCCTATAAACCCTTTAAACTGGGTCAGGATTTCTGTCACTTGTTGGCTTTTTCTAGTCCAGCTACAATCTTAACCCACTACTACTACTACAAATACACTACTACAAAACAGCGGCTGTTTTACACCCAGCAAGAGTACTGACCTGTCAACAGAGCGTGGTGCTGCCTGGTCGCTTTTACGGTTCAGAACAGTCACAAATGCAAGCTGAAAAGCTAGCCACTACTATAAAGGGTTAGCTTCCTGCCACCTCTCTGCTTGCCTACCAGTGCAAGGGCCCCACCCAAACAGACTCAAACAGACCACCAACTAAATATTGTATTGTACTGTAAAACCCAATAGCTTATTATTTTTTTAACAGGGCAGGCTGCATGGGGTATGAAACAGGACGGGGTGAAGGAAGCGGGGCAAACGCATTGAAAGCAGGTGAAAAACGTTATATATCAGGTGCAGTCAGATCCACCGGTTACACGAACCGTTTCTATTTTTAGAACCACATCATTTTCGTTAGCGGCACACACCTGAGCAGTTATGCATAATCTCATTGAGAAGCTCGCAGATCCTGTTTTTGGGTAGGGTGATAGGTTGTTCAAAAGCTCACACGTCTTCACGCACAATTTCACACGGCGAAATGACAAGACAGCTGGGGCTGGGTTTGCAAACAACATAGAGTTCGAGCAAAATGTCGTCACTGGTTACTAATCAGCTGATTCTATCTAGTCTTGTGATTGGGGAAAGGTAAATAACATGTCTAGATATTCTTACCGGGGGCGGGAGACACCCAGCGCTACCTATTGAAATCTCCGTTATTCAGTGTCAAAGCCTATTGACGCTCTTATTGTGTGTTGAGGGTCGACGTGTACTGTGTGGTCATTCAAGCAGCGGGCGAAGGTGTGTCTCCTACCCCATTTCTTTCTCCCTCTTCAACTCTTTTTTCTGTGGGCCAGTATAGCAAAATTTCCCATAATTTTATAGTTTAACCCCCTCAAAATAATTAGTATTACTTTCAGTTTTAGTAGAGAGATAGGGAAAAGGGGCATTCAAGATTGTTGCCTAGTTTTAACTAAAACGCCGCAAGTTTTGAGTCGATGAGGGGCAGCCGAATCGGCTCAAAATTGCAGAGGTTTGGTAAAATTATCGGCAAAGGAGCTTGAATGCCCCTTTTCCCTATCTCTCTAGTAATACACACAGAGGCAGTGTGAGTATACGTGTATGCACCGGAAATGTGTGTCTGCATGTGTACGCAAAGCATACATACATGCGTGCGTACCTGTGGACGTGCGCACGCACGCGTACAGGTCTACACTTGTTTGTATGCGAGTAAAGCATGGGGACGGATAGCTCAGTGGTCGGAGCACTCGCTTTCCCCCAGCCAAGTTAAGCACGTCGAGTGTGGTTACCAGTTGGATGGGTGACCGTTTGGGGCCTTTGGGTTCAGTACATTCCCCCAATTC
>CM054157.1:30149003-30169329 GCA_028751875.1 Rapana venosa | reverse complement strand
CAACACCCACACAACACACACACACCCCAAAACCCCCAAAAAAACACACACACACACACAAAACACACACACACACACACATACACACACACACAAACACATACACACACACACACACACACACATACACACACACACTACACATACCGTTCTTCTTCCAACGTTGCCATCCTGACTAGATTTGTGAATGTCCTTTTCTACCTGAAAATAAAAACGGATCACATTTACTTCATCCGAATTCTCTCTCTCTCTCTCTCTGCCTCCCCCCTCTCTCTCTGCCTCCCCCTCTCCTCCCTCCCTCCCCTCTCTCTCCCTCCCTCCCCTCTCTCTCCTCCCCCTTTCTCTCTCTCCCTACCCCCTCTCTCTCTCCCTTCCCCTCCTCCCTCCCCCTCCCTTCCCCCCCCCCCTCTCTTTCTCCCTCCCTCCCCCTTCTCTCTCTCTCTCTCCCTCCCTCTTCTCTCTCTCTTTCCCTCTCCCCCCCCTTCTATCTCTCTCTCTCTACCCCCCCCCCCCCCCCCTCCTCTAACAGAACTGAGCATTTTTTGTTAAGCAAAACATACTAACAACGCGTGGATTTTTGTATCGTGTGGATGTGCCAGGGAGTTGGAATTGAGCAAGGCTTTTTGGTGGGAATTTAAAGACAGAATGATAGCATTCCTACAAACAAGACTGGCATGCTTGCATAGAAGAATCAGAAAAAGTATAACTGATACTCTTCCTTTAAAACTTTTTTTTCAAACAGAAAAGTATGTTACAGTTGTAACACAGAAATGGCATAGGTGTAATCTTGCTCGATTCAGATTAAGAACTTTAGGCCTAAAAGCCTGCAAAACATGGTTTTCCACTGACAAATCTGCAGTCCCCATGCCCCATGTGTGGCACGCAGACTGAAGATGAAATGCATTTTTTGTTGGTAGTTCGTACGATGACATCCGTCAGAAATGCCTCATATTTAATGAAGAAATCTCAAGAATTAATAATAATAATAATGTATGGAATTTATATAGCGCTGAATCTTGTAAAGCAACAAATCAAAGCGCTCAATTTTTTTTAATGCGTGTGTATGCGGTTTTTTAAATTTTGTCATCTGTTCCCACCGGCACACAATGGCCTACTCTTTCGAACAACGGAACAGGATTTAACGTGTGCGCAAGATGTTCTGAATGCGTTCGCACACATTAGAGATATAGTTAGCATTCTCTTGATCGAAGATGAAGAATTTCTAAAAATCACTTGGAAAATTTATCTCCCTTGCTTGGGACAGCAGAAAAAAGAAAACTGCAGCTATTGATATACCTTTTCAATGTAACACTATTTTGTTTTCCTTATTTGTGGAATACAATTTCCATTGGCTAAATTGCCTTATTTGAATGTGAGGGTCGGGTGGTCGATCTGTCCTACACTGTTGCTGATTTGCAGGTAACATGACACTTGTGTGTGTGTGTGCATGCGTGCGTGCGTGTGTGTGTGTGTGTGTGTGTGCAAGCTTGTGATAATAATTAAGATATGATAACAATTAATACATTCGGTTGAATATAGTTGTTGGAGATGCCTTTTCCTCTTTCGGTTTTCATTATTTCCTTGTTGCAAAAAGCATATTGTTTAAATTGTGTTCATACTGTGCTCCTTGCCAAAAAGACTGTATTGTTAATGGCAATAAATTACTTTCAGTGTTCAGTGTTCTCTCTCTCCTCACCCCCCCCCCCCCCCCCTTCTCTCTCTATCCCTCCCCCCCTCTCTCTCTCTCTCTCCCGTGGGCGTGCGTGCGTGCGCGCGCGCGCGCGCGTGTGTGTGTGTGTGCTGTGTTTGTAAACTGATGACTGTGGAAAGAGAGTTGTTACATCATTTACTTTCATTGCAATAACTGATGTAAAGATAAGTCGTTTCCATTTTTGTCCCAGACTTTTAAAAAAAAGAAATAGTGGGGCTGATTGCTTCGTTTGTTCTTTGAAATGCATGGGTGTGCAAGTGTGGATGGTGGTAGTGTGAATGTATCTTTATGTGTGAGGGAAATTTTGATGTGTGTAGACATGAAATTAGTCAATTTGTATTGATTGGCTGGTTTAGTACATAACTGAATGTTAATGTGAGTAGTTGATTGCAAGTATAACTAAGTGATTGAGTTTTTGTCAGCTTTATTGTGTATAATTATGGTATGCATTTCTTCATGTTTGTTTGCCTTTTGGTTTTTTTGTCTTTAGTTTTTATGTTGTTGTTGGATTTTTTTTTTTTTGAGGACCTGGTGTAAAGAAGCCCCTGGCTTATCCAATTATCCTCATTAAAACATTCGAGTTCGAGTTCCCTCCCTCTCCCTTCTCTTTCTCTCTTTCCCTCTCCCTCTTATCTCTCTCCTTCACCACCTTCTCTCCTCCCTCTCTCCCTTCACATCTCTCTCTCTCTTCCCCTCTCTCTTCACCACTCTCTCTCTCTCTCATCCCTTCACCACTCTCCTCTCTCTCCCATCTTCCCTTCACCACTCTCCTCTCTCTCTCTCTCTCTCACCTTCACCACTCCCTCTCTCTCTCTCTCTCTCCCTTCACCACTCCCTCTCTCTCTCTCTCTCTCACCTCTCACCACTCCCTCTCTCTCTCTCTCCCTTCACCACTCCCCTCTCTCTCTCTCTCTCCCTTCACCACTCTCTCTCTCTCTCCCTCCTTCCCCCTTCTCTCATGTGACACTGAAGCTTTAATGACACAAAGAACAACATAATAATAACGTGCGCACCACCGTATATCACTATGTCATTAGTACATATGTATACATCCTATTTACATATATACATACGTACAACATATTAGACACTACTGTCTATCACTATATCATTATTACATATGTATACATCCTATTTACATATATACATACATACGTACAACATATTAACGTAGACACTACCGTCTATCACGATATCATTATTACATATGTATACATTCTGTATACATATACACATACATACGAACAACATATTAACGTAGACACTACCGTCTATCACGATATCATTATTACATATGTATACATTCTATTTACATATATATAGAGGTTGGTTGTGCTGCGAGCAAGTCTTGCTATCGAACCCTCTATCAGAACTGGGCCCCCTGGGCCCCCTGGGCCCCCCACACTCTTTTCATACCTGGTAGACCTTGTGTACTTATACATTAGAGAAAAAGTGTGGGCTGGAGCATGTGGTAACAGTTGACGCAGTAGTCGGCCTAACAACAGATTAGCCTCCTGCGTAGTAATACGCCGTGTGTAGCTGTTGTGTGTAGCTTTTATACCCTACCCCTCTCCACAACCCCCCCCCCCCCCTTCCCCTTTTCAAAGGTTGGGCGTGAAGAAGGCATTTATTGCTTATTTCATTTTCATGAAGATGGTTTTGTTGAGAATTTTTTTTTTTAAAAAGGTGTGGTGTGTTGGTGGTTCTTTTTTTTTTCAAGTTTTTTTGCGTATTCTCTTGTTTCTTCTTTCTTCACCCCCCCCCCCCCCCCCCCCCCCCCCTTGTGTTATCTTGTTAAATGTTTGGGTATAATTTTTTATATTATACTATATAGTTTAAACTTGTTTTTTAAAAAAAAAGTAAAGGGTTGGTTATTTTGAGTTGCTCATGTTCCCACAGTTTTATGATTTTTTTTAAAGTTATATATATAGCTTTCTCATTTTTTAAATATAGTTTTGTCAAATACAGGCTTTGGACTTTTAAAAAAAGTGTTGTTTTTTTTTTTACCTGGGTAACACATTTAGGGTAAGGGTGATCAATCAATAAAAAAATAATAATAAATTTTTTTCCCCAAAACAATCCCCCCCCCCCCCCCCCCCCATCACACACACACTTGCAATATGGATATTTATGGTCTTTTTATAATTGTTATTTTATGTTGTTTTTTATAATGTAAAAAGTTTTGAAACCCCCTTTTTTTTTATAGAAAAGAAATGTGCCTCCCTTAAAAACAACAACAACCCATCCCAACTATTTTTAAGGACTTGTATATATATATGGTTGTTGAGTCTTTGAGGGTGCCCCCACGGTCGTCAGACTACGGGACAGATAGATAGATATATAATATTTCTTGTTGAACTTCTCGTTGAAAGTAGACCAGTGCATGAGTCTTGTCATTAATGCTCTTTTTTTCTCCCCCCTGACAATTTACTGTTTCTGTCCTATTGAAGGCTTGGTAGAATCATCTGCCTCTGCTTTGCTCTTCATTTTTGTTTTTCAGTGGAGCAAAAAAGAGATCTATAACAGAGGCTTGCATCAGTGGTTTGGTGACTCATACCTGGGCATTATTCACTTTCTTCTGTTGTATGATCAATGTGTTCAGACATACTGCATGCACATGTATCATGAACATGCTTAGACATGTACGTGTGTGTGTGTTAATGAGCATTCCTGCATGTACACATGCACACACGCATGCACACACACAAGCACGTACGCGAACATACACACACACATACATGCACATGTATATATATATATATATCCATGCACTTGTTCATGTGGGTATACACACATACACAGATACATGCACACACAAGCATGCACACACACACACGTACACACGCATGCATGCACACACCTACGCACGCACATGCACACAGGGAGGGGTCCAAGGCTTGCCTAGTGTACTGGGTTGTGTATGTGGTGAGGTAAGCAAATGTATCCATAGAATGTTCTGCCCTGAAAAATTGGAATGAAACCAAAAAAACTACACCCTCCCTCTAAAAACAACAACAGCAAAGTAACAACAAGGAGAACAGTAACAAGTCTTTCCCTCCAATTTTGTTTTACTTCCTTAATCCTGTGGCAGATTCCTTTTTTTTTTCTTTTTTCTAAATGTGTGGGGGTGGGGGTGGGGGGATAGTCAAGCGGTTAGAGCGTTGAGCTTGTGATCAGACAGCTCTAGTTCAAGCCACCACTAAGACAGTTGTTCGAGGGAATGTTTTCCCCCCCTAGAATTGGCATCAGTAGTGACTCCATTTTCCTATAAGTCCTTTGGATGAGGCTCTAAACCGAGGTCCTGTTCATGAATGCATGCAGAACACTTTGTGTTACAGGTTAAAACCCATTTCAACTTTTGAAAGAGTAGGCCATTATGTGCAGTGCAAGAAAGGATGACAAGTTCTTAAAAAAGCATCCCCTCCCCCCCCCCCCCAAAAAAAAAAAAAAGCAACAACCCCCAAACAACAACAAAACACATACACACTAGTATCATGTTTAGACATCATCCCTGAAGTCAAAATGCAGCTACCTCACTTCTCTAGGGCCAGCATATTGAGGGCGGCGCCCATCTCCTCTCCCTCGCTGCTTTACCTTCCCTGACCCTAAAGAGGGCAGGTACCCATTTACAGCTGGGTGAACTGGGGGAACTGTACTGAAGCCAAGGCGCCCAAACGGTCACCCATCCAACTGGTAACCACGCTCGACGCTGCTTAACTTGGCTGGGGGGAAGCGAGTGCTCCCGACCACTGAGCTATCCCTATCCCGTATATAGAGAGTGATTCAAAAACAAGCTAGCCGGTTAGCTGTATCGGGTCACGTGACGCTTATGTCATTGCAAATAGCCGTTGTTTACATCGTGCTTTTGCCTCCGCTTCAAGCAGAAAAATGACTCGTTTGAAAAAATAAACACTTCGAATGGCTCCTAAATGCAAGCCGAGGTGAGAAAAACACCTTGCATTTACTCGACAATGCACAGCATTGAAGGAAACGGACGAATTGCTGAGAATCAGTGCCGAGTCTGACGAGCAGCACATCGTTCAAAAACTGAAATCTGTTTGTCTGCTTCACTGTCAACATTGAAGCGTACTGAGGGTGTTTTGGTGTCTAAGAAAGCTCGTACTCGGCCCAAACATGAACCATATCAGGCAGTGTGTGAAAAAAAAAGTTGGAAACGGCCAGTGCAGAGCCATCTGGTAACTGTCACGAGCTGAAGTTACTCCCAGTGTAAACAAACTTTTAGTTGGAGCAGACAAAAAGAAACCACATGGACTAGCTATTCTGTGTAATCATTGTAGTGTTCATTGATGGAGACATTAAAATGTGGTAGTTCACAGGAGCTACGTGTTGTGAAAACATATTCTATGTCATCAGGATCGGTAGAATCAATCTCAATAGTGTTGGTTTCTTCTGCATCCTCATCACTGTCGTTGACCAGGTGGATGTGTGATTTTTTAGATTTCTTTTTCCAGCTGGGTGCTTTTGGTGAAGATTTTGCTATTGCACCACCACTAGAACGGCACACTGATGCAAAGTGATGCAACTTTGAACATTTGTTGCAGCGTTTATTGTATGCTGGACAAGATCTCTGTCCACTCTGATGAGGCCATTCACCACCACAGTTACGACAGGTAGAAGGTTGATGACGTTGGTCATGATGACGATGATGATGATGTGATTTGGGGAAAGAAACATGATGTACTTCTGCTGATGTAGCCATTGTTTTAGCTTGCTTTGATGTGAGCTCTAGTGTGCGGGCATATGTAAGCAAGTCTTTTAGAGTCATGGCAGGAGTTGCTAGTCCCTTTTCACGTACCTTGTTGCTTCGGCAGCCTGCAATAAACTGAGATTTAATTTCTGCATCTGGATCATTGAAGCCACAGGTTGCTGCCAGTTGTTTTAGTTCCCCATAATAGTCATCTACATCACCTTTCTGTTCACAACGACGGAAAATGTACTTCTGGAATTCTACATTAGTTTGAGGATTGAAATGTTCAGTGATAGCATCAGCAAGCTTTTGAAAATGAGTTTCACCACCAGTAGGATGGACCTGTTCATCAGTGAAAGTGTCCACAATATCATTTAGGTCATCACCAGCATAGGTGAGAAGAAGAGCTTTTTGCCGATGATCATTTTGAATATTATAGGCTACAAAAATATTTTTCAGTCTTGATACCCATTTCTGCCATCGGATAGCTCTTGCTTCTGAAGAACAGTCGAAAGGAGGATACGTGGGAAGTGCAGTAGCCATGAAAAGTTCGTTTTAACTTAATCATAGACTAACTGAGTCAGTACATACGATAATTTCAATCTTGATTCAGCTTGAAGAAATGACGTTTGTAGCCAATTCCTTCACCATCCTCGTCGCCAATGTGATGTTTGTAGTGTTTGTGATCCGATTCATTCGCTACATCGATAGATGTAAACAAACTCAGTTATGATAGAGCGACCAAAGTTTAATGATCGTTCGTTAGCTTGATGATCGAATACCATAGTAACAGTAAAAAGGTATGTAACTCATAAAGATGAATAATAATGACCACGTGACAGTTGTTTCCCTTGAATACAAACTAATCTATGAAACACTACAATCATGTGTGTAGTGTTTCACAGTAAGTAAGCTGTAGAGGGCATAGAATGTTTCCTGACTGAGAGAGGGGGTGGAAAACTCAAGGCTAATATATTTTACTGGTAAGTTGGGGTGGTTTTTTAAAAATATTTCTGTAGCATCTAAATTATAAAGTGAGAGAGAGAGAGAGAGAGAGAGAGAGAGAGAGAGAGAGAGAGAGAGAGAGTGTTTTAATTCTTGTGTGTGTGTGAGTTTTCTTTATTTCTACCTGTCATTATACAAATAAGACCACAAAAAAAGAAACAACATTACTGTGTGTATGGACATAAGTACTGGGTAAAACTGATGGAATGAATGAACAGTTTTTACAAAAGGATTCAGGCTGAAATGAATATGTTCAAATGGAGTGGAAGCCAGCTTTCAAGTGACTTGTTTGAACAAATTCATTGTAGATGTTCAGCATACTCTCCATGCTTGTACACACTAACAGTAACCCACACACACTGATACTTGCACATGTATACCTAAACACACACACATGCATGCACACACACATTATCCTGAATATAAAAGAATATAAAAAAAATAAATAAAATAACATACACATACACAGAGCTCCTAAAATAAGAAACTATAACTAGATCTGTATCTTGATCCACTTTATGAGCACACATGGAATTTGAAGCAGTCCTGTAGTGTGCTCCATGGAGCGCAACAAGCTGTGATACACAGAGCTGCTGTCAGCTGGTGGTGCCAAGACCTTCAGTGAGCTGACAACACCCCTGAACTGTGAGAAGCAGCATATCTACTTTATGCCTGTCTATGAGAGACTGACAAATATGAAGCTGCTTCAAAGATGTGGTGCTTTCAAGACTCAAAGAGTGCTTGAACAGTCTCATGGAATTTGTCATTCCAAGGACAAGTTCACATCATGCCGGCAAATTCTCTTCGCACTCTGACAGCCATCCATGAGTTCAATTTTGGTCCTGATTGTACCCAAGACACTGCCAGTTGCTTTGGATTTGATAAAAGAGTGTACATGAAGAGGCTGGGAGCATCCAGACAGCAGAAGAGGGAGAAGAACAGCCTCAGATACCAGACAGACAGTGTGATCCAGAGGCGCGACACTCTGTGAGCTGCTAAACTGAATAGGTAGGAGCTGATGGAGCTGGAAAGTGGCCCTGCCTTTGCTACAGGGGTGTTCTGACAGTGTATTCTTGTTGCTGAAAGGTTTGCTGTGTGTATTGAAGCCTTCCAGCAAGGCTGTGAGTAATAAATATTGATCTGAACATGTTTGTGTTCTTTTTCCTCTGTTTTCTCAGTTTTGTGTTTTTTGCATGGCATGCATTTTGGAATCAAAAATTCTCAAAACCTATCAGAAATTAATGAAACTTGGCACACTTACACATTATTGTCTTCCTGACATTATTATAGAGAGTTTTTGTTCATATATTGAGTATTTTTTCTGTTATAAGAGCAGATTACATAATACCGCATATATAAAATGTCCATGTTTGAAAAAAAAATATATAAAAAATTAAGAATTAATGTTTTGAAAAATTCTCTATAATATTGTAAATACATCCATTATGCACATATGTGCCAAAAATCATTAATGTATCACTTGATTTTATAGGTGAAAAATGATTTTTTTAAAAATCCAAGATGGCGGATGTTTATCTTGGTTTCCATGACAACATGGCTTACTAACATAAAACAACTAACATTTTTTAACTTAGAAGTCATAGTACTATAAGCTAACATCAAAAACTAGATTTTGATTCTTCAATTGTAAAAAGGAAAATTTAGTGCCACACATTGCCTGTTAAGCCAACAAGTCAGAATTTCTGTCACTTGTGGCTTTTCTAGATCAGCTACACAATCTTAAGCTGGATCGGAAGAAGAAGAAGAAGAGATGAAGAGATGAAGAAGAAGAAGAAGAAGAAGAAGAAGAAGAGAGGAGGAGGAAGAAGAAGAAGAAGAAGAGAAGAAGAAGAAGAAAAGAAGAAGAAGAAGAAGAGGAGGAGGAGGAGGAAAACGAAGAAGAAGAAGAAGACGGAGGAGGAGAAGAAGAAGAAGAAGAAGAGATGAAGAAGAAGAAGAATTCTGAAGAAGAAGAATTCTGAAGAAGAAGAAGAAGAAACAGAAACAGAAACACAAGAAATCCTTAACTTGACCAAGCATTAGGTTATATATCCATGAATCAAGTAATCCCAGTCAGGTTCCTTTTCACAGGTGTGTACACTCACACACCAATCAATCAATCAGTTAGCATTATCCCCACACTGCCCTGGAGTCTTCTAAACTATAATCACCCCACCCCCAGACGGCTTAAGCCAACAAGTCAGAATTTCTGTCACTTGTGGCTTTTCTAGATCAGCTACACAATCTTAAGCTGGATCGGATTTTCTGTCACTTGTTGGCTTTTTCTAGTCCACCTACAATCTTAAGCTGGATCGGATTTTCTGTCACTTGTTGGCTTTTTCTAGTCCACCTATCAGAATTTCTGTCACTTGTTGGCAAAATGAATTCATATATTGGTGTATGGTGTGGGTGTGCGTGGGCGTGTTCGCACACATACGTACGTGCGTGTGTACGTGCTGCGTATATGCGTGCGTAAAAATAAGTTATGTCTTCTAGTCAATGGTTTAAAATTGTGTTCACAATTGATGTGTGTGCGTGCGTGCGTGTGTTTGCGTGTGTGTGCGCATGCGCGCGTGTGTGTTGGTGTGTGTGTGTGTGTTCGTGACATTTTATTTGAAAACCAATATGAAATATAGCTTTTGCGTCTTTGATATATTTGATGTGTATCAATCTGCCTGTCAGTATTGTAATTGCCCTTCATGGGATGATTAAAGTGTTTTTGACTTGACTTGACTTGACTTTTCTACACCCACTATGATCTTAAGTGAGGGGTCGGATTTTCTGTCACTTGTTGGCTTTTTCTAGTCCACCCTATAACCTTAAGCTGGATCAGGATTTCTGTCACTTGTTGGCTTTTTCTAGTCCAGCTACAATCTTAACCCACTACTACTACTACTACTACTACTACTACAACAACAGCGGCTGTTTTACACCCAGCAAGAGTACTGACCTGTCAACAGAGCGTGGTGCTGCCTGGTCGTCTTTCACGGTTCAGAGACAGTCTACAAATGCAAGCTGACAGCTAGCCACTACTATAGGCTTAGCTTCCTGCCACCTCTCTGCTTGCCTACCAGTGCAAGGGCCCCACCCAGAACAGACTCAAAACAGACCAGCCAACTAAATATTGTATTGTACTGTAAACCCAATAGCTTATTTTTTTTTAACAGGGCAGGCTGCATGTGTATGAAATCAGGACAGGGTGAAGTGAAGCGAGGCGACGCATTGAAAGCAGGTGAAAAACGTTATATATCATGGTGCAGTCAGATCCACCGGTTACACGTAACCGTTTCTATTTTTAGAACCACATCATTTTCGTTAGCGGCACAGCACCTGAGCAGTTATGCATAATCTTCATTGAGAAGCTCGCAGATCCTGTGTTTTAGGTAGGGTGAGAGGTTGTTCTGAAAGCTCACACGTCTTCACTGCACAACTTCACACTGCGAAATGACAAGACAGCTAGGGCTCGGTTGCTAACAACATAGAGTTCTGAGCAGAAATGTCGTCACTGTTACTAATCAGCTGATTCTATCTAGTCTTGTGATTGGGGAAAGGTAAATAACATGTCTAGATATGTCTTACCGGGGCGGGAGACACCCTAGCGCTACCTATTGAAATCTCCGTTATTCAGTTGTCAAAGCCTATTGACGCTCTTATTGTGTGTTGAGGGTCGACGTGTACTGTGTGTCATTCAAGCAGCGGGCGAAGTGTGTGTCTCCTACCCCATTTCTTTCTCCCTCTTCAACTCTTTTTTCTGTGGACCAGTATAGCATAAATTCCCATAATTTTATAGTTTTACCCATCAAAATAAATTAGTATTACTTTCAGTTTTAGTAGAGAGATAGGGAAAAGGGGCATTCAAGATTGTTGCCTAGTTTTAACTAAAACGCCGCAAGTTTTGAGTCGATGAGGCGCAGCCGAATCGGCTCAAAGTTGCAGAGGTTTGGTAAAATTATCGGCAAAGGAGCTTGAATGCCCCTTTTCCCTATCTCTCTAGTAATACACACAGAGGCATGTGTGAGTATACGTGTATGCACACGTGAGTGTGTGTCTGCATGTGTACGCACGCATACATACATGCGTGCGTACCTGTGGACGTGCGCACGCACGCGTACAGGTCTACACTTGTTTGTATGCGAGTACGCATGGGGACGGGATAGCTCAGTGGTCGGAGCACTCGCTTTCCCCCAGCCAAGTTAAGCAGCGTCGAGTGTGGTTACCAGTTGGATGGGTGACCGTTTGCGCGCCTTGGCTTCAGTACAGTTCCCCCAATTCACCAGCTGTAAATGGGTGCCCTCTTTAGGGTCAGGGAAGGTAAAGCAGCGAGGGAGAGGAGATGGGCGCCGCCCTCAATATGCTGGCCCTAGAGAAGTGAGGTCTCTGACGCCTCGCTCCCCTACGACCTTATAGGTTATGGGACTCCTTTACCTTTTTTTTTTTTACGCACGAGTATGCGTTTGTCTGTTCGCACGCGTGCATGTGTGAGCGCGCGCGTGCGTGCCTGCGTGCGTGGAAGCCGCGTATAGCCTTGAACTTCAAAACATGACTGTCAGAAAGGTCATCCTCAGGTCACTGGAAGGTCACTGGGAGGTCATCACCAATCCATAGATGCCTGTTACTTTGAAGGAATTCCAGTGTTCCTATTCGAAGAGGCCCGAAATACTAAGGGGTAGTAGGCCATGCACATTCATTAGCCTCAAAATAAAAACAAAGGTAGCCACATTTCGTGTTCGGGCTTAGCTCAAAGTACAGACACACAAACGTCATACAGGATAATCATACGAGATAGCCTGGTGGTTAGCGTGATGCGCTCGCGATCTGCTGACCCGAGTTCGATTCTCGTTCAAGAGGATTTTTTTTTCCCCTCTGGAGTTAACATCAGTGCTGACTCCACCCTCCCCCAAAAGGTCCTTCGGATGAGACTATAAACCGCGGTCCCGTGCGCGAACCGCACGCAGAACATCTTGCGCACACGTTAAAACCCGTTCCGCTTTTTTGGGGGGGAAGAGTAGACCATAGTGTGCTGGTGGGAACGGATGACAAAATTTATAAAACTGCATATACACGGGGGACTAGATGGAGAGGAGAGGGGAAAAAAGCACACGAGTGCTTATTCCATTATCCTCGAAATAAAAGAATAAATAGATAAATAAATGAATAAATAAAAGAATAAATAAATAAATAAATAAATATAATAATTATATGACAGAAGTTATGTATGTATGTTTGTCCGTCGTGTCCGACGATGACCTCCAAAACAGCAGAGGAGGCAGGTGCTGTTTTGGAAACTGGGCAGAAATTTGATTATAGTGGAGATGCCTTGCCCACAGTACATCCCCACTCTCTCGGCCAAGTGGGCATAAGGACGGTCAGTGATGGAGAAGTTACCCAAAGGCCAACCAGCCCCCAGGGCTGCAGCACATAAGGACTGTAGCGAGTCAAGCCTCCTAGTCAGAGAGTCATAGTCGATCACTAAAGACTAAGCTGTAAAGTGGAATTCCATGAGTGGGAAAGCCACTGGTCATACAGCCTCTCACTTTGCTGTTGTTGCCCCCAGCGTGATAAAGCCCAAGTGCTGACGGCACACAAGTTATAGGTGAGTGGTTCATTATTGCTCGACTTTCATTCCACGATTTGTGGCCCAGGTCAAAAAGTTGTGGTCAGTTACTTAATGACGTCAAGCGTCAAGCCTAATTTGCCTAGGCCTACTACACTAAACTGTTTGTTATGTTGTAAAACGTTGAAGAGCTTTGACTGCTAAAACTCATTCACAACGAACTATACGTCATTTTCGACGATTAGCATATCCACGGCAACTTCCATATATAGAGGTAAGGTAAAGGTAAAGGTGTCCCATAACCTATAAGGTCGTAGGGGAGCGAGGCGTCGGAGAGCTCACTTCTCTAGGGCCAGCATATTGAGCGCGGCGCCCATCTCCTCTCCCTCGCTGCGTTACCTTCCCTGACCCTAAAGAGGGCAGGTACCCATTGACAGCTGGGTGAACTGGGGGAACTGTACTGAAGCCAAGGCGCCCAAATGGTCACCCATCCAAATGGTAACCACGCTCGACGCTGCTTAACTTGACTGGGGGGAAGCGAGTGCTCCCGACCACTGAGCTATCCCTATCCCGTATATAGAGAGCGATTCAAAAACAAGCTGTATCGGGTCACGTGACGCCAATGTCATTGCAAATGGCTGTTGTTTACATCGTGCTTTTGCCTCCACTTCAAGCAGAAAATGACTCGTTTGAAAAAATAAACACTTCGAATGGCTCCTAAATGCAAGCCGAGGTGAGAAAAACACCTTGCATTTACTCGACAATGCACAGCATTGAAGGAAACGGACGAATTGCTGAGAATCAGTGCCGAGTCTGACCGAGCAGCACATCTGTTCAAAACTGAAATCTGTTTGTCTGCTTCACTGGCAACATTGAAGCGTACTGAGGGTGTTTTGGTGTCTAAGAAAGCTCGGCCCAAACATGAACCATATCAGGCAGTGTGTGAAAAAAAAAGTTGGAAACGGCCAGTGCAGAGCCATCTGGTAACTGTCACGAGCTGAAGTTACTCCCAGTGTAAAACTTTTAGTTGGAGCAGACAAAAAGAAACCACATGGACTAGCTATTCTGTGTAATCATGTGTGTAGTGTTTCACAGTAAGTAAGCTGTAGAGGGCATAGAATGTTTCCTGACTGAGAGAGGGGGTGGAAAACTCAAGGCTAATATATTTTACTGGTAAGTTGGGGTGGTTTTTTAAAAATATTTCTGTAGCATCTAAATTATAAAGTGTGAGTCTCTCTCTCTCTTATTATACTACTTACTAGATATTCAAATAAGAAAACAAAATTATTGCATATCAATTGGAAAAAAACATACATACAGCCAATTTGAATGCATGCACACACACACACACACAAAGTGTACACACAGAATGCACATTCTGTTGATGGTGACAGCAAACAAAAATGTTTTTCTTTTCTAACACACACTGTGTTAAACACAGTAAAAATTTCTATGAGAATTATCAGTGAATTATAAAGTGCCTCTGAAAATACAGACAACTGAATAAAAAATAAAACAGTGAAAGAATGGGGGGGGGGGGGGGGGGGGGGGGGGGGGTGGGTTGAATACTGAATAGCCCTAGTGAAAATAAACTACTGTGTGCTTTCTAAGTTCCAACAACACATAACTTGATAGGAAAAGAATCGTCAGCTACATTCCCAAAACATATAAAAATCGATGGAAAATGTAGCTATTCAAGTTTGTCTACCTTCGGCTCCCAGTTTATAACACTTTGTGCACAGTTATGTTGTCACCAAACTTTCTAAGGTTGACACATCAATGACGATATTCTGCGATCGTTTGAAATGTTGCGGCTCGCGGATAGGTTAATTTTTCTTGCGCAACGGGTCTTTATCATAACTAGTGTCAGTGCCAGCCATTGATACACGTTTTATGGAGAACATTTTCCAATTATCACATCAGAGAAGTAAGCGAGTAGCTATTGACAACATCGCAAGTTGTGTGCACAGCACAGGCAAAGTCGGTCACCACTTCAGTTGGCGATCGTCAGTCTATTTTCCGTTTCCTCCATTTTCTATTCTGTCTGCTGAAGGCATTGACAGTCCAACACTTGTTTTCGGCATATTTTGAGACTTTCAGTAAAAAACTTTGGCTAAAAAACCGGTCCGACTCGAGCGTTGATCGAACTCAGGAAGAAAACACCCGCCATCTTGGATAAAAGTCATGTGACTCTTAGAACCAATCAGCTATTTTTTTACGTCCAGGAGCCAATCAGAGACTTCGACTCAACCGTATGCCATCAGTAAATGCCTCTCGGGTTCCTTCGGATTCGCTCTTCGTGTGTTTCCGTGAGTGAAGTTATCCATTGAATGACCTTCACATTGATACCATGGAAGGGGGGGGGGGAGGGGGGGGGGGGGGGGGGGGGGGGGGGGGGGGGGGGGGGGGGGGGGGGGGGGGGGGGGGGGGGGGGGGGGGTCAAAAACCCTTTGCGGGGGCAAACCCCAAAATTACCAACCCCCCAAAAATATTTTTAAAAATATCGGTCAAAATAAACAAAATGAGTAACAGAAATGTAAAGTTGAGACATTACTTGACCAAATGCAACCATAATCCCAAAAGTCTTTTTTTTTTTTTAAATTGTCAAAACGTATGCCGCGGTCCCCCTTAAGCCAACAAGTCAGAATTTCTGTCACTTGTGGCTTTTCTAGATCAGCTACACAATCTTAAGCTGGATCGGATTTTCTGTCACTTGTTGGCTTTTTCTAGTCCACCCTATAACCTTAAGCTGGATCGGATTTTCTGTCACTTGTTGGCTTTTTCTAGTCCACCTATCAGAATTTCTGTCACTTGTTGGCAAAATGAATTCATATATTGGTGTATGGTGTGCGTGGGCGTGTTCGCGCACACACACGTACGTGCGTGTGTACATGCTGCGTATATGCGTGCGTAAAAATAAGTTATGTCTTCTAGTCAATGGTTTAAAATTGTGTTCACAATTGATGTGTGTGCGTGCGTGCGGGTGTTTGCGTGTGTGTGCGCATGCGCGCGTGTGTGTGTGGTGTGTGTGTGTTTCGTGACATTTTATTTGAAAACCAATATGAAATATAGCTTTTGCGTCTTTGATATATTTGATGTGTATCAATCTGCCTGTCAGTATTGTAATTGCCCTTCATGGGATGATTAAAGTGTTTTTGACTTGACTTGACTTGACTTTTCTACACCCACTATGATCTTAAGTGAGGGGTCGGATTTTCTGTCACTTGTTGGCTTTTTCTAGTCCACCCTATAACCTTAAGCTGGATCAGGATTTCTGTCACTTGTTGGCTTTTTCTAGTCCAGCTACAATCTTAACCCACTACTACTACTACTACAACAACAGCGGCTGTTTTACACCCAGCAAGAGTACTGACCTGTCAACAGAGCGTGGTGCTGCCGGTCGTCTTTCACCGTTCAGAGACAGTCTTGTCAGCCAGCCACTACTATAGGCTTAGCTTCCTGCCACCGACACCTGCCTGCCTGCCTTACTGAGCGCCCACACAGTCAAACAAAGCAGGGCTCTGCCTGCAACTTTTTCGTGGAACTGAGCAGTGACACTTCCCCATATTTGGCAAGTAACGTGACTGTGACTGTCCTCGGGAGTTTGACCCTCACTCAACAACATTTCGCTATGGTTAGAAGACGCGCAAACTTTGCGGGCACTGTTCGGGTGAGACTTTCCCATAGGTTGTCCTCACAGTCAATGCTCAACATTTCGCTATGGTTAGAAGATGGCAAAGTTTGCGGCACTGATCAATGAGATTGTGTATAGTAAGCCATGATACTGTCCTCACAGTCAATGCTCAACATTTCGCTATGGTTAGAAGATGGCAAAGTTTGCGGCACTGATCAATGAGATTGTGTATAGTAAGCCATGATACTGTCCTCACAGTCAATGCTCAACATTTCGCTATGGTTAGAAGATGGCAAAGTTTGCGGCACTGATCAATGAGATTGTGTATAGTAAGCCATGATACTGTCCTCACAGTCAATGCTCAACATTTCACTATGGTTAGAAGATGGCAAAGTTTGCAGCACTGATCGATGAGATTGTGTATAGTAAGCCATGATACTGTCCTCAGAGTCAATGCTCAACATTTCGCTATGGTTAGAAGATGGCAAAGTTTGCGGCACTGATCGATGAGATTGTGTATAGTAAGCCATGATACTGTCCTCAGAGTCAATGCTCAACATTTCACTATGGTTAGAAGACGCGCAAAGTTTGAGGCACTGATCGATGAGATTGTGTATAGTAAGCCATGATACTGTCCTCAGAGTCAATGCTCAACATTTCACTATGGTTAGAAGATGGCAAAGTTTGCGGCACTGATCGATGAGATTGTGTATAGTAAGCCATGATACTCTCCTCACAGTCAATGCTAAACATTTCACTATGGTTAAAAGCCGGCAATTTTTCGCAGTACTGATCAGTGAGACTTTCCCATACTTGGCAAAAGCTGTCCTGAGAGTCGATCGATGTTCAACATTCTGCTATGGTTAGAAGATGGTAACTTTTGGGGCGCTGATCGGTGTGACTTTGTTTATAGTAAGCCATGATACTGTCCTTACAGTCAATGCTCACCATTTTTCTATGGTTAAAAGACCGCAACTTTTATGGTACTAATAAGTAAGGCCTCCCCTTAGTGTATAGTAAGACTTGGCACTGTCCCCATAGTCGATGCTCAACATTTTCCTATTGTTAGAAAACTGCAACTTTTGAAATACTGATCAGTGAGACTCCCCCCCCCCCCCCCCCCCCCCCCCCCCCCCCCCCTATCCTTCCTATCCTTACTTGGCAAGTGCTGTCCTCACAGTCAATGCTCAACGTTTTGGTATGGTTAGAGGATGGCAGCTTTTAGTTACAGATCAGTGAGACTTCCCCCCCCCCCCCCACACACACTCTTTAGTGTATAGTAAGACTTGTACTGGCACTGTCCGTGCAGTCGATCCTCAACATTCTGCTATGGTCAGATGACAGCAACTTTCGCGAATCTATTCAATTGCTGTCACGAATTGGGTCAGTTTGCTGCAGTGGTGAATCTATCAACTGTGTGTGGTCACGAATCTTATCAGCTAGCCGTCACGAATCAGCTTGCCGTCGCGAATCTTATCAGCTTCCATCGCGAATCTTATCAGCTTGCCGTCACGAATCTTATCGGCTTGCCGTCACGAATCTTATCAGCTTGCCGTCACGAATCTTATCAGCTTGCCCTCACGAATCTATTCAGTTTGCAGTCAAGAATTCATCACTTTGCTGTCACGAATCTTTCAGTCACAAATCTATTCAGTTTACTGTCACGAATCTTATCAGTTACGAATCTATAAAGTTTGCGGGTCACGAATCTATCAGTTTACCTTCACGAATCTTATCAGTCACGAATCTATAAGTTTGCGGTCACGAATCTTTCAGTCACGAATCTATAAGTTTGCAGTCACAAATCTTATCAGTCACGAATCTATAAGTTTGCGGTCACGAATCTTTCAGTCACGAATCTATAAGTTTGCAGTCACGAATCTTATCAGTCACGAATCGATCAGTTTACCGTCACGAATCTTATCAGTCACGAATCTATAAAGTTTGCGGGTCACGAATCTGTTCAGTTTGCGGTCTCACAAACCTTGCGATCACGAATGCTATCACTTTGCAGGCCACCAATCTTATCACTCTGCCGTAAGGAAACTATCACTCATTTCGAGGTCGCGACTGTACCAGCGTTGACTTGTATCACCACCCACCCAGCTGTTGTCACCCAGCCAGCCAGATGAGGTTTATCTCACCACCGCTGTCCCAGCACTCCCCCCCCCCCCCCCCCACACACACACACACACTGGGGTCACAGAAACTAAAGCACAGTCACAGTTCTGGGGCACTATGTTCAACCCCTCCTGAAGTGTCCTCTTTGCGTGACGTCATCTGCAATAGTCACCGTTCACTTTTTCTTTTCTTTTTTACAGGGAACAGATCTACTGGGGTTTTTTTGCTCTTCCACTGGGTAGTGCTGGTGAAGAACGTCACACACTAACATGACCTCAGAAGGATTGAACATATTAATGTATCAGGGTAGTCTTTGTGTTTTGGGGAGTCTGTCTGTCTGTCTGTCCACCTCCCCCCCCCCCCCCCCCCCCACTGAGAAGATAACATTAACAGTTCTATATCTGACAG
Source organism: Rapana venosa (assembly GCA_028751875.1). NCBI lineage: Eukaryota > Metazoa > Mollusca > Gastropoda > Neogastropoda > Muricidae > Rapana > Rapana venosa. The sequence continues at coordinate 30,150,188 of CM054157.1, read as the reverse complement.
CCTGGGGTTTATCACAGTTCTTGATAAAACCATTGACGCTGGGGGCAACAGCAGCAAAGTGAGAGGCTGTAACTATGACCAGTGGCTTTCTTTCCCACTCATGGAATTCTTCCACTTTACAGCTTAGTCTTTAGTGATCGACTATGACTCTCTGACTAGGAGGCTTGACTTGCACAGTCCTTATGTTATGTGCTTATTACAGCCTTGGGGTCTAGCTGGCCTTTGGAGAACATCTCCAACGCTGACTGTCCTTATGCCCACTTGGCCGAGAGAGTGGGGATGTACTGTGGGCAAGGCATCTCCACTATAATCAAATTTCTGCCCAGTTTCCGAAACGGCAGCTGCCTCCTTTGCTGTTTTGGAGGTCATCGTCGAACACGAGGGACAAACATACATCTGACAGCAGGAAGTTTGTCATCATTGTAAGTGCCCTTCATGGGATGATGAAAATGTTTCTGACTTGGGCGACGTTTTAGTCCGTATTTCTTTCTTTCTTTCTTTATTTACTTTATTTTATTCTTTTATATCGAGGATAATGGAATAAGCACTCATGTGCTTTTTTTGCATCCAGTCCCCGTGTGTATGCGGTTTTGTAAATTTTGTCACCTGTTCCCACCGGCACACAATGGCCTACTCTTACGAAAAGCGGAACACGAATTAACGTGTGCGCAAGATGTTCTGCGTGCGTTCGCACACGGGGCCTCGGTTTATAGTCTCATCCGAAGGACTTTTGGGGAGAGTGGAGTCTGCACTGATGTTAACTCCAGGGGGAAAATGTCCCCTTGAACGGGAATCGAACCCGGGTCGTCAGATGGCGAGCGCAATGTTCTAACCACTAGGCTATCCTGTAGAGGGCCGGTAACTTGTACTAAGTAAGCAAGAAAAGATAACCACTTTAACTTTCAGAGATGGAGGGGAGGAAGAGAGAGGAGGTGGGGGAGAGGGGGGCGGGCGGGAGGAGAGGAGGAACAGTTACAGAGAGAGAGAGACAGTCAGAGAGAGAGGGAGGGGGAGAGAGAGAGGGGGGGGGAAGGGAGGGAGAGAGAGAGAGAGAGGGGGAGAGAGAGAGAGAGAGAGAGAAAGAGAGAGAGAGAAAGAGAGAGAGAGAGTGGGAGAGAGAGAGAGAGAGAGAGAGTGGGAGAGGAGAGAGAGAGAGAGAGAGATCGAACTCGAACCAAACTCGAA
>CM054157.1:30141503-30144003 GCA_028751875.1 Rapana venosa | reverse complement strand
CAATAACAACACACACACAAACACACACATAGACATACACACACACACACACACACCAACAGACACACACACACCAACAGACACACACACACCAACGCACACACAAACGCACACACAAACACACACACACAAAAACACACACTATACCAAATCATTCACATCACGTTGTCACATCCTGCAGTGTATCATTTCAATTTGTAATAACTTATAATAATACTAATAATAATATCTGGAATTTATATAGCACTGAATCTTGTAAAAGCAAACAAATCGAAGCGCTTGCACTCAAATCATTTACACGCATGCAACTCTCCTTAAACATAATGAACAACATATTTCAAATCCATGCACACACACACACACACACACACACACACACACACACACACAGGGGTGTAATTGTAGGCCATTGTGTGCCGGTGGGAACAGATGACACAATTTACAAAACCGCATACACACGGGGACTAGATGTAAAAAAAAAAGCACACAAGTGCTTATTCCATTGTAATAATAATAATAATAATGTATGGAATTTATATAGCGCTGAATCTTGTAAAGCAACAAATCAAAGCGCTCAGATTTCATTTCATACCACTTCAAGTCACGGCAGACCTCTCCCCGTGAAACTTGGGCTGCTCTCCCCGGGGAGAGCGGGAGAGCGCGTCGCCACAAGCGCTGCGCCACCCTTCCCCTTCCCCCCCATGTCTGCAACTGTATCCCGTCTCCCCACCGGAGTGGCCTTCTTCTAAGAATTTTGCCAGGGACAACTCTCTTGTTGCCGTGGGTTCTTTTACGTGCGCTAAATAATTACGTGTAACACACGGGACCTCGGTTTATCGTCTCATCCGAAAGACTAGCGCCCAGACCACCACTCATGGTCTAATGGATGGGGGAAAATTTTCCGGTCCAAATGGGGTACGAACCACCGCACACTTCAGACCCGGACTTTTCGCTTTCTAGACAGGTGCGTTACCTCTAGACCACCGATCCACTATCCTTGATATAAAAGAATAAAATAATAAATAAATAAAATAAAAACACACACTTATCACAGAATTGTCCGGTTTTCAATCTGGTTTTTTAAAATAATGATTATTGAATAACCTGTTTATCGCAAATCCGTAACATGTCAGTAACTAAAATTAAAAACTGACCTCCTGTGCAATGTGACTCATTACGTGGTGATGCATCACATATATAAATTCCTTTTTTTTTAAATAATAAAACATACCTTAAATATATGTTGGGTTGGTTTGTTTTTCATTCCTCGGCTAGAGCTCCAAGGTACACCAACAGTGAGATTTTACATAGGTGACCGACCATTTTTGGCCACCATGAAGGTATCCACATTCCAACTTCAGGGAAAATTATAATAATGATAATAATACATGGAATTTATATAGCGCCATATCTTTGGGGGAAAAAACCAAATCATAGCGCTTTCGTTCATCCCACTCATTCACACGCAGCCAGTTACAATCAATAGTTTTTACAAATTCAAATGTATACACTCACACGCACGCACGCACGCACATAAAGGTTGTACACTCCGGCAGGGTGATTGGGGGGGTTTTGTCTATTGAGGGCAGGGACAAAAATGAGATGGAAAAAGAGAGGAGAATCTTAGGTTTGACATAAACGAGTCTTGAGTTCCGGATTTAAAAGCGTCATAAGAAGGCTTTTGGCGGAGGGAGGTCATTCCAGATCGATGGACCAGAAACAGAGAAAGAGCGACGGCCAAATTATCATTCATATTCAAATCGTTTTCTCATCCAAACAGACGCCTTGCCAAGCAGTCTGGGCGGGGCAGCAGCAGCGGGGGTGCTGGCAGCGGACGAGGAGGACGAGGTGGAATTGACCCAAGAACAAGTCAACACGCGGTGCCCGTACACGGGGCAAGAAATGGTGGACCCGGTACACAACGTCATCTGCAAGCACACCTACGACCGGGCAGGAATCTACCAGCACATGAAGCAGCGCGGCAAGAAAGCCATGTGAGTGAATGTTGTATGTATGTGTGTGTGTGTGTGTCTGTGCTTCTCTACGGGTCAGAAACTTGGCGGGTCATCAACACCAGCTCCTCCAAGATCCAGACCTTCATCAGCGGATGCTCCGGCAGATCCTTCATCTCAGATGGATCGACAGAGTGCCAAGTACCGACCTGTGGATGAGGGCAAACCAACAGCCTATGGATGTCCAAGTAAGGCGGCGAAAGTGGCGTTGGGTCGGCCACACCTTACGGAAGGAGCCTTGCAACATCACCAGACAAGTGCTCGAGTGGAACCCACAGGGGAAAAGGAAGAGAGGGCGCCCCAAACAGACCTGGAGGAGAAGCCTGCACAGTGAGCTGAGAGACTCCAGCCTGACGTGGGAAGAGGCCAAGACCCTTGCCAGAGACAGGAGAAGGTGGAAGGACGCTGATGAGGCCCTATGCTCCGCTAGGAGCTATAAGGACTAAGAAGAAGAAGAAGAATGTGTGTGTGTTGTGTATATATATACA
>CM054157.1:30133796-30141003 GCA_028751875.1 Rapana venosa | reverse complement strand
TTTTAAACCATGTCATATGTCCACTCCATACGCCCACTATTCCTTTGTATTGTGGCCTAAGGCCGATGTACAGTAAAAGTCTGAAGTCTGAAGTCTCTCTCTCTCTAAAGAAAGGAAGGTGGCAGGATGGTTAAGACGCTCGCCTGCCAACAAGTAAACCGTGAGGTTCTGGGTTCGATTCCCAGCCTCGCCCTTTCTTTCCAGTTTGACCAAAAAAAATTGAACTGAATGTCAAAGTCCTTCAGATGAGAATATAAACCGAGGCCCCGTGTGCGAACGCACGCAGAACATCTTGCGCACACATTAAATCCTGTTCCGCTTTTCGTAAGAAAAGGCCATTGTGTGCTGGTGGGAACGGATGACAAAATTTACAAAACCGCATACACACAGGGACTGGATGTAAAAAAGCACATAAGTGCTTATTCCATTATCCTCGATATAAAAGAATAAATAAATAAAAATAAATAAATCTCTCTCTCTCTCTCTCTCTCTCTCTCCCCTCTCTCTCTCTCTCTCTCTCTCTCACACACACACACACCACACACACACACGCACACACACACAACACACACACACACTCACTCAGAGGCATACTCATGCACCCGCTGTTATTTAATGAATTGATATGATAGTCGTAGTAGTAGTAGTAGCAGTTTTAATTTCACCCTGACAAGGAAAAAAACACCCCCAAAATTCCAAGAAAACAACAACAACACTTGAGAAAGAGAAGTAATCGTGACACTCCCCCACATAATGAGTCGTACTGCACAAGAAATCAATTTTTAGTTAGTGACATGATATTAATCTGCAAAATAAAGGCTATCCAATACAGAAAACAGATTGAAAATAGGACAATTCTACAAAAAGTTATTACAAATTGAAAGGATCGACTACAGAAAGTCACTTTTTGTCACAAAATGAGAAATTTGACAAGTTCAGAATCATACTAGGTGGTCAGAATGAGAAGCTTGGGTATTTTTAAAACGCATTTTTCAAGCAAAAAGAAACACAATTACGCCTTGAAATATTTCAGAACAAGGCAGAAGAATAGCTATAGTTTTATAATCAATCAAAACCTGAAGATCGAAAACCTGACCCCCCCCCCCCCCCCCCCCCCCCCCCCCCCCCCCCCCCCCCCCCCCCCACTGCTCTAGCAGAAAGCGACTCATTTCGTGGTGGAGTGTCACGAATGCAGCAAATTAAGACTTAGGTAAAGGTAAAGGAGTCCCATAACCTATAAGGTCGTAGGGGAGCGAGGCGTCAGAGACCTCACTTCTCTAGGGCCAGCATATTGAGGGCAGCGGCGCCCATCTCCTCTCCCTCGCTGCTTTACCTTCCCTGACCCTAAAGAGGGCAGGTACCCATTTACAGCTGGGTGAACTGGGACTTACCCCCGCCACTTCTGCCATCCCCTCAAACCGTCGTCATCATAATCATCTTCTCCGTCCTCGCCTTTTTTGTCTGTCAAAGGTTGGAGGAACGTGTAACTGAGGGAAACAGTTCGGGAATTTGACGCAGAAGCTTGTAGTATGCCTGTGTTGAATGGGCAGTTGACATTTTCGCTGTACGCTGCAAAAATGTGAAGAATGACAGTAGATTAGTGGAAAGAGAGAAAGTGGGGGGGTGGGGGGTGGGGGGGTAAGGGTGAAGGAGGTATGTGGGGGTAAGGGGTAGGTGTGTGTGTGGTGGTGGGGGGGGGGGGGGGTGTGGGGCAGTGTTTTGTGTTGTGCTTTGTGTGTGTGTGTGTGTCCTGTGTGTGTGTTTGTCTGTATGTATGTGTGTATGTACATGTATATGTATGTATGTATGTATACATACATGTACATGTATGTGTGTATGTATGTGTATGTGTGTGTGTGTGTGTGTGGGAGAGAGAGAGAGAGAGAGGGAGAGAGAGAGAGAGAGAGAGAGAGGAGAGAGAGAGAGGAGAGAGAGAGAGAGAGAGAGACTGTGTGTTGCGTGTACTTATTTAAATTTTTTTAAAATTATGTAATTTATTTATCCTTTAATTTCGAGGATAGTGGAATAAGAACTTGTGTGCTTTTAAAAATTTTTTTTTTTTTAATTTTTACATCCTGTCCCCATGTGTAAGCAGTTTTGTAAATCTTATCCATTCCCACCGGCACACAATGGCCTACTCTTCCGAAAAGCGGAACAGGTTTTAACAGGTGCACAAGATGTTCTGCACACAGGACCTCGGTTTATAGTCTCATCTGAAGGGCTTTTAGGGGTAGTGCAGTCGGCACTGATGTTAACTCCAGAGGAAAAATCCTCTTGAGCGAGATTCGAACCTGGGTCAGCAGATCACGAGCGCAATGCACATCACTCTAACCACCAGGCTATCCTGTTCCCCACTGGTAGATTTGTGGAGCAGGGAGGAGGTATGTGGGAGGAAGGTACGGGTGTGTGTGTATGTCTGTGTGTGGTGAGAGTGTTGGGTTGTGGCGAGTGTGTTTTGTGGTGTGTTGTGTTGTGTGGTGAGTGTTTTGCTGTGTTGTGTTGTGTGCTGTGTAAGAATTTCGAGGATATTGAATTTATTATTTAAGTACTCATATTAGTTAGGCAACGCAAAGAAGATTTAAGTACTCATATGATAACAAATTTATGAGCTTTGTTTTTGTGTGTTTTATTTTACAGTCTGTGAATCACGTATGCATACGGTTTAAAAAACAACAACCATTTTTCTCATGTGCTGCCATGTATTCGCACAATGCCTGTGTGTGCGCTCCTAAATCTGTCTGTCTGATTGTCTCTATCTAGTGTGTGTGATCACTGTTCATGTTCACTGTATTTTTCTTAATGAATTCAAAACTTTTCCGATTGCTGAAAACACTTTCCACAATAAACAATATCAACAATAACAATGATTATGGGAGTAGTCATAAATAATAACAATATAATAATAATGATGATGATGATAATAACAATACTGGCAATGATGATAATATCAATATAACCAATGACAAAGATATTGTATTATTGATTATCATGATAACAATGATGATGATGGTGGTGGTGGTGCTTAAAATGCTAGTCATTATTGATATCACTACTATCTTTCACCGTTCAGAGACAGTCTTGTCAGCCAGCACCACGCTCTGTTGACAGGTCAGTACTCTTGCTGGATGTAAAACAGCCGCTGTTGTAGTAGTAGTAGTAGTAGTAGTAATAGTGGGTTAAGATTGTAGCTGGACTAGAAAAAGCCAATAAGTGAGAGAAATTCCAATCCGGCTTTAAGATTGTAGCTGGACTAGAAAAAGCCAAGTGACAGAAAATCCGACCCCTCACTTAAGATCATAGTGGGTGTAGAAAAAGCCAAGTGACAGAAAATCCGACCCCTCACTTAAGATCATAGTGGGTGTAGAAAAAGCCAACAAGTGACTGAAATCCTGATCCAGCTTAAGGTGATAAGCTTAAGATGGCGGATTCCGGACACGTGATTGCAGCAGCCAATCACAAGCCGGACAAGGTGCTCTCGTTAGCTTCATGTGTGGCTGGCTGACAAGACTGTCTCTGAATGGTGGAAGTCCTGCTCTGTTGACAGGTCAGTACTCTTGCTGGGTGTAAAACAGCCGCTGTTGTAGTAGTAGTAATAGTGGGTTAAGATTGTAGCTGGACTAGAAAAAGCCAACAAGTGACAGAAAATCCGATCCAGCTTAAGATTGTGTAGCTGATCTAGAAAAGCCACAAGTGACAGAAATTGTGACTTGTTGGCTTAAGGGGGACGGTGGCATACGTTTTGACAATTTAAAAAAAAAAAAAGACTTTTGGGATTATGGTTGCATTTGGTCAAGTAATGTCTCAACTTTACATTTTTGTTACTCATTTTGTTTATTTTGACCGATATCATACATAATAAAATCATTTTCTGACGTGGGTGTATGTGAAATTTGAGCGAATGTGGCCCAAAACCGCGAAAATTGCGTCAGTTTCGCCTCGCCGCAGACTGGTATCAATGTGAAGGTCATTCACTGACCTACTTTCTAACAACTCTTGTCAATGGATATCTTCACTCACGGAAACACACGAAGAGCGAATCCGAAGGAACCCGAGAGGCATTTACTGATGGCATACGGTTGAGTCGAAGTCTCTGATTGGCTCCTGGACGTAAAAAAATAGCTGATTTGTTCCTAAGAGTCACCCATGTTTTTTATCCAAGATGGCGGGTGTTTTTCTTCCGGGAGTTCGATCGACACTCGAGTCGGACCGGTTTTTTTAGCCAAAGTTTTTTTACTGAAAAGTCTCAAAAATGCCCAAATATGGCGAAAACAAGTGTTGGACTGTCAATGCCTTCACAGACAGAATAGAAAATGGAGGAAACGGAAAAACTGATGACGCCAACTGAAGGGTGACCGACTTTGCCGGGCTGTGCACACAACTTGCGCTACGCTTACTCCTGAGTGTAATGAAAATTTCTCCATAAAACGTGTATCAATGGCTGCACGACACAGTTTATAAAGACCCTTGCGCAAGAAAATTAACCTATCCGCGAGCCGCAACATTTCAAACACCCCAGATTCGTCATGATGTGTCCACCTAGAAAGTTTGGTGACAACATAACTGTGCACAAGTGTTATAAACTGGAGCCGAGTAGACAAACTTGAATAGCCATTTTCCATCGATTTATTTGTTTTGGAATGTAGCGACGTACTTTTCCTATCAGTTATTGTTGTTGGAACTTAAAAGCACACAGTAGTTATTTCACTAGGGCTATCAGTATTCCCCCCCCCCCCCCCCCCCCCCCCCCCCCCCCCCCCCCCCCCCCCCCCCCCCCCTTTTTATTTTTATTCAGTTGTCTGTTTTTTCCCAGAGGCACTTTATAATTTACTGATAATTCTCATAGAAATTTTTACTGTGTTTAACACAGTGTGTGTTAGAAAAGAAAAACATTTTTGTTTGCTGTCACCATCAACAGAATGTGTGTGCATTCTGTGTGTACACTTTGTGTGTGTGTGTGTGCATGCATTCAAATTGGCTGTATGTATGTTTTTTTCCAATTGATATGCAATAATTTTGTTTTCTTATTTGAATATCTAGTAAGTAGTATAATAAGAGAGAGAGAGACTCACACTTTATAATTTAGATGCTACAGAAATATTTTTTAAAAACCACCCCAACTTACCAGTAAAATATATTAGCCTTGAGTTTTCCACCCCCTCTCTCAGTCAGGAAACATTCTATGCCCTCTACAGCTTACTTACTGTGAAACACTACACACATGATTACACAGAATAGCTAGTCCATGTGGTTTCTTTTTGTCTGCTCCAACTAAAAGTTTGTTTACACTGGGAGTAACTTCAGCTCGTGACAGTTACCAGATGGCTCTGCACGGGCCCCGTTTCCAACTTTTTTTCACACACTGCCTGATAGGGTTCTGTTTGGGCCGAGCTTTCTTAGACACCAAAACACCCTCAGTACGCTTCAATGTTGCCAGTGAAGCAGACAAACAGATTTCAGTTTTTGAAGGATGTGCTGCTCGGTCAGACTCGGCACTGATTCTCAGCAATTCGTCCGTTTCCTTCAATGCTGTGCATTGTCGAGTAAATGCAAGGTGTTTTTCTCACCTCGGCTTGCATTTAGGAGCCATTCGAAGTGTTTATTTTTTCAAACGAGTCATTTTTCTGCTTGAAGCAGGAGGCAAAAGCACGATGTAAACAACTGCCATTTGCAATGACATAAGCGTCACGTGACCCGATACAGCTAACCGGCTAGTTTGTTTTTGAATCGCTCTCTATATACGGGATAGGGATAGCTCAGTGGTCAGGAGCACTCGCTTCCCCCCAGCCAAGTTAAGCAGCGTCGAGCATGGTTACCAGTTGGATGGGTGACCGTTTGGGCGCCTTGGCTTCAGTACAGTTCCCCAGTTCACCCAGCTGTCAATGGGTACCTGCCCTCTTTAGGGTCAGGGAAGGTAAAGCAGCGAGGGAGAGGAGATGGGTGCCGCCCTCAATATGCTGGCCCTAGAGAAGTGAGGTCTCCGACGCCTCCCTCCCCTACGACCTTATAGGTTATGGGACACCTTTACCTTTACCTTACCTCTATATATGGAAGTTGCCGTGGATATGCTAATCGTCGAAAATGACGTATAGTTCGTTGTGAATGAGTTTTAGCAGTCGAAGCTCTTCAACGTTTTACAACATAACAAACAGTTTAGTGTAGTAGGGGCCCAGGCAAATTAGGCTTGACGCTTGACATCATTAAGTAACTGACCACAACTTTTTGACCTGGGCCACAAATCGTGGAATGAAAGTCGAGCAATAATGAACCACTCACCTATAACTTGTGTGCCGTCAGCACTTGGGGTTTATCACGCTGGGGGCAACAACAGCAAAGTGAGAGGCTGTATGACCAGTGGCTTTCCCACTCATGGAATTCCACTTTACAGATTAGTCTTTAGTGGGTGGACTAGACTCTCTGACTAGGAGGCTTGACTCGCTACAGTCCTTATGTGCTGCAGCCCTGGGGGCTAGTTTGGGCCCTTTTGGGGAACCCTTTTCCATCACTGACTGCCCTTTGCCCACTTGGCCGAGAGAGTGGGGATGTACTGGGGAAAGGCATCTCCACTATAATCAAATTTTTGCCCAGTTTCCAAAAAAGCACCTGCCTCCTCTGCTGTTTTGGAGGTCATCGTCGGACACGACGGACAAACATACTACATAACTTCTGTCATATAATTATTATATTTATTTATTTATTTATTTATTCTTTTTTTTATTCATTTATTTATCTATTTATTCTTTTATTTCGAGGATAATGGAATAAGCACTCGTGTGCTTTTTTCCCCCTCTCCTCTCCCCTCTAGTCCCCCGTGTATATGCAGTTTTATAAATTTTGTCATCCGTTCCCCCCAGCACCTATGGTCTACTCTTCCCCCCAAAAAAAAGCGGAACAGGTTTTAAAAGTGTGCGCAAGATTTCTGCGTGGGTTCGCGCACGGGACCGGGTTTATAGTCTCATCCGAAGGACCTTTGGGGGAGGTGGAGTCAGCACTGATGTTAACTCCAGAGGGGAAAAAAAAATCCTCTTGAACGAGAATCGAACTCGGGTCAGCAGATCGCGAAACGCATCACGCTAACCACCAGGCTATTCTCGTATGATTATCCTGTTTTGACGTTTGTGTGTCTGTACTTTGAGCTAAGCCCGAACCCCGAAATGTGGCACCTTTGTTTTTAATTTGAGGCTAATGAATGTGCATGGCCTACTACCCC
>CM054157.1:30121296-30128796 GCA_028751875.1 Rapana venosa | reverse complement strand
ATGTAAGGGGGCCCCTGCCCCCCTTTTATTCCACAAAGACTCCCACCTGGAAAGATCTACTTTTTCTGACACTGCTTTTCTTTGTAACGTCCCCCAAATTAGACTTTCCTTCATAACCATAATTTTGTGTGTGTGTTGGTGTGTTTGTTGTGTTTGTGTTGTGTGTGTGTGTGTAAGAGAGAGAGCAAATAATTATATGATGAAATTATTTTTTTTTTTTTTTTGTGTGTGTGGGTGTGTTTGTGTGTGTGTTGTGTGTGTACAACGCATGGAGAGAAGAAGGTGTGTTGTGTAGAGTGTGGCGTGAAGGGGGACGGTGTGGTGTGTGTACACCACAATTAAAATTTTTTAAGCATGTGAATTCTTATTCGCTCAATAAATGTTGATTTTTTTTTTTTTTGAAAAAAAGGGCATTCAGGGTTTCTTGTCAAAACCCAAATTTAAACTGTAGTGTCTTGCTTTTTATGTCAATTGAATGTGTATCATTTGTGTGTTATTTGTTTTGTTTCAACGCTTTTTCCCTTCACATTTAAAAATGAATTGGTTCCAAATTTGACAAAGGAAAAGGAAACAACGAAAAAAAAAACAAAAAAGCCCATCCCATATTTTTTTCATCATAACGATCAGGACTTGTAAATTTTAGGATTTGAAAAAAGGTAAAGTTTCAGGATTTGAAAAATTAACTTAGGACTTCCACAGTATCCTACCACTCAAAGAACATAATTTAAACGGGAAAAACGCTTGTTTTATTACTTTTAAGCCACGAACATAATGTAGAAAACGAGTGACGTGTTTTTTGGGCGTGACCAGGGAAAGCTGAGCCTTTTCACGGCGCAGTTTGTACAAACATTAACGTCACTGCGATGACTTTAGCGGCATTTTCGGTTGCTCATTACGATTAACACGATTGTTAGATCACACTTTTCCCCGAAATCAACACTAAAATCGATCCGAGGAAAAGGGACTTTATTACGTAGATCAGAGTCGTGACACAAAACCTAATCCTTTTCCCTTTACGACTAACACGACTAAAAATTTTAAAAGGCCCAAAATTTTAACGGGGAGATAACCCAGAAAAAAATTTCTGCAGGTTTATATTTTTAACAACATAACCAAAAACATCCAAAAAGAATCAATAACTGAATGACGAAAAAGCAGACAAATTTTTCGATGCTTCTAGATCAACAGCCGAGAAAGAAACCACGCTATCTTGGTTTCGTGACAACCAACGTGGTTTAAAACGAGTTTTTAAATCAACGAAAATATCCCCTAAAAAACATTCAAACACTGAAAAAAAACACTTCTGTCGCTAATTGTTTGAAAAAAAAAACACAATAGCACTATAAAAAAAGAAAAGTAAAAATTCAACAAAAATGTTGCGGGCGTACAAAAAAACCGCTATTTTTTGTTTTATGTCCTACCCCAAACGCCCCACAACAAAAAAAGGATCTATTTAATATTTTTGCAAAAATTATTTCTGCACATAAAAAACCATTTTCCCAAATTACAGTAGATGGGTTTTAGTTCTTTCCGGTAAAATAAGCGGTCACAAATAAAACGATCGCTAAAATTTCCCCAAAACTAACGAGCCAAAGCGTTGACAAGAAAAGAGAAACCTACAAAAACAAATATTTTCATAATTTTAAAAATGGTTTACGATATTAAAAACCCCGGTTGGCAAAAAAAAAAATACTTGAAAAGAAAAAAATTCCTTCTCTTTGATAAAAAATGCGATAGAAGCGAGTAAAAAGCATCTTGATCAAATGCTGCCTTTCTTGCGGGCGGTCGTGGGCATGAAAATTTTTGGAAAAAACAAAGAAACCGCACACTAGATAGCAGCGAGTTCCTTTTCGGGGAAAATCGTGCCAGAGATATTTTTGGTCAAGGTGAAGTGCCAGCAAAAAAATCTCGTCAGTGAAGGGAATTTCCGAGTTTTGCACCAAAATACGTCGGTTTTTGGACTTAAAAAAAGAAAACGATTTTGAAAAACGGAGTTTCAAGCCCTGAAAAGAGGGGAAAGGCTTGCACAAAAACATCGTTTTTTTTATACTGTTAACTGTTTTCTTTTTTCAGTGGAAAACTAAAAGTTTGATGATATCGTATATTTTTGTGAGGGAATTTTTAAAAAATTGGGGCCGACTTTTGGGAAACCAAGCGCACGACCAAACGGGGATTTAATCCCCCCCTCTTTAAGTTCATGAAAAAAAAAAAAAAGAGTTTTTGCTTGGGAGTTTGAAAAAACACTGGCATTTAAATTTTAAAACAAATTTTGTTTCAAATTAGCATCTTTAATCAGAAGAACATCTAATAAGGTTGCACCCTCATGTCACAAATCCCCATGTTGGAATAGCACATTTTTGTAAAAGAAAATTCAATATTTTTAAAAACAACACAGGGACCATTAAAAACTTTTAAAAAATTTTTTTTCTTTTAAATTTAAACATAACCAGTAACCAGCTCACTACAGTTACAAACTAAATTTGTCAAAAGGGAGGGTTTAAGTAGGCACTATCAACCTCACATGTTTCTGAGAATGACTATTATTGGTAATGTTAAAAAGATTGTATACATAGTAATAATGATATAGTGTAGACGTAGTGTCTACATAAAATGTTGTTCGTAAATTTTGTGTAATTTGCAGAAAGTAACAATTAAAATTAATAGTGATAGACGGGAGGTCCCACATTAAAATGTTGTACGTATACTAAACTATCAAACCTCTCACCCCTCTCTCTCTCCCCTCTCTCCCTCCTCCTCTCTCTCCTCTCCCCTCTAACACACACACACACACCACACAACACACACCACACAAACAGAAAGTAACTATTAATAGATATAGGGGTAGACGGGAGGTCTAATTAATATTTGTTTGTAAGATTTATATGTATGCAGAATTATACATATTAAAAATATAGTAAACGGTAGTGCTATATTAATAGGTACTATATCTTTTACTCACTTCTCTCCCCTCTCTCTCTCTCCCTCTCTCTCTCTCTTCTCTCTTCTCTCTCTCTCTCCTCTCTTCTCCCCCTCTCTCTCTCTCCTCTCTCTCTCTCTCTCCTACACACACACACACACACACACAACACAACACACACACACACACACACATATACAGAATGTATACATATGTAATAATGATATAGTGATAGACGGTAGTGTCTATATTAATATGTTGTTCGTATGTATGTGTATACGTATACAGAATGTATACATATGTAATAATGATATAGTGATAGACGGTAGTGTCTACATTAATATGTTGTATGTATGTATGTATATATTATATATCTATATCTATCTATCTATCTATATATATATATATATATATATATATATATATATATACACAATTATACATACAACCTTTACACACCTTTAAATAAAGGTAAACAACATGTCAACTTCCAGGATGGTATCTAAACAGTACACACGTTATCCACTTCCACCAGCATGCAATGACCTACCCTTCCGAAAGACTGTTCAAACAGGTTTTAACATGTGTACAAATGCTCTGAATGCATTCACACATACGGGACCTAAGTTTATTATCTCATCTGAAGAACTTTCATGGAAGTGGAGTTGGTTCTGGTGTTAACTCAAGGGAAAAAGTCCCCTCCATCAATGTCTCAGTGGTGGCTTGAACCCAGGCCATCAGATCGCGAGTTCAATGCTCTTAACCACCAGGCCATTCAGCCCCCCCCAACCAGAAAATGTCCCAGTAGCTTTCATCAAGCCTGAAATGAAATTCAATTTTTTTTTTCCCCCTCACCCCTTTAACCCCCCACAAAACCCGTGCCCTGGTTTATGGCCAATAACCCTGGATAATTTAGGGTTTTACTCGCCTTTTCCCTCCTCTTTTTCCCCCCTCCACTCCCTCATCCTCCTCTGTTGTAAAAAAGAGTGAAATTTCACTGCTGATGACAATCTTCCTAGTTTAAAAGAGGGTTTTTTTGGATCGTGGTTTAAAATTATTCCCACTCACATAATTTTTGGGCAAAATAATTTTGTACGGTTTTATCCCAAGAACAAAAAAAAATTTATTTTCCAGGGGAAAAAAAAATTTTACATACTGGGGGCAAAAACTTGTGAATTCTCACAAAAAAATTTTTTCCTTTTTCATCGAATTTGAGCTCCAATTCAATCTGACTTGTTTTTATTGACACAGAGGCTATAATTAACTAGAAAAAGGGTTTTCCCCCAAAAGGGTGAAATTTTGCATTGTGACCTTTTACCCAAAATTTAAAGGGTAGCGGGTTTTTTGACTTCAGGGATATGTCTAAACATGTACTAGTGTGAGTGTTTGTTGTTGTTGGGGGTTGTTGTTTTTTTTTTTGGGGGGGGGGGGGGGGGGGGGGATGCTTTTTTAAAACTTGTCACCCTTTTCTTCACTGCACATAATGGCCCCCCTTTTCAAAAGTTGAAAGGGTTTTTTAACCTGAAAACGAAAAAAGTGTTCTGCATGCATTCTGAACGGGACCTCGGTTTAGGCCCTACCCAAAGGATTTATAGGAAAATGGATCAAACTGAGCCAATTCTGGGGGGGAAAACATTCCCCTCGAAAAACTGTCTTAGTGGTGGCTTGAATAGAGTGTCGATCACAAGCTCAACGCTCAAACCCGTTTGACTACCCCCCACCCCCCACCCCACAATTTAAAAAAAGGAAAAAAAAAAGGAATCTGCCCCAGGGTTTAAAGGAAAAAAACCAAAAAAATTGGGGGGAAAGACTTGTACGTTTTCCTTTTGTTTCTTTGCTGTTGTTGTTTTTTAGAGGGGGGTGAGTTTTTTTTTGGTTTTATTTTCCCAATTTTTTCAGGCAGAACTTCTAGGATAATTTTCTTACCTCACCCCATACACAAAACCCCCCACAGGGAAAACCTTGGGCCCCCCCCTGTGTGCATGTGCGTGGTAGTGTGGCATGCAGCGTGTTCATGCTTGTGTGTGCATGTATCTGTGTATGTGTGTATACCCACATGAACAAGTGCATGGATATATATAATATATTTTACATGTGCATGTATGTGTGTGTGTATTGTTCGCGTACGTGCTTGTGTGTGTGGCATGCGTGTGTGCATGCGTGCATGTGTACATGAAGGAATGGGCTCATTAACACACACACACGTACATGTCTAGATGTCATGATTACATGTGCTGCAGTATGTCTGAACACATGGATATACAACAGAGAAAGATGAATATTGCCCCAGGTATGAGTCACCAAACCACTGATGCAAGCTCTGTTATAGATTCTTTTTTGCTCCACTGAAAAAACAAAAATGAAGAGGGGCAAACAGAGCAGATGAAAATTTTTCTACCAAGCCTTCAATCGGACAGAAACAGTAATTGTCAGGGGGGGAGAAAAAAAAAGAGCATTAATGACAAGACTCATGCCCTGGTCTACTTTCAACGAGAAGTTCAACAAGAAATATTATATATTATCTATCTGTCCCGTAGTCTGACGACAGTTGGGGGCACCCTCAAAGACTCATCAACATATATATATACAAGTCCTTAAAAATAGTTGGGATGGGTTGTTGTTGTTTTTAAGGTGGCACATTTCTTTTCTATAAAAAAAGGGGGTTTTCAAAACTTTTTACATTATAAAAAACAACATAAAATAACAATTATTAATAAGACCATAAATACCATATTTCCAAGTGTGGTGTGTGATGGGGGGGGGGGGGGGGGGATTGTTTTGGGGAAAAAAATTTCTTATTATTATTTTTATTGATTGATTCACCCTCCCTAAATGTGTTTACCCAGGTAAAAAAAAAAACATACAACACTTTTTTAAAAGTCCAATGCTGTATTTGACAAAATATATTTAAAAAAATGAGAAAGCTATATATATAACTTTAAAAAATCATTAAAAACTGTGGGAACATGAGCATATCAAAAGAACCAACCTTTACTTTTTTTTTAAAAAACAAAGTTTAAAACTATTAGTATAAATAAAAATTATACCCAAAATTTAACAAGATAACACAAGGGGGGGGGGGGGGGGGGGGGTGTGTGATGGAAAAGTAGAAACAAGAGAATACGCAAAAAAACTTGAAAAAAAAAAAGAACCTCAACAACCACCCACCGTTTTAAAAAAATAAATTTCAACAATACCATCTTCATGAAATGAATTAAGCAATAAAATGCCTTTTCACCGCCCACCTTTGAGGGGAAGGGGGGGGGGAGGGGTTGTGGATGAGGGGTGGGTATAAAAAGCTACACACAACAGTACACACGGGGTATTAACTACGCAAGGAGGCTTATCTTGTTTGTTAGGCCGGACTACTGCAGTAATGTTACCACATGCTCCTGGCCCAACACTTTTTCTCTATTGTATACGTACACAAGTCTACCCAGGTATGAAAAGAATGTGGGGGGGGGGGGGGGGGGGGGCCCGTTCTGATAGAGGGTTCGATAGCAAGACTTGCTCGCAGCACAACCAACCTCTATATATATGTAAATAGAATGTATACATATGTAATAATGATATCGTGATAGACGGTAGTGTCTACGTTAATATGTTGTTCGTATGTATGTGTATATGTATACAGAATGTATACATATGTAATAATGATATCGTGATAGACGGTAGTGTCTACGTTTTATGTTGTAGTATGTTTGATATATATGTAAATGGTTGTAGACATATGTAATAATGATCTTAGTGATAGACAGTAGTGTCTAATATGTTGTAACATATTATATATGTTTAATAGGATGTATACATATGTATTAATTACATAGTGATTATACTGTGGTGCGTTGCTCATTATTATTATGTTGTTCTTTGGGTCATTAAGCTTTCAGTGGTTCACATGAGAGAAGGAGGGAGGAGGAGGGAAAGTGGGAGAGAAGGTGGACGAGAGAGGGGGGGGGGGGAGAGTGGTGAGGGATGAGAGATAGAGGGAGAGGGAAAAGAGAGAAAAGAGAAGGGGGAGGGAGGGAACTCGGAACTCAGAATGATTTAATGAGGATAAATTGGATAAGCCAGGGGTTCCTTTACACCAGGTCCTCAAAACAAAAAAAATCCAACAACATACTATAAAAATAAAGACAAAAACCAAATGGCAACAAACATGAAGAAATGATACATAATTATACACAATAAAGCTGACAAAAACTCAATCACTAGTTTATACTTGCCAATCAATACTCACATTACATTCAGTTATGACTAACCAGCCAATCAATACAAAATTGACTAATTTCATGTCTTAACACATCAATAATTTCCCTCACACATAAAGATACAATCACTCTACCACATCACACTCGCACACCCGATTGCATTTTCAAAGAACAAACGAAGCAATCAGCACCATATTTCTTTTTTTTTAAAGTCTGGGACAAAAATTGGAAAGACTTATCTTTACATCAGTTATTGGCAATGAAAGTAAATGATGTAACAACTCTCTTTCCACAGTCATCAGTTTTACAAACACAGCACACACACGCACGCACGCGCGCGGCGCGCCCACACACGCACGCCCACGGGAGAGA
>CM054157.1:30110923-30113296 GCA_028751875.1 Rapana venosa | reverse complement strand
TTTTTAAGTTTGTACCCCTAACGGGGGGGGCGGATTAAAAAAGCACATTTGCTTATTCATTATCCTCGAAATAAAAAATTTTGCATTGCATTGTCATGGTCCCCCCTCTCCCCTTTTGGTCTCTCTCTTTTATATCATTTTCTGTCTGTACTTGAGGTTTTTTCTTGTTCTTAAATTTTTTCCACCCAATTTTTGGGAAGTTGATTATAATAGTAATTACACACCCAAAAACCCTTCATGAGGGCCCAAGGCCTAAATGAATAAAAATTTTCGCATTCCCATCCATTCCTTTTATATATCCCTAAGGGCGGGATGGATTAAAAAAGCACATGGTGCATTCATAACCTCGAAATAAAAGAATTTTTTTTGTCATTGTCACACAACAAAACCACATTTATTATACAGGAATACTTAAAACATAATAAAAAGTATTTCTTGGGCCAAAAGGCCCAAAGCCGGACTTATCCCGGTTTTCTTATTTTAACGAACGAGGGTTTTCACCACCCCGTACGGGACGCTAGTCGTCGCCAGATACTTTCCCCACGAGCGTACCCACTTGTACACCGGGTGGAGTAGGAAAATAAGTAAATGCTTTCCCCAAGGACAAAAACCCCGGCCGAGGGGGGTAAACCCCGCACCTCTGTCACGAGTTGACCCCCTAAACCACTCGACCACGTGCCTCCTATTATATATAAAAAAGGCACAAAGTTTATTTGCAAGCCAAACCGAAAAATCAGGTAGGCCCCAAACATGGCCTTTCTCAAAAATCCCCAATGCCTTCAAATTTTTATCTTGTACGATTTTTTTTAAAAATTTTTTATATATTTTTTTTTCCCGAATCTAGGGCCAAAATAGTCTATGACAAAGAAGTTTATTGGTTTCCGCACTTTTTTTTCCTCACTTTCTTTTTTCTCATTTTTATAATGTAGTTAAAATTTTATTTTAATATATACACACACACACACACACATACAACACACACAACAACCACACCATCCCATCCGCGTGCACTTTCATCCCCACACCAAAAACCACACAGGATTCCTATTTGTTACATTGAGACAACCAAATACTTCGATGAGAATAAACCGAGGCCCCGGTGCGACCACAAACATCTTGCGCACATTTTAAACCTTTTCCGTTTTTTCGAAAGAGGGCCATGCGGCCGGGGGAACAATGACAACATTTAAAAACCCATACACACAGGACGGATGTAAAAAACACATGAGTCTTTTTCCATTATCCCAAAATAAAAAAATAATTCGGGCAAACCCTTAGGGTTTTTAAAAGCAGGAACCCCCCAACATCAAAAACAGCTCCCCCTGGGAGCTTGGGGGCCGTCAGAAAAAAACGCTTTCCCCCCACCTTTGGGAAATTCTGTGCGAAAAATTTTCCTCTTTTCTACCCCTCTCTTGTTTCGCCTTGTTCCTTTTTTTTCCCTTTCACCTCCTCCTTGTTTTTTTTTTTCTCCTTCTAGGTCGGACATTCCCACCATTTTTCCCCCGGAAAGGCTTAAAAAGGGCAATTCTCCACGCCAAAGGGGAGCACGGGGCCTGACTGTAAATATTTGCGGGCAGTTTTAAAAAGGGCAGTGCAACACATTTTCGCTTAAAAAATTACAAAAACAACAAAAAATAGTTACGTCTGAGCGTTTTGACAAATGAGAGAAAAGAAGAAAGAAAAAGAAGGGAGAAGAAGAAGGAGGGGAGAAGAAGAAAAAAGAAAGGAGAAGGGGAAGGTAAAAAAGAAGAAGAAGAAAAAAGAAGAAGAAGAAAGAGAAGAAAAGAGGAGGGGGGAGAGAAAAGAAAAAGAAAAGAAGAAAAGAAAAAAAGAAAAAAAACAAGAAGACAAAAAAAAGACAAAGAAGAAAGAAAAGAAGAAAAGAAGAAAAGTAAAGAAGAAAAAAAAGAAAAAAGAGAGATGAAAAGAAAAAAGAAAAAGAAGAAAAAGAGAAGAAGAAGAAAAAAAAAAAGAAGAAGAAAAAAAAGAAGAAGAAAAGTGGCTCTTCTTATAGATCAATCCTCCCCCCCCCCCCCCCCCCCAAAACCCCCCCCCCCCCCCACCACACACCACACACAAACCCCATCAAGACTGATAGTACCCGACTGATGCTCTGTCATTTCTTTACAACTTTTCTAAAGAAGGGAAAAGGGGATATCAAATGTAGGTTTCATAGAAAAGTCTTTGTTCAGAATTTCTGTGGGCTCCTTTCTGTCATCATTTTTTTGTTTTCCCCTGCGATGTAATAAGGGGGGGTATCATGGTTTCTTAGGAGCTGTAGGGAGTTGTTCAAATTGTCGCGGAGCGTTTTACCTCAGACTAACTGGGAAAAAGGGGGGCGGACTTTACTTTACCTGTGTGCTTTTAGCTGTA
>CM054157.1:30100923-30105923 GCA_028751875.1 Rapana venosa | reverse complement strand
TTATTTTGTCCGTGTGGGTGTGTTGTGGGGGGGGGGGGGGGGGGGGGGGGGGGGGGGTGGGGGGGGGGGTTGGGGTTTTGGGCTTCTTTTTTTAGTTAAAAAAAAAAAAAATTTAAAAAAAAAAAAACCAACCTTTTATGTCGGGATAATGGAATAACACTCTGGCTTTTTTTCAAAAACCATCCCCCCTGTGTATGCAGTTTTGTGAATTTTTGTCTCTGTTCCCCAAAAACCGGGAACAAAGGCCCCCTCTTTACGAAAAAACGGAAAGGGTTTAACGTGTGCGCAAAATGTTCCGTGCGTTCCACACGGGGGGAACCCCGGTTTTGTCTCTTCCGAAGGGCTTTTGGGGAGAGGGAGCGACTGATTTAACTCCAGGGGAAAAATTTCCCCTTTAACGGGATGGGGTGTGGGGTGTGTGTGTGGTGTGTGTGTGTGTGGTGTGTGGTGTGTTGGGTGTGGGTTGGGTGTGCCCGAAAGTACTAACGGTCGAGAAAAAATAAGAGAGGTTTCTTTGCGATTTGAGAAACAGAGAGAGGAGGAGAGAAGGAAAAGGGAAAGGAAGAAGAAGAGACGACGACAGACAGACAGACAGACAATACAGCAACAACAAAAAAAGGAGAAATAACGAGAGAGAGAGAGAAGACAAGAGAGGCAGAGAGAGACAAGAGGGAGACAGAGAGAGAGACAGGGGAGAGACAAAAGAACAGAGAGAGGCACAGGAGAGACAAAGAGGGAGGGGAGAGGGAAGAGAGGGAGGGGAGAGAGGGAAAGAGGGAGAGGAGAGAGAAAGGGGGGTGAGAGAGAGAGAGGAGAGAGAGAGAGAGAAGGGGAGAGGAGAGAGGAGAGAGGAGAGAGAGGGAGGGGGGGGAGAGAGAGGAGAGAGAGAGAGAGGGAGAGAGAGAGAGGGGAGATGGAGAGAGAGAGGGGGGGGGGGAGAGGGAGGAGAGAGACAGAGACTGAGAGAGAGAGAGAGACAGCAGTCAAGACAGACAAACAGAGGCAGAAACAACCAGAATTTTTGAGGAAAGGTAGCTAGCTAAACACACCTGAAACCACATCACCACCACCACCACCACCACCACCACCACCACACGTTTTTCCCGATAAGAACCCTGATAGCCATGTAGGCCAATAAGCGAAGAGCATCTACTACTGTAGTGTAAGCAGATATATATATATATATAAAAGGTCGTAGGGGAGCGAGGCGTCAGAGACTTCAACTTCTCTAGGGGCCAGCATATCGAGGGCGGCGCCCATCGCCTCACCCTCGCTGTTTTAACCTTCCCTGACCCTAAAGAGGTGCAGGTACCCTTTTTTTTTTTTACATTTGGGTGAACTTGGGGACTGTACTGAAGCCAAGGTGCGCAAACGGTCACCCATCCAATAATATATAAGAGTTTGCCAACAAAAGAAAAAAAATGTTGTTTTGTTGCTTTCGTCGGTGTTTGGCGTTTTAAAAATTCCGAGGAATGCTTGTAACCATGTTATTGTTTCTTTTACAAGTTTCACCTATATAAATTTCCATAATATTTTTATTGTTATTATTATTAGTAACCTACTTTGATTTTTTAAATGATTCTAACGGTAAACGGTAACGGGTGTCCCATTAGCCATGGGGTCGTAAGGAGCGAGGCATCAAGAAAGATTGTATGATCTACATAACGGAGATGTGTGCCTTGTGTGCGCCTGGAAATTTCCTGTCTCGCCCTTCTCTCTTTTCTCTCTTTCCCTTCTCTCTCTCTCTCTCTCTTCTCTCTCTTTTCTCTCCTCTCTCTCTCTCTTCTGTGTCACCTCGGGTTTTTTCCCTCCCTTTTTCTTTTTTGTCTCCCCCCTCTCTCCCTCCTCCTTCCCCCCTCTCCCCCTTTCCCTTCCCCCCTCCCCCTTTCTCTCCCCTCGTTTACACGTATACTTAAAACCCTGTTCCGCTTTTAAGAGTAGGGCATTTGTGTCGGGGGGAAAATGACAAAGGAAAAAAACCGCATACACAGGGGGACTGGTTAAAAAAAACCACATATGTTTTCCATTACCCGATAATAAAAAAAAAAACCCAACCCCCCTCCCTCCCCTCCCCCTTTTTTCCTCCCCCCTCTCTTGGTTTTCGTTTTTCCCGGGTTTTTAAAAAAAAAAAAATGTTTCCCCTCCTTTTCCCCCCAATTCCTCAAGATCAAGCACTTTTACCACTGTTGAAAAAGACCCTGCATCCAAGGGGGGGGGGGGGAATCCCCCCTGCTAACGGTAAAGCACTGTCGAGAAAAGTTAAAGTGGGGCGGGGTATTAGGCTAAGTGTAAACGAGTTTGCACCTGAAAGGTAAAAAAAGGAAGTGGCGGGAGGGTTTAAGACTTTCGCCCGCCAACAAGTAAACCCCCTGAGGTTGGGGGCTTCGACCCCCAGCCCCCTGCCCTTTTTTCCCCAGTTTGACTAAAAAAAAAAAAATTTTGAATGAATGTCAAATCCTTGGGATAGACAAAACCGAGGCGCCGTGTTCGCGCATGCAACATCTTGCCACCTTTAAATCCTGTTCCGCTTTACTAAGATAGGCCATGTTCCCGGGTGGAAAGTTACAAAAATTTACAAAACCGCAACAAACCCCGGGGAAACATTAAAAAAAAAGCCCTGGGGCTTACCCCATTATCCTCGATTAAAAAGATTAAAAAAAATAAAGAAAAAGGGTAAGGTTCCCCATAACCTATGTTGTCTTTGGGGAGCGGGCTTTAAGATTCAACTTCTCTGGGGGCCCCGCATATTGGGGCGAGCCCCCATCTCCTCCCCCTCGCTGCTTTACCTCCCTACCCAAAAAAGGGGGAAAGGGCCCTTTGACAGCTGGGTAACTGGGGGACGTACTGAACCCAAGGGCAGGCAAACGGGCACCCCTCCAAGTGGTAACCCGCTCGACGCTGCTTAAACCCTTAGCTTGGGAAAGCAAAGTTTTCTGACCACTGAGCATCCCTCCCCCTGCACCTGAACATCTTCGTTTTTGTCTCTGTAGCAGGTCTCTCGCTGTCGTCTGTCGTCGTTCTGTCTGGTCGTCTTCTGTCCGTCTGTCTTCTTCTTCTCTCTCTCTCTCTCTCTCTCTCTCCTCTCCCTCTCTCTTCTCTCTCTCTCTTCCCCCTCTCACTCAATCCTTGTGTGTCAAAGTCAAAATTTTATTTCCAATGGTACATTTAAAAGCAAAGTATTTTCTTTTTTTTTACAAGCCATCTATCAAGAACAAATTTCTTATGATTACCGGGTTTTTGAAATATACATGTGTGTGTATGTGTGTGTGTGTGTGTGGTGTGGTTTTTGTGTGGGGTGTGTGTGTGCTATGGTTGTGATTGTGTGTGTGTGCGTGCGTGGTGTTGTGTTGTGGGTGAGTGGGTAGGTTTTGTGTGAGGAGAGAGGAGAGAGAGAGAGGAAAAAAAGAGGAGTGGGTGTGTTGTGTGTGTTGGGGGGGGGGGAGTTTTCCCCCCACGCTGAATGGGGGGTTTGGTGGTGTGTGTGTGTGTTTTGTGTGGTTGTGTGTGTGTGGTGTTGTGTGTGTGTGTGTGTGTGTGGGTTTTAAAAGAGAAGAGAGAAGAGAGAGGAGAGAGTGTTGTGTGTGGTTTAAAAGAAGAGAGAGAGAGAGGGGAGAGAGAGAGAGAAGAGGAAAAGAGAGGGTGAGTGGTGTGGTGTGTGTGGGTTTAAGAGAGAGAGAGAGAAGAGAGGGGGAGGGAGAGAGAGAGAGAGAGAGGAGGGAAAGAGTGTTCTTCAGTTTTAAAGTCTATTCCATTAGTGATTTTTAGACGGGAAAAGTAAATTTAAAAAAGAGAAGCAAACAGTGGTGTGTTTTTGTGTGTGTGGTTGAGAGAGAGGAGAAGAGAGAGAGAGAGAGAGAGAGAGAAGAGATGTGAAATGTGTGTGTGTGTGTGGTTGGAAGAGAAGAGAGAGAGAGAGAGGAAAAGAGAGGAGAGAGAGACAAAGAAGACGACAATACAACAGACAACAGACAGCAGCAGGGTCTACTTTCAGTAACACTATAACTGAAAAACCAGGGGAAAGAAAAACATAACAGAAAGAAAAAATGGAGAAATGAAAAAAGCCAAAAAAAAGAAAGACAAAGGAAAATGAAAAACGAAGAAAGAAAAAAAGAGAAAGAGAGAAGAAAAGAAAAGAAGGAAAAGAAGTGGAGAGAAAACAGACAGACAGAAAGAAAGAAAGACAGACAGACAGACGAAAAAGGAAAGAAGGAAACAAGGAAGGAACCTGAAAAAAAAAAAAATCGAAAAGGAAAAAAGAAGGGAAAGAATAATGAAAACAATGATGAACGAAGGAAGAGTGTGAAAAAAAAGGAGGAAACAAAACAAATAAAAGAATGAAAGACAAAAAGGAATAAAGAAAAGAAACAAAAAAAAACAAACAAAAATCAAAAAAAGACCAAGTTACCTTTTAATGTCAAACCCCTTACCACACACACACCACACACCACCACACACACACACAACACACACACACACAACCCCAAAACACAACCCCCACACACACACACAAAACACGACACTCCTCACACCATACACACACCACACCACTCATATAAAATATTCTGAATCTAATCTGATTATACACACACACACACACCACACACACAACACACACACACACACACACCCCTCTATAAAAAATTTAAATCTGAATCATACACAACACACACAACCAACAACACACACACACACACACACACACACACACACACCACACACACACACACAACCACACACACACATACATACCTACAACAATACATACATACACACAACACAACACCACACCACACCCCACACACATAACACACACCCACTCTATAAAAATTTTTGAATCGAATCTGAATCATACACACCACCACACACACACACACACACACACACACACACCACACACACACACCACTCTATATAAAATATTCTGAATCTGAATATTAAAAATATACACACACACCACACCCAACCCAACACACACACACACCCACACCACACACACACAC
>CM054157.1:30090923-30093423 GCA_028751875.1 Rapana venosa | reverse complement strand
GATAAGATTCGTGAAGGTAAACTGATTTGATTCGTGACCCCCAAACTTTATAGATTCGTAACTGATAAGATTCGTGACGGTAAACTGAATAGATTTGTGACTGAAAGATTCGTGACAGCAAAGTGATGAATTCTTGACTGCAAACTGAATAGATTCGTGAGGGCAAGCTGATAAGATTCGTGACGGCAAGCTGATAAGATTCGTGACCGCAAGCCGATAAGATTCGTGACGGCAAGCTGATAAGATTCGCGATGGAAGCTGATTTAAAATTCCGCGCGGCAAGCTGATTCGTGATGGCTAGCTTATAATTCGTGACCACACACAGTTGATAGATTCACCACTGCAGCAAACTGACCCAATTCGTGACAGCAATTGAATAGATTTCGCGAAAGTTGCTGTCATCTGCCATAGCAGAATTTGAGGATCGACTGCACGGACAGTGCCAGTCAAAATCTTCTATACACTAAAGAGTGTGTGTGTGTGTGGGGGGGGGGGGGGGGGGGGGGGGGTGGGGGGGGGGGGGTCTCACTGATCTGTAACTAAAAGCTGCCATCCTCTAACCCTACCAAAACGTTTAGCATGACTGTGAGGACGCACTTGCCAAGTAAGGATAGGGGGGGGGGGGGGGGGGGGAGTCTCACTGATCAGTATTTCAAAAGTTGCAGTTTTCTAACAATAGGAAAATGTTGAGCATCGACTATGGGGACAGTGCCAAGTCTTACTATACACTAAGGGGAGGCCTTACTTATTAGTACCATAAAAGTTGCAGTCTTTTAACCATAGAAAAATGGTGAGCATTGAGTGTAAGGACAGTATCATGGCTTACTATAAACAAAGTCTCACCGATCAGGGCTGCAAACTTTGCCGTCTTCTAACCATAGCAGAAAGTTGAACATCGATCGACTCTCAGGACAGCTTTTGCCAAGTATGGGAAAGTCTCACTGATCAGTACTGCGAAAAATTGCCGGCTTTTAACCATAGCGAAGTGTTGAGCATTGACTGTGAGGACAGTGCAAAGTATGGGAAAGTCTCGCTGATCAGTTCCACGAAAAGTTGCCGTCTTCTAACCATAGTGAAATGTTCAGCATTGACTGTGAGGACAGTATCATGGCTTACTATACACAATCTCATCGATCAGTGCCGCAAACTTTGCCATCTTCTAACCATAGTGAAATGTTGAGCATTGACTGTGAGGACAGTATCATGGCTTACTATACACAATCTCATCGATCAGTGCCGCAAACTTTGCGCGTCTTCTAACCATAGCGAAATGTTGAGCATTGACTGTGAGGACAGTATCATGGCTTACTATACACAATCTCATCGATCAGTGCCGCAAACTTTGCGCGTCTTCTAACCATAGCGAAATGTTGAGCATTTACTTTGAGGACAGTATCATGGCTTACTATACAAATCTCATCGATCAGTGCCGCAAACTTTGCCTTCTTCTAACCATAGCGAAATGTTTGAGCATTGACTGTGGGGGACATACCTTATTAAATCTCACCCCAACAGTGCCGCAAACTTTGCGCGTCTTCTAACCATAGCGAAATGTTGAGGGTTACCCGGGGGACAGACATTTCTTAAATATAATTCATTTATCAGTTCCGAAAAATTGCCCCTAACCCTGCAATTGTTTGGGTTTGTGGGGCCCGTACAGGCAAACCCTTTGATGGCCGCAATTTGCCATCTTCTACCATGCGGAAAGTTTGGGATTGCTGAAGGCCAACCTAGAAGTCTCACCGAAACAGGTGCCCGCATTTGGCGTCTTCTAAACCATGGGGGAAATCTGTTGAGGAAGGTCAACTCCCGGGACAGCCCGTTTATATTGAAATGTGGGGAAGTTTTAGCTGGCCAGAAAAAAAACAAGGTGAAGCCAACCTTTTTGGGGGTGGCGGGTTCAGTTTTAAAGGGCAGGGGGGGCCCAGGATGGGTGGGGCCGTGACGAAAAGGTCCTTGGTAGTGGGTGTGGAAAGCCCATGAACAGAAATGTCCAGCTAGATTGTAGGTGGACTCAGAACAAGTGACCGAATCGACACCCTTGATTGTAGTGTCTAGAAAAGCCACAGGGGGAAGAAACTGACATTGTTGCTTAGGTTGGGGTTGGGGTGATTTAGTTTAGAAAACCCACAGTGTGGGGAATAATGTAACGATTGGTTGATTGGTGTGTGAGTGTACACACCTGTGAAAAGGAACCTGACTGGGATTACTTGATTCATGGATATATAACCTAACGCTTGGTCAAGTTAAGGATTTCTTGTGTTTCTGTTTCTTCTTTTTCTTCTTTCTTCTTCTTCTTCTTCTTCTTCTTCTTCTCCTCTCCTCCTCCTCTTCTTCTCTTCTTCTTCTTTTCCTCCTCCTCCTCCCCCTCCTCCCCGTCCTCTTCTTCTTCTTCTTCTTCTTTTTCTTCTTCTTCTTCTTTCTTCTTCTTCTTCTTCTTCTTCTTCTTCTTCTTCTTCTCCTCCTCCTCCTCCTCCTTTCTCTCTTCTTCTTCTTCTTC
>CM054157.1:30038384-30062923 GCA_028751875.1 Rapana venosa | reverse complement strand
TCTCTCTCTCTCCCTCCCTCCCTCTCACCCTCTCTCTCTGTCTCTCAAATCTCCACCTCTCTCTCTCTCTCACTCACCACACACCTCTTCTCTCTCTTCTTCTTGTTTTTTTTTTTTGATCTGTTCTTTGTCACACCTCTTTCTCTCCTCCTCCTTTTAAAATTTTGTTATTTTTTTGTTTTTATCTTTCTTCCACAAACATTCCCTTCATATTTCTCTTCCTCCATCCTTTTTAAAAGATTTTGTTAAATTTTTTGTTTTATTTGTTACTATGAATCATCCTGTGTCATGTGGTAGTCTTATGTACGATTCAGGTGGGTTCGATGTGTAAAGGTGTTGTGTAGATGCTTTATGGGGTATTGTGTATCAACGATGGTAGAGCATCTGGTGTGCTTATTGATTGTGAAGTGTGTAGGCTCCTTGTGTGTGGTGTAGTGTGTGTGAGGTGTGGTGTGTGTGTGTAGGGTGTGTGTGTGTAGGTGTTGTAGTGTGTGTTGTATGTGTGTGTGTAGTGTGTGTGTGTTAGGGTGTGTGTGTGTGGTTGTGTGGTGTGTGTAGGTTGTGTGTGTAGGTGTGTGTGTTAGGTGTTGTATTGTGTGTAGTGTGTGTGTGTGTGTGTGTGTGTGTGTGGTGTTGTGTGTGTGTGGTGTGGTGTGTGTGGAGGAGTTAGGTGGGATTGTGATGATGTGATGTGTGTTGTGTTGTGTGTGTTGTGTGTGTGGTGTATGTGTAGTGGTAGTGTGTGTGTGTGAGAGAGATAGATATAAGTCTGTATATCTTGTGAATTGATGTGTGTGTGTGGTGTGTAGTTGTGTGTGTTGTTGTGTGTGTGTGTGTGTTGTGATGAGTAGGAAAGTTCTGATATCTTGTGAATTGATCTGTGTGTGTACTGTGTAATGGTGTGTGTGTGTGTGAATAGTAAGTCTGTATATCTGTGAATTGATGTGTGTGTTGTGTATTGTGTGTGGTGTGTTGTTGTGTGTTGTGAACTTGTGGGGGTAGAAATTGTGGTGTGTGTGTGTGTGTACTGTGTAATGTGTGTTGTGACTGTGTAACTTGTGTGTGTGTGCTGTGTACTTGTGTGTGTGTTTGTGTGGTGTGTACTGTGTAAACTTGTGTGTGTGTGCGTGCGTGTGTGTGTTTGTGTGTGTGTACTGTGTAAACTTGTGGTGTGTTGTGTGTGTGTGTGTACTGTGTAACTGTGGTTTGTGTGTGTGTGTGTGGTGTGACTGTGTAACTTGTGTGTGTGTGTGTGTGTACTGTGGTAAACTTGTGTGTGTGTGCGTGTGTGTGTGATCAGCTGGTAAGCACGACGATGTTTGCACGCGTGAGTATGGGTGTGGGTTCATGTTCCTATCTTCCTGCTATAGAGAGAAAATGTGTGTGTGTATTATATATATATATATATATTATATATATGTATATGTATATATATACACATATATATATACACATATATATATATATACACATACATACATATATACATACATGTATATATATACACACATATATAAAATAAGTCTCTGTCAATGGTCTTCAAAACATTGTATTCATACTTTGGTGTATGTTTGTGTGTGCGTGTGTGTTCGTGCATGTGTGCGTGTTGCGTATGTGTGTGCTTA
The DNA here is from genome assembly GCA_028751875.1 of Rapana venosa. Classification (NCBI taxonomy): domain Eukaryota; kingdom Metazoa; phylum Mollusca; class Gastropoda; order Neogastropoda; family Muricidae; genus Rapana; species Rapana venosa. Next base: position 30,061,298 of record CM054157.1, on the reverse strand, counting down.
AACATTAAGTTTATATGTCTCTTATAGTCAATGGATTGTTTGTTTTTAATAACATTGTATTCCTAATTGGCGTGTGTGCGTGTATGTGTGTGTGTATGTGAGTGTGTGTGTATGAGTGTTTGTGTGTGAATGTGTGTGTAGATGTGTGTATATATATATGTGTGTGTGTGTGTGTGTTCATGACATTTTTATTTGAAGTTATCTTTGGAATGTGTTAAACTGTATGAAATGTAGCTTTTGTGTGTGTGTGTGTCTTTCAAGATTATTGTCAGTATTGTAATTGCCCTTCATGGGATGGTTAAAGTGTTTTTGACTTGACTTGACTTGACTTGACTTGACTTGACTTCCCCCAAGCTAATGTTAAGCGGCATCGAGCTTGGGTTAACACTCGGTTGGGTGACCGTTTTGCGCACCTTGGCTTCAGTACAGTCCCCCAGTTCACCCAGCTGTCAATGGGTACCCTGCCCTCTTTTAGGGGTCAGGGAAAGGTAAAGCAGCGAGGGAGAGAGAGGAGATGGGCGCCTCCTGCTCTCTATAATATGCTGGCCCCTTAGAGAAAAGTTGAGGTCTCTGATGCCTCGCTCCCCTACAACCCACACAGGTTATAGGGGGGACGCCTTTATACCTTGACACTCGTGTTATATGTGCATCACATATTTCAACACCAAAAAGTAATAAGAAAGAATAATGTCTGGAATTGATATAGCGCTGAATCTTGTAAAGCAACGACAAATCAAAGCGCTCAGATGAAATTTTTTTTTGGGGGGGGGGGGTTGATTTTTTTTTTTAATTAAATTTTTTATGCGGGATTTTTTTTTAAACAATTTTGTCATCTGTTCCCACCGGCACACAAATGGCCTCTACTCTTTCGAACAGCGGAACAGGGATTGAACTAGTCTCATCCGAAAGGACTTTGACCTTCAGTTCGATTTTGTTTTGTTTTGGTACGTACGTACGTAACGGGACGGGATAGCCTCAGTGGTCGGAGCACTCGCTTTCTTTCCCCCCAGCCAAGTTAAGCAGCGTCGAGCGTGGTTACCAGTTGGATGGGTGACCGTTTGCGCCGCACCTTGGCTTCAGTACAGTTCCTCCCCCAGTTCCCCCAGCTGTAAATGGGTACCTTGCCCTCTTTAGGGTCAGGGAAGGTAAAAGCAGCGAGGGAGAGGAGAGGAGATGGGCGCCGCTGCCCTCAATATGCTGGCCCCCTAGAGAAGTTGAGGTCTCTGACGCCTCGCTCCCCTACGACCTTATAGGTTATGGGACTCCTTTACCTTTACTTTTTTTTATAACTTTTTACGTACGTTACGTCCCGTACCACCAAACGAATCACTAACGGTTTGACAGTTGCTGGACCAGGCGGAGGTCAGTCACGGGCAAGTACGAAGCGGGGAAGCAGTTCGAGTATCTGCAAGAGGTACTGGGGTCAGGCAAATTTGCAGGAGACATCGTGGTCGTCCGAGACAGAAAGACGGGTGTGGAACAAGCGGTGAAGACGGTGAGAAGATGAGAAGAAAGAGAGAGAGAGGAGGGGAGGGAAGAGAGAGAGAGAGACAGACAGACAGAGAGAGGAGGGGAGGGGAGGGAGAGAGAGAGACAGAGAGAGGGAGAGGAGGGGAGGGAGGAGAGAGAGAGAGAGAGAGAGAGACAGACAGCAGAGAGAGGAGGGGAGGGGAAGGGAGAGAGAAGAGAGGAGGGGAGGAGGAAGAGAGAGGAGAGGAGAGGAGAGAGTGGAGAGAGAGAGGAGGGGGTGGGGGGAGAGGAGAGAGTGGGGAGAGAAAGAGAGGGAGGGAGAGAAAGAGAGGGAGAGATTGATTGATTGATTTATTTATTCTTTTATATCGAGGATAATGGAATAAGCACTTATGTGCTTTTTTTTTTTTTTACATCCAGTCCCCGTGGGAGGAGGGAGAGGGGAGTATGGGAGAGAGAGAGAGGGGGAGAGAGGGCAGATGAGGGATCGGAGGGAGAGGTTTTAAAAAAAAAAATTTATTTTATTTTATTCTTTTATATCGAGGATAATGGAATAAGCGCTCATGTGTATTTTTTAAAATATTAAAATGTTGGGTTTTTTTACATCCTGTCCCCGTGTGTTGTGGAGTTTTGTACATTTTGTCATCTGTTCCCACTGGCACGCAATGGTCTGCTTCTTTCGAAAAGCGGAACAGGATTTAACGTGTGTGTGTGTGTGTGAGAGAGAGAGAGAGGGGGGGGGGGGGTGAGAATGAGGGGTCGGGGGTGGGAGAGGGGGAGGAAGGGAGGAGAGGGGGGAGAGAGAGGGGAGAGAGAGAGGGGAGGAGAGGAGGGGGAGAGAGGGGGTGTGAGGAGAGGGGGGGAGAGGGGAGAGTGGAGAGAGAGAGGGGGGAGGAGAGGGGAGAGTGGGAGAGAGAGGAGGAGGAGGGGGGAGAGAGGGGGAGAGTGGGAGGGAGAGAGAGGGGGGAGAAGGAGAGGGGAGGAGGTGGGAGAGAGAGAGAGAGGGGGGAGGGGAGAGAGGGGAGAGTGGGGAGGAGAGAGGGGGGGGGGAGGGAAGGGGGGAGTAGGAGGAAGAGAGGCGAGGAGGGGAGGAGGAGAGAGTGGGAGATGGAGAGGAGGGGGAGGGGAGTGGGAGAGAGTGAGAGAAGGGAGGGAGGAGGGGAGGAGGGGGGGAGAGTGGGAGATGGAGAGAGAGAGGGGGGGGAGAGAGGGGTGGGGAGAGGTGAGAGGGGGAGGTGGAGATGAGAGAGGGGGGGTGGAGGGGAGGGGGAGGAGTGGGGGAGAGGATGGAGGGGGAGAGAGTGAGAGAGGGGGGAGTGGGAGAGAGGGGAGGGGGGAGTGAGAGGGGAGGGGGGTGGAGAGGGGAGGTGGGAGAGAGAGAGGGGGAGGGGTGAGAGGGATGGAGAAGGGGGGAGTGGAGGGGAGAGGGGGAGAAGGGCGAGGCAGTGGGGAGTGGGAGAGAGGGTGGATGGAGAAGGGGGAGAAGTGGGGAGGAGAGATGGGGGGGGGAGTGAGAGAGGAAGGAGAGGTGTGAGAAGAGAAGAGGGGGGAGAAGGGGGAGAGTGAGAGAGAGAAGGGAGGAGAAGGGAGAGAGGGTGGGAGATGAGGAAGGGGGAGGAGAAGGGGGGAGGGAGATGGAGGGGGTGGGAGAGAGAGGGGAAGAGAGAGAGGGGTGAGAGAGGGAGGAGGAGGGGGGATGGGAGAGAGAGGGGAGGGAGAAGGGGGAGAGTGGGAGAGAGAGAGGGGGGGGAGTGGGAGGGAGAGGGGGAGGGAGGGAGGGAGGGGGGGGGTGAGGAGAGAGGGGGGGGGGGGGAGAAAACGGCCTGTGTGTGTCTGTTTCTGTCAGACTTTCTGTTTGTAATTGATCATATTTTGATAATATGTATTATAAAAACAACAACCAATGTGTGTGTGTTCCTGTCTGTCTGAGTGTAACTGATCATATTTTGATAATATGTATTATAAAAACAACAACCAATGTGTGTGTGTTCCTGTCTGTCTGTCTGAGTGTAACTGATCATATTTTGATAATATGTATTATAAAAACAACAACCAATGTGTGTGTGTTCCTGTCTGTCTGTCTGAGTGTAACTGATCATATTTTGATAATATGTATTATAAAAACAACAACCAATGTGTGTGTGTTCCTGTCTGTCTGTCTGAGTGTAACTGATCATATTTTGATAATATGTATTATAAAAACAACAACCAATGTGTGTGTGTTCCTGTCTGTCTGTCTGTCTGAGTGTAACTGATCATATTTTGATAATATGTATTATAAAAACAACAACCAATGTGTGTGTGTTCCTGTCTGTCTGTCTGAGTGTAACTGATCATATTTTGATAATATGTATTATTAAATAACCGATGTGTGTTTGTGTGGGGGGGGGGGGGGGGGGCTTCTATCTCTGTCTGTCTGCCCGTCTGAGTATAATTGAGCATATTTTGATAATTCTTCTTCTTCTTCCTTTTTTGCCATGTTTCTCCCAGGGGAGGTTTGACATTGATGAGCCTTCTCCATCTCTCTCTGTTTTGAGCTTCCTCCTTATTTATGCCCCTTTCTCTAAGATCATCTGCAATACAGGTAGCCCAGGTCTTGCTAGGTCTTCCCTTTGGTCTCTTTCCATCCACTACCAAGTTCATTGCTCTTTTTATGATGTGGGGGTCTGCTTTCCGTTGAACGTGCCCAAACCAGCGCAGTCTGTTGGTACTAGCTACAGACTTCAGATCATCATATTTTGATAATGTGTGTTACAAAAAATTATGTGTGTGTTTGTGTATTATGTTTGTGTGTGTTTATATTTTTTTTAAAACAACAAGAAGCCACATCTGCATACACACATGTAAAAATCCCCTACCTCCCCCCCCCCAAAAAAAAAGAAGACAAAAAAAGACAAGACAAATCTGTCCCAAACCACAGATGCAACAATGGCACCATTCTCACCTTAAGTGGTTTGAATATGATTTTGAATGCAAGCGTTCAGATTTGTTTTACTTTACAAGATTCAGTGCCATATAAATTCCATACATGATGATGATGATGTTAATTATCATCATCATCATCATCATTATCATCATCATCATCATTATCACTATTATTATTATCATTGTTGTTGTCGTCGTCACATTCATCATTATCATTGTTGTTATCATCATCATCATCAGTATTATTATTATTTTTATTGTTATCATTATTATTTTGGTCGTTGCCATGATGATGATGATCCTCGTCATCATCATCGTCATCATCATCATTAATAATAATAATGACAATGATAATAAAATGATAATGATCACAATAATAATATCATCACCATCATTATCATCATTATCCTTATCATCATCATTATCCTTATTCATTATCCTTATTATTATATTATTATTATTATTATCCTTATATTATTCATCATCATCATCATCACTATCGTTGTTATCATCATCATCATCAGTATTATTGTCATTATTCTTATTGTTATTATTATTACTATTTTTTGTCATCATTGTCATCATCATCATTAATAATAACAATGATAATAATAACAATAAAAATATAATCACCATCATTATCGTCATTATCCCTATCATTATTATCCTTATCATTATTATATATTATTATTATTATTATCATCATTATATTATTATTATCATCCTTATTGTTATCGTCATTCTTCTTCTTCTTGTCGTCGTTGCATTCATCATCATCATCGTTGTTATCATCATCATTATTATTATTATTACTATTATTATCATCATCATCATCATCATCATCATAATTATTATTACATCATCATCACCACGACCACCACCACCACCACCACCACCACCATCATCATCACCACCACCACCACCACCACCACCATCATCATTATCATCATCATCATCGTTATCGTTGTGTGGTTTTGCCAGGTGATGATTTCTGAATTCTCCACGCACGAGGTCAGGGCTTGGATCGATCTAGGGGACTCAGAGCAGTTTCCCAGCCTCTACCTGTTTTACCTGAAGGACAACACTGTCGTCTTCCACATGGAGAAAATCCAACACGGTCAGAAGAGAATAAATAATAATAATAATAATAATGTATGGAATTTATATAGCGCTGAATCTTGTAAAGCAACAAATCAAAGCGCTGCCTTCAGTGTGTTGGGGGGGTGGGTGTTGGTGGTGGGGGTGGGGGGGGGGGGGGGGTGGAGTGTGGGTTGGGGTGGTGGTGTGTGGGTGGTGGGGGGTGGAGTGTGGGGGGGTGGGGATGTGGAGTGGGGGGGTGGGGGTGTGTGGGGTGGGGTGGTTGGGGGTGGTGGAGTGTGTGTGGGGTGGGGTAGTTGGGGATGGTGGAGTGTGTGTGTGGTGTGTTGGGGGGAGGGGGGAATGTAGGGGGGTGGGATGGAGGTGTGTGGTTGTGTGTGTGGGGGGGGGGGGGAGGGGGGGTTGTTGTGTCTGAATTTCATTCTATATGGAGAAAATAGACCATGATAAGAAGAGCGATAGTGGGGGGTGGAGGGGTTGTTGTTGTTATTGTTGTTTCTTTTTTGATACATCAGCATCGTTTTTTTTTCTTTTTCTCTTTTTTTCTTTCATTTTTTTTTCATTCCTTCCATTTTGGAGAAAATAGAAGATGGTGGTGGTTCAAATCCTGGGATGTGACACCTGTGTTTTAAGTGGTTCAGATGCCGGGATGTGACACCTGTGTTTTAAGTGGTTCAAATCCTGGGATGTGACACCTGTGTTTTAAGTGGTTCAAATCCTGGGATGTGACACCTGTGTTTTAAGTGGTTCAAATCCTGGGATGTGACACCTGTGTTTTAAGTGGTTCAAATCCTGGGATGTGACACCTGTGTTTTAAGTGGTTCAATTCCCAGGATGTTACACCTGTGTTTGACCTCTTAACTGCCCAGTGCAAGTGTACCCTATATGCTGGGGAATAAAATTCTCATGTACCACTTGCTGTGTTCATGTCCCTCTTACTCAGAAACTACTAAAGTGAATAATCCTGATAGTCTGCCCAATGACAGTATATATATATATATATATATCGTAGATTGCTTTGAGGCAAGCTTGAATTAGTTAGCATGATATTTCACTTCGAAAATATATTTAAAATATAAAAAATCGACAAAAAATACACTTTCTTCATCACCTCTGTCATTCTGAGTACCCCCCATCTCACTAACGTCAAACATAAGTCCAGGCCAACTCTCATTCAATTTTTTTTTAATGCACTATTTCCTGAATCATACACGATCGTTTTCATCACTGTTAGGTAAATCTACAGTTTTATTTGCCACTTTTTTAGCTGTGTAAAGTTATTGACGCCTTCAACAAGAAGTGTCAGCCATTTCGAACAAGAACTGGCCAAGCAGTCATGCATAACAACACAACATACGAGCTAAAAAAAAACAATCGTTTTTGCCACGGTTTTCCAAGCTTGATGTTGCCAAGCAACAGGAGAGTGATCTCCACTAATTTTGGAGTTCTTTCCCTTTAACTGTAGTCGAGGGAGCTGGCTTGTTTACTTTGGTTCGAGACCCCGGAAATTTTCCGGGTTGTAGGCGTATAGGGTGCACGTTTAGCCCCGGAACATTTCCAGGGTGGGGCAGTCTAGTGGTTAAAGTGGTTCAAATCCCAGGATGTTACATCTGGGCCCTGACTTCTCAGGTGCTGAACGGCAGCGTGACGCATTTTCGTTCATATGACAGACAACAAGAGTTGCTGTCTGAGTGTTCGACGACGACGACGAAGAAGAAGAAGAAGAGAAGATGAAGAGGAGGAGGAGGAGGAGGAGGAGGAAGAAGAAGAAGAAGAAGAAGAAGAAGAAGAGGAGAAGATGAAGATGAAGAAGAGGAGGAGGAGAAGAAGAAGATGAAGAAGAAGAAGAGGAGGAAAAGAAGATAAAGAGAAGAAGAAGAAGAAGAAAAAAGAAGAAGAAGAAGAGGAGGAGGAGGAGAAGAAGATAAAGAGGAGGAGGAGGAGGAGAAGATAAAGAGGAGGAGGAGGGAGGAGGAGAAGAAGAAGAAGAGGAGGAGGAGAAGACGAAGAAGAGGAGAAGAAGAAGAGAGGAGGTGGAGGGAGGAGAAGATGAAAAAGAGTGGGGGGGGGGGGGGGGGGGGGGGGGGGGGGGGGAGGAGGAGAAGAAGAGAAGAAGAGGAAGGAGGAGAAGGAGAAGATCATGAGTGCAGTGTTCTGACCATGAGGCATTTCCCCCTCCCTTCCCCTCCTCTCCCCCCTCTTTCCCCAGGGAACAGGGATAAACAGTATTCCAAAATTTGAAAGAAATGCTGCCTTCTTTTACATGTTCATAAAAGTGTTTGTAGGTGTGTGTGCGTGTATGTGTGTGTTGTGTTAAGTGTGTGTGTGTAAGTGTGTGTGTGTGTATGTATGTGTAGTGTGTAAGTGTGTGTGTTTGTGTGTGTGTGTTGTGTGTGTGTAAGTGTGTGTGTATGTATGTGTGTAAGTGTGTGTGTGTGTTAAGTATGTGTGTGTGTGAGTGTAAGTGTGTGTGTCTTAGTGTGTGTGTGTCTGAGTGTGTGTGTGTGTGTAATTATATGTGTGTGTGTGTATGTGTAATGTGTTGTGTAAGTGTGTGTGTAAGTTGTGTGTGTGTCTGAGTGTAAGTGTGTGTGTGTATGTACATGTGTGTAAATGTGTGTGTGTATATATAAGTGAGTGTGTATGTAAGTGTATGTATATGTGTAAATTGTGTATGTGTGTGTGTGTGTTTCTTTTATGTAATTTCAATTTTTAATTTTTTTAATTTTTATTTTTCAAGAGGATGACGGAATAAGCACTCTTGTGCTTTTATTTTTACATCCAGTCTCTGTGTGTATGCAAGTTTGTAAATTTTGACATCCGTTCCCACCTACACACAATGGCTTACTCTTCCAAAAAGCAGAACAGGTTTTAACATGTGCACAAGATGTTCTGTGTGCGTTCGCACACGGGACCTCGGTTTATAGTCTCATCCGAAGGACTTTTCTGGGGAGTAGAGTCGGCACTGATGTTAACTCCAGAGGAAAAATCCTCTGGAACCAACGAGATTTGAACCCAGGTCAGCAGATAGTACACCACTCTAGCCACCAGACTATCCAGTGTGTGTGTGTGTGTGTGTGTGTATGTGTGTGGGTATATGTGTGTGTGAGTACAGGTGTTTGTGTATGTTTTATTTATTTAGATTTTAAAAAATTCTTTTATATCGAGGATAATGGAATAAGCACTTATGTGCTTTTTATTAAAAAAAACATCCAGTCCCCGTGTGTATGCGTGTTTGTAAATTCTGTCATCTCTATGTAAGTGTGTGTGTAAGTGTGCACGCGCGTGTGTGTGTATAGAAGTGTGCGTTCGTAAGAGCGTGTGTGTGTACAAAACTGTGTGTATGATATATGTAATTGTATGTAAGTGTACATTTTGGGCACGTTCAACGGAAAGCAGACCACCACATCATAAAAAGAGCCATGAACTTCGTTAGTGGATGGAAAGAGACCAAAGGGAAGACCTAGCAAGACCTGGGCTGCCTGTATTGCAGATGATCTTAAGAGAAAGGGGCATAAATAAGGAGGAAGCTCAAAACAGAGAGAGATGATGGAGAGAAGGCTCATCAATGTCAAACCTCCCCTGGGAGAAACATGACAAAAAAAAAGGAAGAAGAAGGAGAAGAAGTATGTAAGTGTATGTACCTCGTGCCGTATGCACACACACACATACACACACGCACGCACACGCTCAGCGCATGTCGAACACACACGCACGCACGCACGCACACGCTCAGCGCATGTTGACAGACACACACACTCACTCGCGTGCGGGCGCGTACCGACGCTTACGGATCTTTTCTTTCTTTCTTTCCCTCTTTCTTTCTTTCCCTCTTTCTTCGTTTTATATCGAGGATAATGGAATAAGAACGCGTGTGCTTTTTTTGTTTGTTTTTTTTTGTTTTTGTTTTGAAAACATCCAGCCCCCCCCCCCCCCCCCCCCCCCCCCCCCTTCGTGTGTATGCTGCTGCGGTTGTGTAAAATTCTGGGTCATCTTTTTTTTTGCAGGAGTGACGCTGACGGAGGTCATCGATGAACACATGTGCAAGCTGAGACAGAGGGACCCCACTTTAGTGCAGCCCTTCTCCCTGTGTGTGTTCCACGGACTGCTCAGCGCCATCCAAGAAATGCACGACAAAAACTGGACGCATCGAGATCTGCATGGTAAGGGAAGGGTCCGTCCCTTGGTGGGGGGGGGGGTGGGGGGGGGGGAGGAGGGGGGGTGATGGGGGGGGGCGGGTGAGGAGGAGAGGGGGGGAGGATGAGAGAGGGGGAGGAGAGAGGGGGGGAGAGAGAGGGTAGGATAGGGAGGGAGGGGAGAGAGGAGGAGAGGGGAGGTAGAGAGAGGAGAGAGAGGGTAGGATAGGGAGGGAGGGGGGAGAGGAGGAGAGAGGGAGGGAGGGAGGGGGGAGAGAGGGGGAGGAGGAGGGAGGAGAGGGGGGGGAGAGGAGGGGAGGAGAGAGGGAGGGGGGAGGAGAGGGGAGGGGGGGAGGAGAGAGGAGATAGGGAGGGAGGGAGGGGAGAGGGAGGGAGGAGGAGATAGGGAGGGAGGGAGAGAGAGGGGGAGGGGAGGAGAGAGGGGAGAGAGGGAGGGAGATAGAGAGGGAGGGAGGAGAGAAGAGAGGGGGAGGGGAGGGAGGGAGGGGGAGATAGAGAGGGAGGGAGAGAGAGGGGGAGGGGAGAGAGAGGGGGAGAGGGAGGAGATAGGAGGGAGGGAGGGGAGAAAGAGAGGGGGGAGAGGGAGAGGAGGAGGGAGGAGAGGGAGGGGAGGAGAGAGGAGGGAGGGGAGAGAAGGAGGGATAGAGGGAGGGGGAGATAGAGAGAGGGGGGAGAGATAGAGGAGGAAGGGGGGAAGAGAGGGGGAGAGAGAGAGAGGGAGGGAGAGAGAGAGGAGGAAGAGATTTATGTATTTATTTATTATTCTTTTATTTCGAGGAAAAGGGAATACACACATGTGTGCTCTTTTTCATCCAGTCTAGTCCCCTTGTGTATGCAGCTTTGTAAATTTTGTCATCCGTTCCCAAGGCGCACAATGGCCTACTCTTCTGAAAAGTGGAACAGGTTTTAATGAGGGAGAGAGAGAGGGGGGGGGGGGGGAGGGAGGGAGAGGGTGAGAGAGAGATAGACAGGGAGAGATAGACAGACAGACAGACAGAGAAGGAGAGAGGGAGAGAGAGGGGGGAGAGAACTCGAACTCGAACTCGAATATTTTAATGAGGGTAATTGGATAAGCCAGAGGCTTCTTTACACCAGGCCCTCAAGGGGAAAAAAGTGAAACAAACATGAATAAACCAATTGATCAACAAACAAGATAATGTCAAAAAGCAAAGAAATGAATCATTCAAATAGCCATTCAATTATTGAGAGAGGGTGAGGGAGGGGGGGAAGAGAGACAGGGAGAGAGAGAGACAGACAGACAGAGGAGGAGACAGACGACAGACAGAGAAGAGAGGCAGACAGAGAGAGAGTGAGAGAGAGAGGGAGGGAGAGGTAGAGAGAGAAGAGAGAGAGAGAGGGAGGGAGAGGTGAGAGAGAAAGAAGGGGAGAGAGGGGGAGGGGGAGGGAGAGGGGTGAGGGGGGAAGGGGGAGGGGGGGGGGGGACAGGGGAGATACAGAGCTCAGGGAGGGAGGGAGACAGGACAGGCAGAGAGAGAGAGAGAGAGGAGGGAGACGTAGAGAGAGGGAAAGAGGGAGAGGGAGAACTCAAACTGGAAAGATTTATTCACAAAAAGGCCATTGGCCCATACATGAAGGGGGGTTGCCGAGCTGCTTAGTATTTTAGTGAGAAAAATAAGGAAGCACAAAAAAACCAAAATGTTATTGTATAACCACAACCACCACAATAAAAATCAGTTACAAAAAATATGACTTAAGAAACTAAGATATCTCTTATTCTAAAGGCTTTACACAAATATAAAGCAAGGCTGCGCACAATCTCAGGGTGACTAGATGCCATGAGTAGACAGAATCTACATAAATTAGGCTGTCTACTATACTATACCGGGATGTAATTCTGTCTTACATCTTCTAATACTGGACAGCATAGCACAAAACGCACTTCATCTTCCACTGTTTGCTTACATAATGGGCATAGCAACCTGAGGTCATCATTATCATGTTCTATATATCTAAATTTATGAACATTTATGTCTGATACACCAAGTCTAAACTTAGACATAATTCTTTTCAAATGTATGTCCATATCAAGCTTTAGATAAGGTTTGACATCGTGTGAACCTATAAATTGTCTGTACTTTTGAAATCTTTCACTGTTTTGTATATGACCACTCCACTGCTGCCAACGGCAGTCAATCAGTCTTTGCCTGAAAACGTTGATAGACTCTCTACAATTTTCGACACCTTGATTGAGCCAAACAAACCCAAAGCCATGTTCACATAAACAGGTACGTATTTGTGAAGCCCAGGTGCTTTTCCCCTTGACATCTAGATCATAAAACATCTTGTACGACTTAAAAGGTAACCTGCACTCATCCATATGCAGAATCTTAATCCAATATCTAAGCATCTTACAGCAGCATTAACAGAGAAAGGATATCTATTGGTTTCGCTATAAACAAGATCATTAGGTGTACGTCTAACTAAGCCTAAAAACTGCTTTAGAGCAAAGAGGTGTACTGATTCATAATGTGCTACAGCTGCATCCAGTCCCCAAATTTCCGCGCCATATAACACAGTGGGTTGTATTTGCGCATCAAATATCTTAATCAACAAGTCAAAAGCATTATCATTCAATAATCGTAATTTTTTCAAAACAATCAACAAGCTTCTTTTGCCTCGACCTGCCAGATCTTTACATGCAGTTGTGAAACTAAGCTTTGTAGAAAAACAGATTCCTAAATATTTATATATACATTAATCACAGGCATGACTTTTCCATGGTACAGCCATTTTTCGTGAGCAGCTAAACAACCACCTTTTCCGAACACAACTATATTACTCTTATTCAGATTGACCTTAAGATCAAATGCTGTTGCAGCACTGCTTAATTAAAGCTATTCAACTGCTGTTGTAAGGGAGAGAAGGAGAGAGAGGGGGAGGGAGGGAGAAAGAGGGAAGAGAGAGAAAGGGAGGGGGAGAGAGAGAGAGAGAGAGAAGGGGAGAGAGAGGTGGGGGGGGAGGTGGGGGGGGGGGAAAGGAGGGAGGAGAGAGAGAAGGGGCGAGTGAGGGATGGGGGGGGGGGGGGGGGGGGGGGGGGGGGGGGGGAGGCAGGGAGATGCAGAGCTCAGCCATTCTGAGGCTCAGCTAAGGCCGGCAGGCTGACCTGAAGAGTTAATTTAGTTTTAATTTATTTTATTCGTTCTTTTATTTCGAGGATAATGGAATAAGCACTCACGTGCTTTTTTGTTGTTGTTTTGCATCCAGTCTCCGCGTGTTAATGCAGTTTTGTTAAATTTTGGCATCTGTTCCCTTCGGCACACAACTCTTCCGAAAAAAGCGGAACGGGTTTTATTTGGAAGGAAGGTGGCAGAATGGTTAAGACGTTTGCCTGCCAACAAGTCAACCGTGAGGTTGTGGGTTCGATTCCCACCCTCGCCCTTTCTTCCCAGTTTGACAAAAAAATCGAACTGAATGTCAAAGTCCTTCGGATGAGACTATAAACCGAGGCCCCGTGTGCGAACGCATGCAGAACATCTTGCGCACACGTTAAATCCTGTTCCGCTTTTCGAAAGAGTAGGCCATCGTGTGCCGGTGGGAACGGATGACGAAATTGACAAAACCGCATACACACAGGGACTGGATGTAAAAAATTTTTAAAGCACATGAGTGCTTATTCCATTATCCTCGATTTAAAAAAAAAAAAAGGTCATCTGAGTGCTTTGATTTGTTGCTTTACAAGATTCAACGCTATATAAATTCCATACATTATTATTAATATTATTAATATTATTAATATTATTATATTATAACTGCGCGCATTTAGTGCACAGGACCTCGGTTTATAGTCTCGGCACAAGCACAGGAGAAGACCAGACACACTATTTATTTATTTATTTTATTTATACCACTTTAAGTCCCGGCAGATTTCTCTGTGTGAAATTCGGGCTGCTCTCTCTCCCCGGGGAGAGCGCGTCGCCACAAGAGCAGCGCCACTCATTTTATTTTCTTTTTTCCTGTCTGCAACAGTATTTGTTTCCTTATCAAATATGTACCCTACCCAGTAAGACAATACACAGAAGCAGCAGATATATATATATATATATATATATATATATATATATATATTATATAATGTATGGAATGTATATAGCGCTGAATCTTGTAAAGCAACAAATCAAAGCGCTCAGATGACTTTTAAAAAAAAATTTTATATCGAGGATAACGGAATAAGCACTCATGTGCTTTTTTACAATCCAGTCTCCGTGTGTATGCAGTTTTGTCAATTTTTGTCATCTGTTCCCGCCGGCACACGATGGCCTACTCTTTCGAAAAGCGGAACAGGATTTAACGTGTGCGCAAGATGTTATGCATGCGTTCGCACACGGGACCTCCTTGGTTTATAGTCTCATCCAAAGGATATATATATATATATATATATATATATATATATCTATATATAGATATATATATATATACTTTTGGGGTTTTTATTTCGTTTATTGGTTAGAGCTCCAAGGTTCACCAATGGTGAGATTTTGGAGGGATGGGGGTTGTGTGTGAGGGGGGGGGGAGAGGGGGGGAGAGTGGGGGGGTTGGCCCTATGCGACCGTTTCTGTCTCCACCATGAAGGTAGCCGCATTGCATCTTACAGGATGACGACTCCCCGTTTTCTGAGTGTCTTCACCTGTACACTCCTTCTCCTTCCTTCCGCTCTGCTGCAGATACCTTGTGCTTTACGAATACCTAGATTCAACCAGTCCACAGTCGGCCGTCGCTCTTTCTCTGTTTCTGGTCCATCGATCTGGAATGACCTCCCTCTCTCCCTTCGCCAAAAGCCTTCTTATGACACTTTGAAATCCAGTCTCAAGACATATTTATTCCTAATCTGATTTTCCCCCCTCTTGTTTCATCTCAAATCTATCCCTGCCTAAAACAGCCCAAATCGCCATCACCCTGCCCAAAGTGTATAATCTTTGTTGTGAGTGTGTGCGTGCGTGTATGTACATTTTAATTTGTTAACTCTGTTAATTGTTATTGGTTGTATGTGTAGGGGAAGGGGGGGGGGGGGGGGGGTGTTGAATGCAAGCGCTTTTGATTTGTGTGGTGTGTGTGTGTGTAAGATAGAGCGCTGTATGATCCCTTTATTCTCTCTATCATTTCTATCATCTCACCATATTATCATCATCATCATCATCATTATTATATCATCATCATTATTATTATTATTGTTATTCTTATTCTTATTATCCGTTTGAACTATTGATGGTTTGTCATTGGTTGTATGGCTGTGTAAGATTGGGTTGAATGCGTGCGCTTTGATTTGTCTTTTTGCAAAATATACCGCTATATATACGTTCCATTTTTTAAATTATTATTATTATTATTTTATTTATTTATTTATTTTTAAACGTTATTTTAGGTAATGTGTCGTTCTTATTCTCTTGTTTTCCATTAGGGGAAACGTCTATCGACTCATCGAAGGTACAATGAGCTGAAGTTCTGGACTGGCATGGCTGATCCTTCGACAGGAGGGGTCTGTTCACAGGGGGGTGAAGAACACCTCTGAACGCTTGTACAGGTGTTCGTGGGCTGCTACATTGGCCAAGACTTTATATATATATTTGTTTGGGAGAAAGATCATTCAGATGGGACTTGAACAGTAACTAACTTACTTATTCCTTCTTTTCTCTATATTTTGGGGGGAAGGTCAGTGCTCACGGGAGGATACCATGCGCTGAAAGTTTTGGACTTCGGAGGCTAACCATTGAAAGGAGGGGTTGAGTTTCAACCATGAGGGGATGAAGAACGACCTCTTGAACGCTGTCAGGCTGTTCTGTCAAAACCGCACTTCATCTCCACTGTTTGCTTACATAATGTCATAGCAACCCTGAGGTCATCATTATCATGTTCTATATATCTAAATTTTAGAACATTTAAGTCTGATACACCAAGTCTAAACTTTAACATAATTCTTTTCAAAATGTATGTCCATATCAAGCTTTAGAAAAGGATTGAACACGTGTGAATCTATCAAATTTAGTCTGTACTTTTGAAATCTGTTCACTGTTTTGTATATGACCAACTCACGCTGCCAACGCAGTCAATCAGTTTTGGCCTGAAAACGGTTGAAAGACCTTCCTCAACAAAGTTTCGACACCTTGAATGACCAAACAAACCCAAAGCCAAGTTCACATAAACAGGTACTATATGTGAAGCCCGGGCTTTTTCCGCCCTTTGACATCTAATCAAAAACACATCTTATAAAAGTACGACTAAAAGGTAAACCTGCACTCATCCGTATGCAGAAATCATTAATCCCAATAACTATATCAAAAATGCATCTTACGCAGCATTAACAGAGAGAGGATATTCTATTGGTTATTCAACTATTAACAAGATCATTAGGTGTACGTCCTAACTAAGCCTACAAAACTGCTCTTAGAGCAAAGAGGTGTACTGAATCCCAATGTGCTACAAGCTCCAACCATGGTCCCCAAATTTTTTTTCCACACAACGCCAATAACACACAGTGGGTTGTAATGCGCATCAAATATCTTAAAATTCCCAAACAAGTCCAAAAAGCATTTATCATCAATAGATCGTAATTTTTTCATAACAATCAACAGTTTTTTTTTTTATTTTTTTTTTTTTTTTTTTCTTCTTTTGCCTCGACCTGCCAATCTTTACAATGCAGTTGTGAAACTAAGCCTTTGTAGAAAAACAGATTCCTAATATTTAATATATACATTAATCACAGGGCATGACTTTCCCATGGGTACAAGCCCATTTTCTCCCAGTGAGCAGGCTAAACAACCACCTTTTTCCCGAACACAACTAACATATTACTCTTATCAGATGACCTTAAGATCAAATGCTGTTGCAGCACAAACTGCTTAATTTAAAGCTAATTCAACAGCTGTTATGTAAGGGAGAGAAGGATAGAAGAAGTGTGGGAGGGAGGGAGAAAGGAGAGAGAGATAGGGAGGGGGGAGAGAGAGAGAGAGAGAGAGAAGGGGAGGAAGGAGGTGGGGGGGGGGGGGGGGAGAAGGGAGGGAGAGGGGGGAAAGGAAGGAGAGAGAGAGAAAGGGCGAGTGAGGGAGGGTAGGAGGGGGGGGGGGGGGTGGGGAGGGGGGGGGGGTGGGGGGGGGGGGGGGGGGGGGGTGGAGGCAAGGGAAGATGCGAGCTCAGCCATACTGAGGCTCACTAAGGCCGCAGACAAGGCTGACCTGAAGAGTTAATTTAGGTTTTTAATTTATTTTATTCAGTTCTTTTATTTCGAGGATAATGGAATAAGCACTCCGTGCTTTTTTGTTGTTGTTTTGCATTCCAGTCTCCGCGTGTTACTGAGTTTTTGTTAAATTTGGCATCTGTTCCCTTCGGCACAACAACTCTTCCGAAAAAAAAGGGCGGAACGGGTTTTATTTGGAAGGAAGGTGGCAGAATGGTTAAGACGTTTGCCTGCCAACAAAGTCAACCCGGGAGTGAGGTTGTGGTGGTTCGATTCCCACACACTCGCCCTTCTCTTCCCAGATAGACAAAAAAATCGAACTGAATGTCAAAGTCCCCCCTTATCGGTCGAATTGCGACTATAAAAAACCGAGGCCCCGTGTGCGAACGCAATGCAGAACATCCTTGCGCACAAGACGTTAAACCTGTTCCGTTTTTTTCGAAGAGTAGCCATATAATACTCCAATTACGCGTATCATAAAAATAACAGGTCATATAACGTGTGCCTGGGAACAGATGACTAATATTGAACAAAACCGCATTACACACAGGACTGGATGTAAAAAATTTTATTTAAAAAAGCACATGAGTGCTATTCCATTAGTCCTCGATTTAAAAAAAAAAAAAAAAAAAGTCCCCCATCTGAGTGCTTTGATTTTGTTGCTTTACAAGATTCAACGCTATAATAAAATTCCCCTACATTATTATTTACTAATATTAATATTATTATTAATATTATTATAATTAATAACTGCACGCATTTTAGTGCACCAGGAACCGTCGGTTTTATAAGTCTCGGCACAAGCACAGGACGAAGACCAGACGACACTATTTATTTATTTATACCACTTTTTAAGGTGTCCCCGGCAGATTTCTCTGTGTGAAATTCGGGCTGCTCTCAATCTAACTCATCCTCACCCGGGGAGAGCGCAAGTCGCCGACAAGAGCAGCGCCACTCAATTTAATTTTCTTTTTTCCTGTCTGCAAACAAAATTTGTTTCCTTATCAAATATGTATCCCTACCCAGTAAGACAATAAACACAGAAGCAGCATGAATATATATATATATAAAAATATATATATAATATATATATATAAATATATATATAATGTATGGCATGTATATAGCGCTTGAATTCTTGTAAAACAACAAATCAAACGCTCAGATGACTTTAAAAAAAAAATTATTTTATAATCGAGGAAACGGAATAAAAGGCACTCATGTGACTTTTTTACAATCAAGTCTCCCTGTGTATGCAGTTTTGTCAATTTTTTGTCATCTGTATTTTCCCGCCGGCAAAAGACAAATAAAAAAAAAAAAAAAAAACAGGACGATGGCCTATCCTTCGAAAAAAAAAGCGGAACAGGATTTAACCTGGTGTGCGCAAGATGGGTAAGCATGCGTTCCGCACAATAAAAGATAATAGAGATCATTCTCGCGGACCTCCCTTGGTTTATAGTCTCTCATCCAAAGGATTATATAATATATATATATAGATATATATATATCATATAATATCATATATATACTATTTGGGTTTTTATTTTCGTTATTGGTTAGAGCTCCAATTCCCCCAAACCAATGGTGAGATTTTGGAGGGATTGGGGGGAGGGGGTTGTGAGGGAGAGGGGGGGGGGGGGGGGGGGGGGAGGGGGGGGGGAGAGGGGGGGTGGGGGGGGGGGGGTGGGGGGGGGGGGGGGGGGGGGGGGGGGGGTGGGGGGGGGGGGGTGGGGGGGGGGGGGGGGGGGGGGGGGGGGGGGGGGCGGGGGGGGGAGGGGGGGGGGAGAGTGGGGGGGGTTGGCCCTAGATTTAGACAGAATGCGAACCCGTTTCTGTTTCTCTCCACCCATGAAGGTACCGCAATGCATCTTACAGGGATGAGACTCCCCGTTTCTCCTGAGTGCATCACCTGTACACTCCTTCATCCTTCCCCTCCGCTCTGCTCGCAGATACCTTGTGCTAATATCATTTTCTTTGCTTTTTTTATGCATATTTACGCAAACCATAACGCCCATACCCCCCCGAGATTCAGTCATTCCATATCCACCCGGGGTCCGGACCGCCGACGCTCATTAACAATATCCATCAATCCACCATAATATTTTGTTTATTATCCCCCCCTCCCCCCTCCCCTTCTCTGTTTTCTGGTCCCTGGACACTCTGCTGGCAATGACCACCCCCCCCCTCCCTCATCCCAACCCCTCTTCCCTCTCCCCCCATCCCGCCAAAAAGCCCTTCTTACTTTTTCTCTCCCATATGACACTTTTGAATATCCCCCAACCATGTCTCAAGAACATATTTATTCCTAATTCTGAAATATCCCCTTTCCCCCTCTCCCTTCACTTGAATCATCATCACACAAATCCTATCAACCCACCCCACCCTCCCCCACCCCCCCCAACATCCATACTATCCCTCGTGCCTAAAACACAACCCCAAACACGCTCAACCCCACCCCCCGATCCGCCTCCGTCGCCCCCCCTCTTACCTCCGACCCCCCCCCTCACCCGCCCAGCCCAAAGTGACAAATCTTTTGTTGTTGTGTGTGAGAGTGTGTGCAACCACCGTGTCTGTACATTTTTCAAAATAAAAAAAAAAATTTGTTACTCTGTTAATTGTTAATTGGGTTGTATGGGAAGTTGGTGGGGGGGTGGTGTTGAATGGCAAGCGCATTTGATTTGTGTGGGTGTGTGTGTGTAAGATAGATGCGCAGAAAAAAAAAATATGAATTCCCTTTATCATCATCATCATAAATCAAAATCATTACATCATCACTCATCAACAAAACATTATCATCCAACATCATCAATCATATATTAATTATTAACATCATCATCATTATATTAATTATTGTTCTATCTTATACCTTATTAAATCCGTTTGAACTAATGATGTTTGTCATTGGTTTGTAATGGCTGGTGTAAGATTGGGTGAATGCGTGCGCTTTTGATTTGTCTTTTTTTTGCAAAAATATACCGTGCTAATATATACGTTCCATTATTTATTATTATATTATTATTATTATTATTGTTTTTATAAAAACATAAAAAAGAACTGATTTAAAAAGGGGAGGCACCGTGGTCGAGTGGGTCTTAGGCGTCAACACTTCGTGATCCAGAAAGGTCGCGGCGTTCGATCCCTATAGTTAAGAAAACCTTGCTCGGCTCGGTGTTTGTGTCCCTGGGAAAGACACTTTTACTCCTATTTTCCCTCACTCCACCCAGTGTTTACAAGTGGGTACCAATCTCTGCTGGGGAAGTAATCATGGCGACAGACTAGCGTTACCTGGTCCCCCAAGGGGTGTTGAAAACACCATCAGTTTCGCTTAAACCGCTAACAGAAACCGGGATAAGCTTTCCGGCTCTATGGAGCCTTCTGGGCTCGAAAGAACAAACTTTTATTATATTAATTATTATTGGTTATGATATGATGATTTATTTATGATTATTGTTATGATGATGATGAATGAATGATTGTTATTATATTGATTATATTATTATGTTTATTCTTATTCCTTTTCTTAATTTCAGGGGGAAACGTCAATGCTACGAAGGATAAAACCATGCAGCTGATAAGTTCTGGACTTCGGCATGGCTCCGAAAACCATTGGGTGGGGGAAGGAGGGGTTTGAGTTTCAAAAAAAACCATTATGGGGGGGATGACAGAACGAACCCCTTTGAACGCTGTCAGGCTGTTCTTTCTGTGGGGCTGTAACATTGGCCAAAGACTCTTTCACGAGCAACTTACTAATCTATTATATCTTTTCTACTATGAACTAACACTTTGACATACTTAACATATTTTCGTTCTGGAGAAAAGACTACATATCAACGAATGGGCACCTTTGAAAACAGGTAACCGCTAACAACAACCTTGGGGGGACGCTATTCCCCCCCCCCCCCCTTCCCTTTTCTCTATAAAAGATGTGTGGTGTGGGGGGGGGTGGGGAGGGTGGGGGAGGGAAGGGGGAGGTAGGGGAGGGGGGGGGGAGGGGGGGGGTGGAGGAGCTTGGGGTGGGGTGGGCGGGGGAGGGGGGTGGGGGGGAGGGGGGGGGGGGGGGGGGGGGGGGGGGGTGGTGGGGGTGGGGGGGGGGGGGGGGGGTGGGGGAGGGTAGGGGGGGGGGGGTTTGAATAGTGTATAGTTGAGTAAGTGTGTATTATTTTAAAAATTTATATTACTTTTATTTATTTATTCTTTTATATCCGCAACATCAAAACTCGTGGCCATCTCTCATACCTTTTATCTATTATTTCACGTCTGGACATTGCCAATTTCTCGTTGGGCTGTCTTCCAGCATCATCTATCCACTCCCTTCAAACGATCAAAACTCTTGCAGCTCGAACTAGGTCCTCATAAAGAAAAAATCTGAGCACATTACCCCTCTCTTGCGATCCTCTCCACTGGCTGCCTGTGGCCACAAAAGAATAAACTATAAGATTCAGAAACTCTCTTTTACAAATGTCACCACAAACAGCACCTTCCTACCTCCGATGAATGCCGGCCGGTTTAAAAACCCCGGTTTCCAAAGGTCGCGGGTTCCCCCTTGGGTCCGGGGGGCCTTGGGAAAGAACAAATTATTTTTTATAAGGTTAAAGGGGGAAAAATTTTTTTGGGAAGATTGGGAAGATATTTAAGGGGGTAAAATTTTTTAAACCTTTCAAAGGGGAAAGTCCGGCTCAGGCCCTGGCTGAAAGTACTTTTTTTTTTAAAAATTTTTTTTAAAAAAATTTTTTAAAAAATTTTTATGGGGGGGGAGAGAATTTAATTTTTTTTTTTTTTTGTTTTTCCCTTTTTTCTTTTTCGGGGGGGAATCATCCAAAAAAAAATTTAAATTTGTTTTCCATTCGCCTTGGGGGGATTTTTTAACAAAAAAAAAAAAAAACCCAAAACCCTTGGGTTTTCCCTTCCCTTAAGAATTGTTGGGGGGGGAAAGGGGGGAAAAAAGGGTAAAAGGGGGGGGGGGGGTTTTTTTCCCCCCCCCCCCCAAAAGGGGGGGGGGGGGGGGGGGGGGGGGGGGGGTGGGGGGTTGGGGTTTTTTTTTTTTTATTTTTTATTTTTTAATAAAAATAAAAACCTTTATTTTTATTCTTTATCCGACTTTCAACTCTTTTGGCTTCTCCCAATCATTTCCCCAAAAAACCCTCCTCTTCAAACACCCCCCTTTCCCTCAAAAGAAAAATTCCCCCTTTTTCACCATTCCCTCCTTTGGCCCCCAAAATTTTTAAAAAATAACTTTTTTAAAAAGGGCTCCAAACAACCCCCAAAAAGCCCTTTATAAAATTTTCCCCCTTCATTCCGTCCCTTCACTCTGGCAGTTTCCTTGTGCTTACAAACACCTAGATTCAACCAGTCCACGTTGGGCCCTCGCTCTTTTTTCTGTTTTTTTGGTCCCTCGTTTGGAAAGGGCCCCCCTATCTCCTTCACCCAAAGGCCCTTTTTGTGCTCTTTTTAAATCTGGCCACAAACAAATTTGTTTTAAAAACCCAAAATTTCCTCTCCTGTTTCATTTTATAGCTACCCCCCTTTTCAAAAACCAAAAATTTCCCTCACCCTGCCAAAAGGGAAAAGTGTGTGTGTGTGTGTGTGATTTGGACTTGTTAAAACTCTACTTGCTTTGGGTTCATGACTGTGTAAGAAAGTTGATGCAAGCGCTTTGATTTGTCGTGCAAGATACAGCGCATTAAAATTTCCCTTTATTAAATTTTTATTTATAAGCAAATTTTTTTTTTAAGTGTGCGCAAAATTTTCTCTTGCATTGCACACAGGGCCCGTTTTTTTGTCTCATCCGAAGGGTTGTTTGGGGGGAATGTGTGTGAGAATGTGTGGTGGGGGGGGGGGGGGGGGGGGGGTTGTGGGGTGTTGTGAGGGGGGGGGGGGGGGGGGGGGGTGGGGGGGGGGGGGGGGGGGGGGGGGGGGGGGGGGGGGGGGTGGGGGGTGGGGGGGGGGGGGGGGGAAAGGGGGGGGGGGGGGGGGGGGGGGGGGGGGGGGGGGGGGGCCCCCCTGTGGGGAGGGGTGTAAATAAAAATTGGCTGGGGGTTGATGCTGTGTGTATGTATGTGGGGAGGGGTGGGATTT
>CM054157.1:30028799-30037884 GCA_028751875.1 Rapana venosa | reverse complement strand
TCTGTTTATCTATCTATCGTCTTTCTGTCTACTATCACTATTTTATCACTATCCGCGTTCGATCGTCGATCTATCTCTCCCCTCTATCTACATCTACATCTATCATCACATCTATCTATCTTCTATCTATCTATCTATCTATCATCTATCTACTGTCAAATCCATCTATTATCTGTCTATCTATCTATATATCTATATATCTATCTATCTATCTACCTATCGATCTATCTTTCTATTTACCTACTATCTGTCTGTCTGTCTATCTATCTATCTACCTCTCTCTCTCTCCCCTCTACACCACCACACACACACAACCCACACACACACAACACACACCACACACACCCCCACACACACCCCACACAAAACACCACACACACACACACACACAATTTGCAAACAGTTAGCGTAGTTGCTAGAACATTTAGCTCGCAATTTCATGGGTTTCATGGGTTCGGATTCACCGCCAGTATTGACTCGATTCCTGTGAAGGTTCTTCCGATGAGACTCTAAACCGATGTACCGTATACGAACAAACACAGAACATCTTGCGGACACGGTAAAACCTGTTTGGTGATGTTAGCAATGTAGGATGCTGGCAGTCTGCCTCTTTTCCTTCTACCCTAAACCGTTACCACTTTTATTACCTACGGTAAGGATAGCCTGGTGGTTACAGTGATGTATTCATGATCTCCTGACCCAGGCTTAATTCTCGTTTAAGAGGATTTTTTCGTCTTGAGTTAACATCAGTGCCGGTTCCACTCTCCCCAAAAGTCCTTCGGGTGAGACTATAAACCGAGGTCCCGTGTGCGAACACATGCAGAACATCTTGCGCACACGTTAAATCATGTCCTGCTTTTCGTAAGTGTAGGTCATTGTGTGCCGGTGGGAACAGATGACAGAGTTTACAAAACCGCATACACGCGGGGACTGGATGTAAAAAAGCACACAGATGCTTATTCCATCACCCCCGATATAAAAGAATAATTTAAAAAACATACCTTGAAAAACTGTAGTCATCAGATTTGTCTGTGTGTTTCTCTTTGAATGACGCTTGGAGCTTATAACTTTTTTTTGTCTTCTGTGAGTAGTTGATTTGATATATTATATTTTCATTGCTCAGTTTGTTCATACAGCATTTTCAACCTCTCTCCCCCTCCACAAACTGTATTTACAAGGCAGTTTCCATGCCCACATACCTTAAAAGGTTTAAAGTTTCATTCTGCTTCTTTTACATTGCTATATGTAAATATTTAAATTTCAAATTTTTTCATCGTTAATAATCATTGTAAACCCCTCCTCCCATCCGTCAACCATTTTGCAAGGCAGTTCCCATCCCTTCTTCTTCTTTCTTAAAGTTCCGTCTGGCCCCTCAACTCAATTGGCCCTATTCTTCCCGTTTTGGGTCCCCTCGGGCTTTTTGTTTTCCCATTTTTGCATTGTTTCGCCCTGGGAAATTTTGGCGTTTCCCCTTTCTCTTGTTTAAAATTTTGCCACTCCATACCCATTTTTTCCTGTCCAAGCCCTGATTTACCGGGAAAAATTTAGCTGTCCTTTCTCTGTGGTGTTAGAAGGGACTCTTTACCCAGCCATTCCATTTTTTGCATTAGTTTTTTTCTTTTTGTCCAAGAGATTTTCCTGATTCTCCGGATGAACCAATTTAAAGGGTTTCTGTCGCTTTCTTTCCTTTGGCTGGTACATTTTTTCCCCCGAAAAAATAAAAAAAAGGCCCCCAAAACATACTTTTCTTGGGGCTTATCTTTCGTTTTTGCTTTCAGTTTTTAAAAATTGCCTTAAGATTAAAACCGTTTCCTTTTGAATTTGTGCCACCCTCCTATTTTCAACCAATTTTTAAATTTTTACTTTCATTTTTCCTACGGCTTGTTGCGTGGTATAACATTTTTTGGATCAATGCACTGCCCCTTTTTTGTTGATTTTAAACCCTTTCTTTTCGCTTTCGCTTTTACTTTTAAAAAAATTTTTGGGTTTTTTCTTAAGAGGGTAAAGGACTGTGGTCTCTGTTTTCCAGGTTGTTGTGTTTGTCCACCTAACAAACCCCCTCTGATTTAATTTTTTTAAAATTATTTCATAAAAATTAAAAAATCGGGGGAAAACACGCAGCCCTGCCTCACCCCCCCAATTTCAAAAGACGTGTCATTGGACTCTAATGTTTCCTCCTTTTCCCAATATATGTTTTGGGACTGAATTTTTCCCGTCATGAATACCCCTCCCCAAAAAAAAAAAACATTCCTTTCTTGCAACCTTTTGATAGTCAATGAAACAGGGGACTCTTTCTGGACCCGAGGACTTTTCCATGAGATTTTAAATGCAAAGATTCTTTTTCTTCCCTTTGCTCCTGTCCAAATTGGTTTCATATTTCTTGGGAAATTTTTATTCCCTTTTTCCTTCAGGTATTGAAAAAACTTTGCATTACTTCACATTGTGAGTTTAATTCCTTACCCTTTTCCCTTGGGCCAAAATGTAAAAGGATTTCTTATATCTTTAATTTCCTTTCATTATATTTTAATATTTTTGCTGCCTTAACCCCACTTCATTTCCCCATTTTACCCCTCAAGGGGTAATCGCCTCGTTTCCCACTTTCTTTTTCTGTTTTCTGTCTACTTTCGTTCCATGATTTTGGGGCCTTTTTGCTTAAAATTTTTGGCCTTGCGTCTGGTATACCCCCCTCGGGATTCTGACCCCTTACAAATATTTCTTTTTCCCAGAGTAATCTATTTGTTTCCCCTGTTTTTGCGGGGTTTTTCCCTTCACATCTTTTGTTTTCACCATGTTTCATGAAACCACTTTTTTCCTTGCACCATTTGACCCCTTCCTCTTCATTCACTTTTTCTAACCAGTTTCATTCTTTAAATTTTTTTATTTTCCTTTTTTTTATTTTAAAAATTAATTTTTTTTCCCTTTTTTTTTATTAAAATTTCTTTTTTTTATTATTTATATTTTTTTTTCCCTCTTGTTTTTTTTTCATTTTCTTTGTTTAATTTTTTTTATTTTTTTTTTTATTTTTTTTTTTTTACTTTTTTTCTTTTTTTTTTTTTTTTAAATTTTTAAATTTTATTTTTTAAATTTTTTTTTCATTCCAATTTTTCAGATTTTCAAATTTTTTTTTTTTTAAATTTTTATTTTTTTTTTTTCCCCACTTTTTTTTTTTTTATTTTTAAAATTGTTTTTAATTTTTTTTTTTTTTTTTATTTTTTATTTTTTTTTTTTTTCCCTTGTTATTTTTTTTCCTCCCTTTTGAATTGGGTCACCCTTATTATTCGATATCTTGAGACTTCTTTTGCTTCATTCCCTTTTTTCGATTTTTTCAAAAACTCCCAAATTTCTGCTCATTTTTTATCCATCCCACTTCCTTTAAAAGGGTTTTAAAGGGTTTCACACACTTCCTTTACCGGTCCCCTCGAAAGCAAGTTTGATATTTTATTTTCATCTTTAATTTTGTTCATACAACCTTTTAAACTTCCTCCCCACCCCTAAACCCAACCGTATTTAAAAGCCATTTCCCAGCCCACGTGCCAAAAAAAAGGGTTTTCAGGTTTCATACAAAACTCCGTTAATTTTGTCATCGTAAAAACTTCATCTTTAAAGTTGTTCATACAACATCTTCAACCCCTTCTCCCCCACTCCACCAACTACTTTTGAAAGCCAATTACCACAACCCCTTTGCTAAACTAGACGGGGAATCTGACATTCTCCCAAAGGGAAGACTGGCGGGATGGTTAAAAAATTTTGGGGGCCCAAAACAAGTAAACCGTAGTTCGGGGTTTCGTTTCCCACCTCCCCTTTCTTCCCATTTGCCCCCCCAAAATAAACTAATTCAAAGTCCTTCGATGAGACTATAAACTGAGGCCCCCTGTGCAAAGCAGCAAACATCTTCGCACATGTTAAAACCTTTTTCCCCTTTTCGAAAAATAGGCCATTGTGGTCCGTGGAACAATGACAAAAAATTTTCAAAACGGGATACACACGGGGCCGGATGTACAAAAAAACACACGAACTTTTTCCCCTCATCCTCGTATAAAAAAAAAGTCACGAGCCTTTTATTTGTTGCTTACAAATTACGCTATAAAAATTTTATTGTTTTTATTAGTATAGTACTAAATAATCAGTAATATGTACTATTTTTATACTACTACTACACTACACACTACTACTACTACTACTACTACTACACTACTACATACAACTATTACTACTACTACAACTACTAATACTACTACACTACACGACGACTATAGACGACGACGACGACGACGACGACGCCTACACTTTTTCTACTACTCTTTACACTACACTTTTCTACACTACTTTTACTACTACACTACAAAATTTTATACACTACACTACTTTTACTACACTACTACTACTACTTTTTCTACTACACAATGCACTACTACTACTACACTGCACTATACACACTACACTACTACTACAACTACTACTACACTACACCTTAAAATACTATACACTACACTACTACTCACTAACTCTACTACACACTACCACTACCACCACACCACTACCACTACTACACTACTACTACTACTATACTAACTACTACTACTACACTACAACACTCTACTACTACACTACCCGTCTACACTACCATACTTAAATAAAAGTACTACACAATACTACATACTACCAGTGACTAGGGTTTGGCCCCAAAAAGGGAGGATGGAAGCGTTTTGTTCGCCCCCACACCGGTGGGGGTAATGGCTAATGAACTACACTACATACAAATACTACTACTAAATATACTACAACACTACTACATACTACACACTACTACTACTATACTACAGAACTACTACACTACTACTACAGACACTACTACAATACTACTCTACAACTACTACTACACAACACTACAGTACACTACACTACTACTACTACTACACTGTCATACTACTACTACACACTACTACTATACTAAAATACACACTAACTAACTACAAATACTACTACTACACACAATCACTACTACAAAAGTACACACTACTACTACTACACTGTACTACACTACTCGTACAAAACTCTACTAAAATACACACTACTACTACTACTACTACTACAACACTGTACTACTACACACACAGTACTTTCACTACTACTACTACACACTGCTACAAAACACAAAAGTTACTACTACTACTACTACACAAATACTACTACTACTACTATACAACAACTACTACTCTACTACTACACAGTACTATACTAAATACTACTACTACTACACACTACACTACTATACATCTACTACTACTACTACATACACACTACACTACTACAACTCAACTACTACTACTATACTACTACTAAATACAGTACACACTACTAACACTACAACAAATACTACACAACTACTACATTTACACACTACACACTACTACACTGCACTACTACAAGTCTACACACTACTACTACACGCTACACTACTACATTAAAACTACTACACAAATACTACTACTACTACTACTACACACTTCTACTACTACTACACTACTACTACAAAACCCACTACTACTACCCAAATACACTACTACACTACTACTACTACACAAAACTGCACTCTACACAAACTACTACACACTACTACTACACTCACTACACTACTACACTACTACGACACACTACAAACTCTACTACTACTACAAATACAACTACTACTACTACACTACTCTACTACTACAACTACTACAAATACTACTACACTACTACTACTACACTACTAACACAGTACTACCCACTACTACACGACACTACTACTACTACTACAGTACTTCTACTACTACACTACTACACTTTTCCTTACTTTTACTATCAAAATACTACGCTATTACTCTTTACTACTAAAACTACTACTACTACACTACTACACTATAAAATCACTACTTACTAAATACCTACTACTACTACTATACTACTACCTACCCACTACTACAAAAGACTACACACTACTACGCTACTAACACTACTACTACTACTACTATACTACACTATTTCTACTCACTACACTACTACTACTAGCCACTACACATATGACTCTCACTACTACCTACTACTACACTACTACTACTACTACACTACTCTACTATTACTATCACACCACTACCACTAGCATACCACACCCCAAAAACAACTAAACTACCCCCACACCACTACACTACTCTACTACTACACTAACTATACAACCACTACTAAACACTACTCTACTCACTACTACACTACACCCCGTACTTCCCACAAATACACCCACTACTTCTGCCTACTTTACACTATACACTACTGCTATTACCTATTTCTACTACAACTATACACTACACTACTCTTTTCACACTACTACTACACTACTACTAGCCTACTACTACTACTATGACTACTAACGACTACTACGACTACTACTACTACTACTACTACTACTACTACTACTATCACTACCACTACCACTAGCACTACCACTACCACTACTACAACTATTACTACCACCACTACCACTACTACTACTTCTACTACTACTACTACTGCTACTACTACTACTACTACTACTACTACTACTTCCACCACTACCACTACCACTACCACTACCACTACCACTACTACTACTACTACTACTACTACTACTACCACCACTACCACTACCACTACCACTATAATAATAATAATAATGTATGGAATTTATATAGCGCTGAATCTTGTAAAGCAACAAATCAAAGCGCTCAGATTTTATTTCATACCACTTTAAGTCACGGCAGATTTCTCTCCGTGAAATTCGGGCTGCTCTCCCCGGGGAGAGCGGGAGAACGCGTCGCCACTTAGCGCTGCGCCACCCTTTCACCCTTTTTTTTTTTTCTGCAGCTGTATTTGTTTCCCTATCACTACTACTACTACTACTACTACTACTACTACTACTACTACTACTACTACTACTACTACTACTACTACTACTACTACTACTACTACTTCCACCACTACAACTACCACTACCACTACTACTACTACCACTACCACTACCACTACAACTACCACTACTACTACTACCACCACTACCACTACCACTACTACTACTACTACTACTTCTACTACTACTACTACTACTACTACAACCACCACTACCACTACCACTACCACTACTACTACTACTACTACTACTACTACCACTACCACTACCACTACTACCACTTTACAACTACTACTACTACTACTACTACCACTACTACAACTAACTACTACTACTACTACCTTACAACTACTACTACTACTACTACTACTACTACTACCACCACACACCACCACCACTACCACCACTACTACTACTACTACTACTACTACTACCACTACCACTACACTACACTACTACTACTACTACTACTACTACAACTACTACAACTACTACAACTAATCCACAACCACTACCACTACCACCACTACTACTACTAACTACTACTACTACTACTACTACTACTACTACTACTACTACTACAACAGTACTACTACTACTCTACTCCTACTACACTAACTACTACAATACCACCACTACCACTACCATACCACTACTACCACTACTACTACTACAACTAACTACTACTACTACTACTACTACTACTACTACTACTAACTACAGTAACCACTACCACTACCACTACTACTACTACTACTACCACTAACCACTACTAACCACTACCACTACCACTACCACTGCTACTACCACTACCACTACCACTACCACTACCACTACGACTACTACTCCCAGACACCGTGCTCTACCCATTCTCCCACCTGCACAGGCTCGCTTGCCCACAACCTGGCCGAAGTCGGAGAGACTGGCGAAGCTGCTGACCAGGTGGACGAACTCCGGGGTGTCGTTGGTGGCCATCTGCCCGAGCTCCCACCTGTCCAGTCTGGTGCCCACCCCCACGGCGAACATCAGGATGCCCTCCGCCCGTGCCTGGCTGGCCTCCTGAAGGTCAGCGTGACATTGTGCAGGTAGGGATGGGGTGGTGGTGGTGATAGTGGTGGGGGACAGGGTAGCCTAGTTGTTAGCGTAATGTGCTGGTGAACTGCTGACCCGGCTTCAATTCCCGTTCAAGAGGAATTTTTTTCCTCTGGAGTTAATATCAGTGCAGACTCCACTCTCCCCGAAAGTCCTTCGGGCGAGACTATAAACCGGGGTCTTGTGTGTGAACGCACGCAGAAAACCCGTACCGCATTTCGGTAGAGTAGGACATTGTGTGCTGGTGGGAACGGATCAGAAAATGGACAAAACTGCATACACCGGGGATTATATGAAAAAAGTACGTGAGTGCTTATTCCATTATATTCGAAATAAAAGAATAAAATAAACAAATAAATGAATAAATAAATAAAAGTGGTGTTGGAGGTGGTGATGATGGTGGTGATGGTGTTTGTAGTAGTGGTGGGGTGGTGGTGGGGAGATGGGGGGGGTAGTGGTGGTGGGGGTGATGGGGGTGGGGTTTTTGTGATGGGGTGATGGTGGGGGGGGTGATGGTGGTGGTGGTGGGTGGTGGTGTTTATGGGGTGTTGTGGTTTTGTGGTGGTGTGGTGGTGGGGTGGGGGTGGTGATGGTGGTGATGGTGGTGGTGATGATGGTGGAGTTTTTAGTGGTGGTGGTGGGGGGTAATGGGGTGGTGGGGTTTTTAGTGGGGGTGGTGGAATGGTTTGTTGTGGTGATGATGGTGGTGTTGTGGTGGTGGTGGGAGGGATGGGGGTGGTGGTGATGGTGGGGTTTGTGGGGGTGGTGTGTTGTGGGTGGGGGTGGTGGATGGTGATGTTTGTGGTGGTGATGGTGGTGGTGTTGTGGGGGTGGTGGTAGTGATGGTGGTGTTTGTGGGGGTGGGGGTGGTGGTGATGGTGGGGGAGTTTATGTGGTGCTGGGGTGTTTTTGCTGTTGGGGGTGGTATTGTTTTGTTGTGGTGGTGGTGTTAGTGAGGTGGTAGTGGTCATGGGGTTGGTGGGGGTAGTGGTGGTGGTGGGGTAGTGGTGATGGTGGTGATGGTGGTAGTGGTAGTGGTGGTGGTTGAGTTGGGGGTAGTATGGTGGTGTG
>CM054157.1:30011299-30026299 GCA_028751875.1 Rapana venosa | reverse complement strand
TTCTAAAGGCTTTACCCAAATATAAAGCAAGGCTGCGCACAATCTCAGGATGACTAGATACCATGAGTAGACAGAATCTAAATAACTTAGGCTGTCTACTATACTTTACCGGAATGTAATTCTGTCTAACATCTTCTAATACCGGGCAGCACAGCACAAAATAAACATCATCTTCCACTGTTTGCTTACATAATGGGCATAGCAACCTGAGGTTATCATCATCATGTTCTATTTATCTAAATTTATAAACATTTATGTCTGATACACCAAGTCTAAACTTAGACATAATTCTTTTCAAATGTATGTCCATATCAAACTTTAGATAAGGTTTGATATCGTGTGAACCTATAAATTGTCTATACATTTGAAATCTTTCGCTGCTTTGTATATGACCACTCCACTTCTGCCAACGGCAGTCAATCAATCTTTGCCTGAAAACGTTGATGAGAGAGAGAGAGATAGAGATAGAGAGAGAGAGAGAGAGAGAAGAGAGAGAGAGAGAGAGAGAGAGAGAGAGAGAGAGAGAGAGAGAGAGAGAGAGTGATTGAGAGAGACAGAGCAGACAGACTGACAGACTGATATTCAGAGAGAGACAGAGCTAAAGGGATGTGTGCATACGTGTGTCTGAGCGCGCGCGTGTGCGTGTACACACCCACACACACACATTGTCTACTTAAAAATCAAACCTGAGCATTAGACAATTACAACAACAACAAAAATGTTGACGACAACAACGACAAGGAATACAACGAAGACAACAACAATTATAACGAAGACACCACCACCACCACCACCAACAACAACAACAATAACAACAACAACGATGACGACGACGACGACGACGAGGAAAACACAACGAAGGCAACAAAAACAATAACGAAGACATCAACAACGACAAACGCACAATAACAACAAAATCAACAGCAGCAGCAGCAGCAGAACCACCACCACCACCACCACCACCACCACCACCACCACCACCACCAACACCACCACCAACACACCACCACCACCACCACCACACATTACAACCAACACCACCCCACCATTACCACCACCACCAACACCACCACCACCCACCACCAACACCAACACCAACACCACCACCACCGCCACCATCATCACCAATACCACCACCACCACCACCACCAACACCACCATCACCACCACCACCACCACCATCACCACCACCACCACTACCACCACCACCACTACCACCACCACTACCACCACCACCACCACCACCACCACCACTACCACCACCACCACTACCACCACCACACTACCACCACCACCACCACCACCACCAACAACAACAACAACAACAACAACCAACAACAACCTACCTTTGCTGAAGGAGACGACGGCTACACGGGTGGTGGACGGGGAGATGTGGAACTGCTCAATGACCTCCTGCACAAAGCCCAGCTCCAGCGGAAAGTCCAGGGGATAGATGGACCGCGAGGTGTCCACCAGAAACACCAGCTCTGCCGGACCCCGGCAACGTACCACCGGCTGCTTGACCGCTGGTTTGGCTGTGACAAGAAAACAACAAACAACAAAAGCAACGTAACTATAATAGTCATAATAATGATGATACGGTGAGGTCTGGTGGGATGGGATTAAAATGGTTAAGTGGACGGACACAATATTGATTCGAAAATTGCAGATCAGAGTATATTTACACAGGGGGTGATTTTAGGTAGGAGGTAAAGGAGTCCCATAACCTATAAGGTCGTAGGGGAGCGAGGCGTCAGAGACCTCACTTCTCTAGGGCCAGCATATTGAGGGCGGCGTTCATCTCCTCGCCCTCGCTGCTTTACCTTCCCTGACCCTAAAGAGGGCAGGTACCCATTTGCAGCTGGGTGAACTAAGGGAACCTTCCTGAAGCCAAGGCACGCAAACGGTCACCCATCCAACTGGTAACCACGCTCGACGCTGCTTAACTTGGCTGGGGGAAAGCGAGTGCTCCGACCACTGAGCTATCCCGTCCCAGGGGGTGATTTTGGAATACGTAAATGACAGACAGGCAGACATAGAAAGCTAGATAGGTAGGTACGAAGGTAGGTAGATAGATGAGTAGAAAGAAAGACAGACAGACAGACAGATATAGGTAGATACATACATAGATAAATACAAAGATACAGAGATAGATGCATAGAAAGACAGAGAAAATTACAGATAGATAGATGGATAGACAGACAGACAGACAGACAGATAGATAGATAGATAGATAGATAGACAGATAGACAAACAGATAGATAGATAGATGGATAGATAAATAAATAGATAGATAGATAGATAGATAGATAGATCGATAAACAATTATTTTCATTTTACATAGTTTTTCTACAATTTCTCGAAAAAACCCACATCTTGACAACTTTTGCAACCCTATAATAAGACATCTAGCCAGCAGCAGTTTTCACCAACCCCCACCCCCCTTCCCCCAACCCTTCACCAACCCTTGACCTTCTCACCTGAGCAGACCTCAGGGGCCAGAGTCTGGGTGAGGGCATGGAGGCCGTCAAAGCTGTCCACGGAGAAGACGAAGTGCCTGTTGTTGAGGGTGGCCACCTGACCCAGCTCCTCATAGTCCATGTACCTGCCCACGCCCACGGCAAAGAGCAGGATGCCCTCCTTCTTCACCTTCGCCGCCTCCTGCAGACACCACAGTCACCGTTCATCCCTGAGAAGTAGTTTATTTTTCTCACTTGCTGAGTCGTTAAGACCATTCGACTTCAATCCCGTGGGTCCATGAAGCCGTGAACCTGAATCTTGGTGGCGTCTGGTGAACTAAGGGGTGGGAGTTTTACGACCTCTCAGGCCAAGTGCAGACCTGCCAGTGCCTTGATTCCTTTTTGTGTGCATATATACACGCAGAGGATCAATTATGTACATCAAAGATCCCGTTATACGTGTCAGCGTTCGTTGGGTTACGGAAACGCGAACGTACCCAGCATGCATCCCCGAAGAGTCAGAATGTAGCTACCATCATAGTTCACAAAAATGGTCGCATACGTCAAAATCTCACCTTTGCTGAACCTCGGAGCTCTAGCCGAGGAAAGAAAAGAAGACTCTCACATAAGAGAAACACAAGAAGTGACTTGCCGATATCAGTCCTCAAGGGGAAGGTTGCGGCAAAGAGAAAGCAAGGAAGGCCAGCAACATCCTCCATGGACAACATCACTGACTCTGGCAACACACTGGGGCTCCAAGACATCACACATAGGAGCAGTTCGTGTCACCTTGTGATAGTCTATGTACAAAAAAATGAGCATCCTATCGTCGTCTACAATGATGGAGACAGGTGACAGGTGATATTCTCCCTAGGCGTGTTTACAATGTCCATACTGAAACCTGCAAGCAGTTGTTGGGTTGCTAGGTGTTCCCCAGCTTAACATCCTGAGGGTACCTCAGAATAATGAGCACTGTCTCACTCTTTACACCTGGAAATCACGGTAAAACCTTGAGTACACACTGGACGAGAAATTAAGTGTACAGCTGTTTTCAAGTACCTTGCCACAATCACACCTAGCCATTATTTCGATTTTGGAAGATGTTTTTCTTCCCTAAATGGAGTGTATCGGTTGTTATGTGTGGAGCTTTTCAAAGATAAAGACAGTCTCAACATAACAGTTGATGGCATTTCAGTATGTAAGCATATGCCTATCTACTTTAAGAAGGTGAAGGTGTCCCATAACCTATAAGGTCGAAGGGGAGCGAGGAGTCAGAGACCTCACTTCTCTAGGCCAGCATATTGGGGGCGGCGCCCATCTCCTCTCCCTCGCTGTTTTACCTTCCCTGACCCTAAAGAGGCAGGTACCCACATTTACAGCTCGGGGAACTAAGGGAACCTTCCTGAAGCCAAGGCGTACAAACGGTCACCTATTCAACTGGTAACCACGCTCGACGCTGCTTAACTTGGCAGGGGAAAGCGAGAGCTCTGACCACTGAGCTGTCCAGTCCCCCTACATGAACAACCGGGCCGAAAACTTACAGGGGAGGACAAGACCATTCTGCTCTTGATGAAACCACGCAATTACTGGGCACTGGTACATTCCATCTTTAGAGATATGCGCAAGGCATCAGCACCGAACTAACAGCACAGCGAGGAAGAAGAGCATCAGCTATGGAAGTGAGGTGCTATTGCAAGATTGCTTGACTGGAACTGACTCTCTTTCTTAACTGCCTGAGGAGTCGCAAAGGCATTGCTCTGAAATTTTCAGACAGTATCTTGGGCAAGAAGAAACTTGCAGAGTCTATCCATCTCCAGGTTGTAGGGTACAGACTGGGTGTATTGTGTCATCCATCCCAACAGCCTTGGATGTTCAACTCTTCTACGACAGGCAGATGATCTCTGTGTGCCTTTGCATGGGGGTACCTCGATTTACAGTTTCATCTGAAGGGCTTTCGGGGACCAGAGTCAGTGCCGATGTCAGCTCCAAGAGACAAATCTCTTTGAACTGATTTCTCAGCCGTGAGTCGAAGTCCCGTCCTCTGTTTACGTCAGATCACTAATTTGACTTTTGTGTCTCTGTCTCTATCTCTGTATGTCTCTGTCTCTGTCTGTCTGTGTTTTATCTGTTTGTCTCTCTCTCTCTCTCTCTTTCTCTGTCTCTCTCTCTTTCTCTGTCTCTTCTCTCTCCCCCCCCCCCCCCCCCACCACCACCGTGTCTGTTAATCTCTCCCGAAAGGGAAAGAGTAAGTTATGAGATAAATGATTGCAACCAAATTTAAGAGAGCCAAGCAGACACAGACAGATAATATGCAACTAACTATCCACCCACCCACCCAGCTAAACCACCCAGCCAAAACCAACCAGCCATCCAGACAGCCAAACCAACCACCCACCTAACCAGCCAAGCCACCCAACCACCCACCCAACCATCCAAGCCAAACCAACCAGCCAACCAACAGCCACAAACTACATGTAAACCCCCCCCCCCCACCCCCATTTCTCACCTGCAGAGCTTTATAGCGGTCGGACGCCCTGCCGCTAGTGATGTAGATGATGATGCGCACAGCTCCCTCACGGCCTTGTCGAGCGAGGAGTCCACGGGCGTGTTTGAGGGCCTGGTGACTGTCCATACGACCTCCATGACTGAAGGGGATCTTGCCCACAGCTTCCTGCATCCTGGATGCTGACCGGTACTGGCTCAGGCCGAACTCTTCCCGGTAACCTGTGGGGCAGGACACAGGGTGAGATGGAAACATCGAGGAAAAATGTGTCAGATGTGTTCGTCTTTCGAAGCTGATAAAGATATACAAACTATTTTCGCGCGTTTTAAAGGATATTGAGTGGAAATTGGTGATAGAAGAAGTCTGAGATCAATATGAAAAGTAGCTTTTTTGTGTCTTTCGAGATTATGATATGTATCAGTGTGCCTGTCTGTATTGCAATTGCCCTTCATGGGATGACTGAAGTGTTTTTGACTGGACTTGACTTGAGACTGGATTGTTTTCAAGGAAGACAGAGACATTACTGATCCTCATGTTTCTAACCAACTAGTATGCAGGATTTTTTTTGTTTCTCGGGTCGATCTCCGAGGTCTCACTAATGGTGAGATTTTTGCGTATGAGACCAAGGTAGCTACATTCCAACTTCAGGGATGACGTCTAAACACAACTTGTGTGTGTGTGTGTGACTGTGTGTGTGTGTGTGTGTGACTATGTGTGTGTGTGGTGTGTGTGTGTGTGTGAGTGTGTGTGACTGTGTGTGGTGTGTGTGTGTGTGTGACTGTGTGTGTGTGTGTGTGTGTTGTGTGACTGTGTGTGTGTGACTGTGTGTGTGTGTGTGTGTGTGTGTGTGAGTGAGTGTGTGTGACTGTGTGTTTGTGTGTGAGTGTGTGTGACTGTGTGTGTGAGTGTGTGTATGAGTGTGTGTGTGAGTGTGTGTGAGTGTGTGTGTGTGTGCGTATCAATCTGCCTGTCAGTATTGTAATTGCCCTTCATGGGATGATTAAAGTGTTTTTGACTTTGACTTTTGACTTGACTTGACTTCGAGTGTGTTTGTGAGTGTGTACGCAGTTTTAACAATAACTATCATCCATCCCTACCTACACATAATGGCCAACTCTTCCGAAAGGCTGAATTAGTTTGAAGGTGTGCGCAAGATGTTCTGTGTGCGTTCTCACATGGAACCTCCGCTCATAGTCTCATCCAAAGGAACACGCGGGGGAATGCAGTCAGTACTGATGTTAACTCGCCTGGGCTTTATCACAGTTCTTGATTAAACCATTGACGCTGCGGGCAACAGCAAAGTGAGAGGCTGTATGACCAGTGGCTTTCCCACTCATGGATTTCCACTTTACAGCTTAGTCTTTAGTGATCGACTATGACTCTCTAACTAGGAGGCTTGACTCGCACAGTCCTTATGTGCTGCAGCCCTTGGGGCTAGTTGGCCTTTGGAGAACATCTCCAACGCTGACTGTCCTTATGCCCACTTGGCCGAGAGAGTGGGGATGTACTGTGGGCACGCATCTCTACTATAATCAAATTTCTGCCCAATTTCCAAAACAGCAGCTGCCTCCTCTGCTGTTTTGGAGGTCATCGTCGAAAACGACGGACTAACATAGATATAGATAAAGATATACAAACGATTTTCGTGCTTTTTAAAGGATATTGAGTGGACATTGGTGATTGAAGAAGTCTGAGATCAATATGAAAAGTAGCTTTTTTGTGTCTTTCGAGATTATGATACGTATCAATGTATCAATGTGCCTGTCAGTATTGTCATTGCCCTTCATGGGATGACTGAAGTGTTTTTGACTTGACTTGACTTGACTTGAGACTGGATTGTTTTCAAAGAGGAGAAAGACAATACTGATTCTCATGTTTCTAACCAACCAGTATTCAGGGTCTTTTTTGGTTTCTTGGGTCGATCTCCGAGGTCTCACTAATGGTGAGATTTTTGCGTATGAGACCAAGGTAGCTACAATCGACTTCAGGGATGACGTCTAAACACGACTTGTGTGTGTGTGTGTGTGTGTGTGTGTGTGTGTGTGTTGTGTGTGTGTGAGTGTGAGTGTGTGTGACGTGTGTGTGTGTGAGTGTGTGTGTGTGTGTGAGAGTGTGTGTGTGTGTGTGTGCGTATCAATCTGCCTGTCAGTATTCTAATTGCCCTTCATGGGATGATTAAAGTGTTTTTGACTTTGACTTGACTTTGAGTGTTTGTGTGTAAGTGTGTACGCAGTTTTAACAATAACTATCATCCATCCCTACCTACACACAATGGCCAACTCTTCCGAAAGGCTGAATTAGTTTGAACGTGTGCGCAAGATGTTCTGTGTGCGTTCTCACATGGACTCTCCGTTCTTAGTCTCATCCAAAGGAACACGCGGGGGGGAATGGAGTCAGTACTGATGTTAACTCAATGTGGGGAAAATCCCTTGCCTGGGTGTCTGGTGGTGGCTGAACCCCTGGCTGTCAGACCATTAGCTCAACGCTCTAACCACTAAGCTCTCCTGTCTCCTCTAAATACACTCTGATTCTCATGCTTCTTAAAGACGTCGAGTGACAGGCACTAAGTAATGTAGGGAACACAGTAGAAGATTTGTTTTTTTCGTTGTAGAAAATAACACAATGAGCCTCATGTTTCTTTTAACTAGTCATTATACAGGGATATGACAGGAATGGTAGCTGAGGAAGTACTACATCAAACTGCTTCATAAAAAAGGGAAACAGGGAAAGCTCCTATGTTGTCCATACGCGTGCACAGCAGCAAGTACAGACGTTTTGAGAGAGACAGACAGACAGACAGAGAGACAGACAGACAGTCAGACAGACAGAAAAAAGAATGAGATTGAAGCCTACACACAGACCAACATCAAACAGACAGACCAAAACAATACACACCTACACCTACACGCACACCTACACACCAAACAACACAGACCATCACACACACACAGACCAACACACACACCTCCCTTCCCTTCTCCTCCCTCCCTCCTCTTCTTCCTCCCCCCCCCCCCCACCCCCCCCCCCCATCGACAAAGACCCCACACACCACACACCACAAAACAGAAACCCCTGACCCTACTGTAGGGGACAGCAGCGAAACGTGTGGTGGAGGGAGACCCGGGGAAATGGTCCCTCACCTCCTGCACAAACTCCAGCTGAAAGGGGGAAATTTCCCCATAGTAGATGGCCGTGAGTGTCCAGAAGAAACACAATGTCCGCTGCACGCTTACATTGAACCACCCTTTTCCGTGCTGGCACTGGCACTGAAAATGTAGATACGATTCAGTTCAATTCAATTCAAACCGAATCAATTCAATTCAATTCAAATCAAATCAAATCAATTCAATTTAATTCAAATACTGTAGTTTCTCACAAACAGAGAAGTTCATGTTGGTCACAAACAGAGAACTTCATGTTTGTCACAAACAAACAGAGAAGTTCATGTTTGTCACAAACAGAGAAATTCATGTTGGTCACAAACAGAGAAATTCATGTTGGTCATAAACAGAGAAATTCATGTTGGTCACAAACAGAGAAATTCATGTTGGTCACAAACAAACAGAGAAATTCGTGTTGGTCACAAACAAACAGAGAAGTTCATATTGGTCACAAACAAACAGAGAAATTCATGTTGGTCACAAACAAAGAAGTTCATGTTGGCCACAAACAGAGAAGTTCATGTTGGTCACAAACAGAGAAGTTCATGTTGGTCACAAACAAACAGAGACGTTCATGTTGGTCACAAACAGAGAAGTTCATGTTGGTCACAAACAGATAAATTCATGTTGGTCACAAGCAGATAAATTCATGTTGGTTGCAGGACACGCAGTAAACAAACAAAGGTTCATCACATGAAAGTAAAAGACAGCATCCCAATAGTGGCACGCACGCATCGCAAAATAAAAAAAAGTACCTCCAAACAAATTTTTGGTTTGGTTTGTACCTTGGCTTAAGTTCCCTGGTTTACCTATGGTGATATTTTTGTGTATGTTACCATTTTTGCTCACGGGTAAGGTAGCTGGACTTCGACTTCGGGGCTGATGCTTTAACCTCAACATAATGTTTACTACCCGTACAGGTTTTTAAGGTGTTGGTATTTTCTTTTAACCATATCCATTCTACTGGTGCACAATGGCCCTTTGTTCTATTCTGGTTTTTTTTTGGTGTCGTTCCTTGGCTAGACCTCCCAGGTCCACTAAAGATGACACTTTGCCTATGCGACCGTTTTTTGCATGCCCACGATGAAAGGTACCTGCATTCCGTCCGACTTCATTCATGTTTTCTCACCT
This sequence comes from Rapana venosa, assembly GCA_028751875.1. NCBI lineage: Eukaryota > Metazoa > Mollusca > Gastropoda > Neogastropoda > Muricidae > Rapana > Rapana venosa. Next base: position 30,017,045 of record CM054157.1, on the reverse strand, counting down.
GTACAGATATTTTTGGGTCATTCACGTTCTCTCTCTCTCTCTCCTCTCTCTCTCTCCTTCTCTCTCTCTCTCTCTCTCTCTCCTCTCCTCTCTCTCCTCTCTCCTCTCTCTCTTCTCTCTCCTCTCTCTCTCTCTCATCTCTCTATCTTCTCTATCTATCATCCTACTCTCTATCTATCTATCTCTCTATCTATCTCTCTATCTGTATCTATCTCTCTATCTATCTCTATCTATATATCTATCTATATATCGCTAGGGCAAACACTATGAAGCCATTATTAAGTCTGTATAAACGTGCTCTTAAACTGGTTCTTCTGAAAAAGACTACCTTACTATAAGTGGATTATACTCAGTTAAATATTCTTCCCTTACACCAAAGACTAAGATTTAACAAAGGCATCATGATGTTTAAGATAATGACAGGAACTTTTCCCTCATCCTTAAAAAACAATTCCCAATGAATCATTCCAGAAATTCTGAAAAAGCCATGTGTCCCAACCCAGAATAGATTTGTTCAAATCTAGTTTTACTTTACTCAGGCCCTGTGCGTGGAACTCCCTTCCTGATCATTTAGACAACACCAATCATTAACAATCTTCAAAAAATCATCTTTTTATCCACTTGATGCATCAAAATAAAAATCCACAATTGATCTGTTGGAAACAAAGTAAATATATCCTCCCTTGCATTATACCAAATTATCCTCTCTCTCCTCTCTCTCCTCTCTCTCCCCACTCTCTCTCCTCTCTCTCTCTCTCTCTCTCTCTCTCCATCTCTCTCTCTCCCCTCTCTCCCTCTCTCCTCTCCTCTCTCTCCCCCTCCCCCCCCCCCCCTCTCTCCTCTGTTTAAGTGGCGTTTTACTGTATATCCGAAGTATCAGTGTCGTATCGACAACACACCCTATGAAAAAATTCACACCCACCCTCTCTGCTACTATCAATTACACGGCGTATTATGCAATTTGAAGTACTGCCACTGATTGCAAACAGCCCAAACTGCACTTCTCCAAATTTTCTCACGTCTGGACATTGCAATTCTCTTTTAGCTGGTTGCCACAACATCTAATCCACCCCTTTCAACGTATACAAAAACTCCACAGCTCGACTAGTTTTTCAGAAAGAAAAATCGAGCACATTACCCCTCTCTTGCGATCTCTCCCACGGCTGCCTGTGCCACGAGAGTAGATTATAAATCATACCCTCTGTTACAAATGTCTCCACAAAACGCACCCTCCTACCTATTGAATTTTAACCTGTACACTCCTTCACGTTCCCCTCCGATCTACTCGCAGATATTTGTGCCAACGTATACCAAAGATTTCAACCAATCCACTGTTGGCCTCCGCTCATTCTCTATTTCTGGTCCATCCATCTGGAACAACCTTCCTCTCTCTCTTCGCCAAAAACCTAGTTAGGGACATTTTTAAATCCACCTCAAAACATATTTATTTCAAACCTAAGACTTCTCCCCCTCCTGTTTCATATCTAACCCATGTTCATCACCCTGCTAAAGTATACGCCTGTGCGAGTATATGTGTGCTTTGAAAATCATTTGACTATTGAAATTTTATTTCATAGATTTTGTCTGCATCGCACCATGTTTGTAAATATCTGTTTGTTTAAACTTTTGATTATTTATCATTGATTGCATGACTGTGTAAGATTAGGTTGAATGCATGCGCTTTGATTTGTCTTTGCAAGATATAGCGCTATATAAGTTCCATTTATTATTATTATTATTGTGTTATTGAAAAATGACTCTAAAAATGAATTTTCCATTATCCTACTTCTTTATAATGACTTTAGGACGATCTTAACATTAACAATATTAAATCACAGTGAGTTCTAATGGTGATAGTATTGATGAATTGAAAACTATATTCAATATCATATGGATTTAAAATGCACTGTGCTCTCTCTCTCTCTGACACATTTTTGGCTACGTATGGAAACATAACTTGTGTGATGAAAATTTTTCTTTTTTCCCTCCCACTTGTGTATTGTGGCCCAGTGGCCGATGTACATTAAACAAGTTCCGAGTTCCCAGTTCTCTCTCTCTCCTCTCTCTCCTCTCTCATCTCTCTCTCCTCTCTCCTCTCTCTCTCTCCTCCTCCTCTCTCTCTCTCTCTCTCTCCTCTCTCTCTCTCTCCCTCTCTCCCTCCCCCTTTTCCTCCTTTTCTCTCTCTCTCTCTCTCCTCTCTCTCTCTCTCTCGCCCTCTCCTTTTATTATTTGCTTTATTAATTTAATCGTCGTATTTACAATTTGTATCCTTGAAAGCTTTATTTTAGATTTAATATTCAGTTCTAAAACCCTAAATTGACTGTATTAAGATTCAGTGAATGTTTTTATTTGATATCTTGTTTGAAACGTACCAATTATGTATAGCTAATTTCCAAAATGCAGATGTCCTTCCTATGACTATACATATATTCATAAAGATTTTATGTTGACATTGATGCATGGGGTGAGTGCGTGCGCGCGCACGCGCGCGTGGGGTATGGGGTGTGTTGTGTGTGGCGTGTGTGTGTACGTGTGCATGGGATGCAAATTGCTTCTACAATATTTTTTTCATGTAGTTTACTATTGCTGTTGCCTCCCATAAAAGCACAAGAAACTTTTGCCGTTTCTTTCTGTTAGCCAAAAGAAACTATTTACGTGGTTTGTTCTCCTTTATTTTATAGTGGTTTTGCTTTGTTTGGTTCTGTTTTGGTTTGGGTTTGGGGTTGTTGTTGCTTTTTGAGGGGGGACTATTTGATTGTTCCCTCTCCCCTTGTTGTTGCCGTTTTTGTTTTGCTCTTGATTCTTGCTAATTTTTTTTCGGTTGTTTCTGTGTTTTCTGTTCTGCTTTCTTTCTTACTTGTTGCTACTTTTTTTTCTTTCTCTCTCTCTTCGGTGATTTTTGTGGGGATTTTTGTGTAGATATTTTTTCCGTAAGCTGTATTGCTATGGGCTTATTTTATTTTATTATCATATATATCCTTAAGGGCGGGGACTGGATGTAAAAAAGCACATGGGTGCTTATTCATTATCCTCGAAATAAAAGAATTTAACATTGTCATTGTCTATCTATCTATCTCTATCTATCTCTCTATCTATCTATCTATCTATCTATCTATCTACTATCTCTTCTCATCTCTCTATCTATCTTTTTCTATCTATCTATCTATCTCTCTATCTATCTATCTATCTATTCTCTTTCTCTTTCCTCTCTGCTGTTGTCTGGTCTGTCTGTCCTGTCTGTCTGTCTGTCTCTCTCTCTCTCTCTCTCCTCTCTCTTCTCTCTCCTCTCTCTCTCTCTCTCTCTCTCTCTCCTTCTCTCTCTCTCTCTCTCTCTGATAGTCCCTAATCATGCAAGGCCGGATGAAAAAAAGTAGCGCATGCTTTTTCTGTTACCCTTGAGAAATAAAGATTCATTCATTCTGTCTGTCTGTCTGTCTGTCTGTCTGTCTCGCTCTCGCTCTCTGTCTGTCTGTCTCGCTCTCTCTCTCGCTGTCTGTCTCTCTGTCTCTGTCTCTGTCTCTCACCTTTACAGACTTTATCGGCCAGAGGGGAGGCCAGGCTGTTGAGGCTGGCGAAGCTGTCTGCAGTGGCCACGAACTGTGGGCTGTCTTGGTAGGCCAGCTGTCTCAGCTCTCTGAGGTCCGAGTACTTTCCTACTCCCACTGTGAACACCAGGATGCCTTTCCTCCGTGCTATTTTCGCTTCCTGAAAGATCGATTCGAATCGTTTATTGATTTTTGCGAATACCTGCCAGAACATCGTCACCTATTGTTACACCATTAATGAAAAAAATCCACAAAATTTCAGATTAACGAGTACATGTTCGCAACTGAAAAAGTTAGTTTGACTATTACAGACGTTCCTAATCAAGCAATTGTTGTCACCTAATCGTAATCATGCTATCAAAAGATAAAAGTTGGCACAGTCAAATTTATTATTGTAAAAATACTTGTTGAGTACATGGAAATGCATATACAAAACCATCCACATTGCCACGTATTGACTATGTTGTCGTTTTGTTAGGATTAGTCTTGGCTAGATAGATGCCTTTGAAGAATCTGAAAATCTTGCTCAACGTCTGTGAGTACTTATGTACTTTATTTCACATATATGCACCACACATGCACACACAAAGACACGCGCGCGCGCAAACACACCATAAACACAAACACACACAATACACCCCTAACACCCCTACACACACACCACACACACCACACACACACCAATCCCTCCCGACACACACAACACACACATCAACCCCCCCTTCCTTCCCCCCTCACACACATAACACCACCCACCCCCTCCCAACACACACACACCAACAACTCCCCCCCCCCCCCCCCGACCCCCCCCCCCCCCCCACAACACACACACATATACATACTTATAAACATTTTCGCGCTCACAATCAAACAAACACACAAAATCAAACAAACAGAAAATAACAACAACAAAAGACAGACTGACAGCTTGAGCTAGAGCCCTGTCGTGGGCTCTTCCGTTAGTGATGTAAATGATGATCTGAGCTGTTCCTTTGCGGGCCTCTCGCTTCAGAAGGCTCAGGGCTTGTTTCAGAGCCAGACCCCCCTCTATACGACCCCCCTGGGTGAAGGGAATGTTGCCCACAGCATCGACCATAGCTCTGGAGGACGTGTAGGTCTGCAGACCAAATTCTTCTTTGTAACCTGTGGATAGAAAGAGAAAGTGTTGGTCGGTTTGTTTGGATGGTTTGATGGCTTGATGGTTGGTTGGTTGGTTGGTCGGTTGATTGGTTTGATGATTGGTTGGTTGGTTGGTTTGATGGTTGGTTGGTTGACTGGTTGGATGGTTGGTTGGTTGGTTGGTTTGATGATTAGTTGGTTGGTTGGTTGGTTGACTGGTTTGATGGTTGGTTGGTTGATTGTTTGATGGTTAGTTGGTTGGTTGGTTGGTTGGTTGACTGGTTTTGATGGTTGCTTGGTTGGTTTGTTGGTTGGTTGGTTTTATGACTGGACGGTTGGCTGGTTGGTTTTTGTGTTTCTCAGCTATAGCTCCAAGGTTCACAAATGGTGTGACTTTTACGTATGCCATAGTTTTTTAATCACCATTTTACAGCCACATACGTTACTTAAGCTTGACGTTTGGACACGACACCAGTGCGACTGCGAATTTTTGTTGTTGGGTTTTTTATGTTTTGGTGGTGGAGGTGGTGGTGGTGGTGGTCATCCTTTCTTACCGGAACAAAACTATAATAAACCTACTCTTCTGAAAGGCAAAGCGGGTTTTAACGTGTGCACAAGTCGATCTTCTCCATGCATTCACAAACTTAGCCTCAGTTTATAGTCTCATCCGAAGGACTCTTTTGGAGGGATGGGGAGAGTGGTGTGAGTACATCCCAACGACAATACAGGACGAGCTATCATTCCTCAAGACATAGACACTATGTCCGCAAACCAACAGAACTTTCCTCACTTAACGCAACTCAAAATAATGCTCATTAATTGTGTCAGGTTCCAGAACACTTTGTTAATCGGGTACTAAATGATACATGAAACGTTATGACATTTTTCAAATTTTTCAGAAGGGCGGATAGTGTGATGTTGACAGCTGTGATTTGTGCCTATGGTGAAGTGCTTCCTGTTTAGTAAGTTGTTTGTTGGTTTGGTTCTATTTTAAAAGTGAGGATACACAGCATAGGCGGATGAGAGTCTACATTGTGTGTGTGCGTGCGTGCGTGCGTGCGTGCACGTGTGTGTGTGTGCGT
>CM054157.1:29954576-30008299 GCA_028751875.1 Rapana venosa | reverse complement strand
TCATCTTCTTTTTAATTACCCTCTACACTTTTTCTCCAATGTGTCTACGCTTGTCAGTGTTAGTTGCTTTTCTTCCTTCCCATCCAGTATGTATGTTTTTTCGAACTTTGATATGGGGTTTTGTTTGCGTTTGTTTGGTGTACTGTTGTTGTCTTGTTATTTGTCTTTGGTTTTGTTTTTGTTTTTGTTGGGTGGGGGGGGGGGGGGGGGCGGTTGCTTTTGGTTTTATCCCTTTGTTAGTAAGTCCGTTGTTGATTCGTTTTGAATTTCAATCTTGGCAAAACATTATCTGACTCTCAGTTATTTGACCTGGTCGAAAAAAATAGTGTGTTGATTGGTTTTCTTATCTTTCTTTTTATTCATATTGCTAGAGTTTCCGTAAGGGAACGCAGAGGAAAAGGCAAGATCATAACAAATAGCTTTTATTTAACACCACGGCGTTTCACATCCAGCATCAACCGAGCCAGAACAGGAACTAGCTGGCGCTGACATAGGCAGTGTACCACGACCCTGTGCTGTGGTATTCAACATGAAGTGAAGGCAAAACAAAAGCTGCAAACCCCACGTATCCAATTTGGACGTGGAAACTAACGATCAGATGTTCGAGGATCTTCCAAGCTAAGTTGGCGGGACGTTTTTGCGGCATTAACCCTCTCTGGACCAATGCCATCAATGACCCCTCACCAAACACTTCATGAGGCAGTTGGGCGAAAACAGCAGCGGAGGTACTCGGTCGTAGAGGGAATAAACACAGCCATGGACTACCAATGACATCGTGGGGACCTCTGGCGATACAAGAGCGCACTGAAACCAACACAGGTCTTTCCAACCCTAAAGAATACGGGAGGGCCAACAAATCTCGTGAAGAGAAGTCAATGTTTTCAAGGCCAGAGAGAAGTGGATCAGTGATCACTGTGATGAGATCGAAAAAACCATGAAAGTGGGCCCCAGTCAAAAGGCTACGAACACCTGAAGACACTCACAAAACCACTTCAGACCAAAAATATCCGTCATTGAGACAGTCGGAAACCTCTCACAGAAAGCTCAGCTGCATTGAAACAGGTGGTCTGAATATTGTCAGAACTGTAAATACCCAATACACCTGCAGAGCTAATAGAGAGAACGCAGCAACAATCAAGAGCACCTCCGCCATTACCTAATATGAGGAAGAAGTGGAAGAAGCCCATCCGCAGCTTCCAGTAGGACAAGTCCAGGGCAGACCATATACCAGCAGAGCTTGTCATGCATGGTGGCCGCGAAAACAGTCATCACATAGTTCCAGCTATTGTCAGACGCATTAGGGAGCACACCAACCGTGGCCACAGACTGGAAACAATCACTCATCTTACCCGCCCAAGAAGGGGAATTTACGGCAATGCCCCAATACTATAGAACAATCAGCCTCATCAGCCACCCAGCAAGATCTTGCTCAAAGTTATTTTGTAATCGCTCAGAGGAGGCAGAAGAACACCTTGCAGAGAAACAAGCTGGGTTCAGGGCGGCAGGAGACCATCGAACACGCTTTATACACTGCCCCATCGATGAAAAACCTCTAACCTCAGAGAGACCTGTTCCACAACTTCATCGACTTCAAGAGCTTTTTGACAGAGTATGGCACGATGGCTGTGGCAGGTCCTCGAATGTTTGGCATTGAAGAAGGACTAGTGCTACCATGAAGCACTATACCAACCTGCAAGCGTGCATTCTTTGAACCCATCAGTCGGAAATATTCAAAAAACAGTTGGGTCCCTGACAAGTGAATGCCTGTTATCTCAGTTTCTGTTCAATTGTTCTGGAAACTTCATGAGAGCGACCTCCTGACTTCCACCCTCCCATCTCCATTTGGCGGCCTACCTCAACCATTCGGTTTGCGCTGACCATGACTCGGGGCTGGAAGTAAACAGAGCTGCAAGATTTACGAAGACATGAGAACGCGTGGGCATCAGGATTGAGGTGAGATCGGTGAGAAAGTAAAGTTTGATGAAAGCAGTGCAATGCCAACCGCTAAAAATATCATGAACGGCCAACACACTGGAGGAGGTGAGCTTTTAAATACTCGGCCGGCTTACACTCACAAAGGGACGGAGCGATTGACGACAGAAATCAAGTAGTATCGGCATGGGAACATTTCCATGAAAACTACACCATATGGAAAGTAAAGAGATCCGTTTCCACTCAAACTAAAACTCTAAAAAGCCCTAATTCCGTGAACCTGCTGTACGGAAGTGAAACTGGACCTTGCTGCAGAAACAGCAAAGCGAATCAGTCATTCGACACAAAATTGCCATAGAAAAATACTGGGCCTATCCTGGAGAGAAGCAAGACCAACGAATATGTCAAGAGTAAATAAAGGCTGGAGGTCCACAGGAACCCATCTCACATCGTCAAGAAGAAAAAGCTTGACATGGTTCGGCCCAGACACCGCCACAACACTCTGCCCCAAAACAGTACTGCAGGGAAACACTCGGAAGTGGCAAGAGGAGGGGAAGAAGAACAAGTCCTGGATGGACAACATCAGAGCAAGGTACAGGAATGAATGACTTCGGCATACTGCCGCCAGCAGTCCGAGGACCGAGATGGCTGGGGAGTTACCAGGCTCGTTTTCATGTCTCCCACGACCGACAAGGTCACGGGTTGATGCTGATGATGATGAGAGTTTCCGTAAGGGAACGCAGAGAAAGGAGAGCGAGAGCGCGAGAGGGAGAGAGGGAGCGCGAGAGAGAGAGATGATTGGTGAGAAGTTGAGGAGGAGAGAGAGGAGAGATACCAGAGAGGCGAGAGGACGACAGAAAGCGACAGACAGAGAGAGAAAGTCAGATAGACAGAGAGATAGAGCAGAGAACTTGAACTCTGAACATGTTTTGATATGTACATAGGCCTTAGGCACAATACACGGAGTTTGGGGGGGGGGGGGGGGGGGGGGGGGGGGGGGGGGGGGGGGGGAAGGAAAAAACCAGTATATTGGTATGAAAATTGTATCAAACATGAAAAAAAACCAAACCCGATTTTTTGAGAGATAAAGAGAAAGAGAGAGGGAGAAGAGGGAGAGAGAGAGAGAGGAGAAGAGAGAGGAGAGAGAGAGAAAGACAGACAGACAGACGAAAAAAAGGGGAAGACCCAGACAAGATATGAGCACTTTTTTTTGTTGCTTTAAAAGTTCACGATATAATTCCATAATTATTTTTATTTTATTATTAAATTATTATTATTTATTTTTATTATTTTATTATTATTATTTTTATTATTGTTATTTTTATTTTATTATTATTTTTATATTAATAAAAGAAGGAGACAGAGAAGAGGCCATGATACCTTGACCACTGCCTTTACCCCCCCCCCTCCCCCCCCCCCCCCCCCTTTCTCCCTCATTAGTTCCCCTCACTTAGGCAAATGGACGTTGTTGCCCCCCAAATCCCCCCCTTTTTTTTTATTTTAAACCCCCCCCCCCCCCTTTCCCCCCCCCCCCCCCCCCCCCCCCCCCCCCCCCCCCCCCCCCCCCCCCCCCCCCCCCCCCCCCCCCCCCCCCCCCCCCCCCCCCCCCCCCCCCCCCCCCCCCCCCCCCCCCCCCCCCCCCCCCCCCTCCCCACCCCCCTCTCCTTTTTTCCAGCAAACTTTCTTTTTTTTTCCGTCGTTTAGGATCTTGACACAAGTATTGATGACCCTTTTGCCCCTTATGTCGGTTTTTTTTTTTTCAGTTGAGTGTGTGTGTGGGGGGGTGTGTTTTGAGTGTGAGTGTTGGGGTTTTTTGGTTTTTTTTGGTAAAGTGTGTGGGGTGTTGTGGTGGTGTGTTTGTGAGTGTGTGTTTTTTTTTGTGTGTTTGTGTGGGTTTTGGTGTGTGTTTTGTGTGTGTGCGTGTGTTTATGTGTGTGTGGTGTGGTGTGGTGTGTGTGTGTGTGGGGTTTGTGTGTGAGGTGTGGGGGTGGTGTGTGTGTGTGTGTTTCTCCTTTTTTTCATTGATTGCCCCCTTTTTTTTTTTTTTTTGGGCTATCTTTTTGCCTAATGACCTTGGGGTTTTTTTTTTCTTCAATTTTGTTTGTGTTTTCCCATAGTTGTAGGTTTCTATAATCTGTGTGTGCATCTCTCTCTCTATTCTGTCTTGTTTGTTTTGCTCTTCTCTCTCTCCTTTTCCCCTTCTCTCCTCTTCTCTCTTCCTCTCTTTCATGTAATTGTTCTTGCATTTATTTGACTACAAAAGAAAGTCCGTGTAACCCCCCCCCCACCCCCGGCCCACGGGGCAATGAAAATAAATTGGTAAAACCGTTTTCCTCTCGCTCGCCCCTTTTTCCTCTCTTCTTTCTTCTTCTCTCTCTCTTTTCTCTTTTTTTCCCCCCGCTCTCTTTCTCTTCGTCTCTCTCTCGCTCTCTTCTCTTCGTTCTTTTTCCTCTCTCTCTTCGCCCTCTTCTCTCTCTCTCTCTCTCTCTCTCCTCTTCTCTCTCTTTTCTTTTTCTCCTTCTTGCGTGGGCATACTATTGGATAATTAAATTTATGTGGTGTAAACCTTCAAATGCCTTTTCTTTCCCCCATGAAAAAAAAACACATAAAAAAAGATATTTCCCCCTTTCCTTTAACCCCCCCCCCCTTTCTTTTTCCCAATGGGCCACAATACCCCCAAGCACGCACCACAAAGTACATAACCTACCACACTTTACAAAAACACCCACCAACCCACACACAAAAAACAACACGACACACAAAAAAATCCGGCCCTCGCCGCGAATGCAAAAACACACGACCACTACTCCTACTATACTAACTTACTACTACATACTATACTATAAACTACGCTATACTACTCCCATACTATACCTATACACTACTTACTACTATACTATACTATTACTCACTACGATACATTACTACATACTAATACTACATATTACTACTACTCTATGCTACTACACAATATTTAATACTACTTTCTCTATCTACTACTAACTAATACTCCTACACCACTAACTACCCAAACCAAAAACAACTACTCTACTACTCGCACCCCTTATACTACCATCCCAATACTACGAACAAATACACTACTACGAAAAACATTACCACAACTCTACTCACTATACTATATTCTTTCCCACTACCCTCCCATACGAGACTACAACGCATGAGACTACGACATATACTACTCCCATACAACTATGACAGACTACGCTGAACTACGACTACGACTACGATACTACTTGCATGCTCTGCTGCTGTGTTCTGCAAACTATTACTACTACTACTAAACCCCCTACTCTAACTATAAAAATCACTACTACTACTATACTAATACTATACTCTACTTCCCACCCCCCACTTTTTCCCTTGTCCGAGCCAAGACCACAAAAAGGATTTTGGAAAAACGAGGCGGTCAGTTCTTGGTCTGAGACACGTCTGGAAACGGAGCCACCCGTGATATCCGGTGGTCCCCTTTCGCCATTAGGGTAAGGTTTTATCTTTGGTTTTGGGGCGCGCGGTGTGGTTTGGAGTGTGTAGTTTGTGTATGTGTAGTGTGTTGTGTTGGTTGTGATGGTTTGTGCGGCGCACGTGCCCGCGCGGGGTGTGTATTCAAACAAAAAAAAATTTTTTAGTTTTTTTGGGGCCCAAAAACCCCTATGAACACAATGAAAAAGCAACAAAGCAGTCGATTGAAATAATACAGTAAACACGGACTTTTTTTGCAGGCAGGGGAAAAAAACTAGAGTTTTGATCTTTTGAATTAATGTATAATGCCGGTTTACAATGTTTATCGAAAGGGTTTGAAAAGCATTGATCCCTTAAAACCCCGTTGTAAACTGTGATAAAAAAGGGAAAATAAAGTGTTTTTCAAAAATGCCTTTTTGGGGATAGAGCAAAAATGACATAAATCTTAATGGCAGATCGTCACACTGACATAGTTAGGATTTAAGGTTTTTTCTTATAACGTGGAATGTGTGTCAGTGGTAGGTATTGCTTCTTTAAAAAGCAAAACACGCGGTGTTAGAGGAAACCAAAAATCCTACAAATTTCTCTACATATTCGGGTGGTAGTTCAAAAAATCAGGGCAAAAAACAGTGAGAAGTGCCGTTTTGCGTATGTGTCCGAAGCCTGGTTTTGAAAATTCTGTAAAGAAGAAACTCTCCAGAATCTTGCATTTTCCAGGAATATCCAAACCCACGTCCGTTGTGTGGTTTTTGTGTGTGTGTGTGTGGTGTGTGTGGTGTGTGTTTGTGTGTTTTGGGGTGTGTGTGGTGTGTGGAACGTGTGTTGTGGTGTTTATTTTTTTCTTTTTGTATTGTTTTATTTTGGGATAAAGGAATGGGCCTCATTCCTTATTTTTTTTTAAAGCAGTTCGCGGGGTATTGAGTTGAAATTTGTCTCCGTTCCCCCAACCCCCAAAGGCCTCTCTTTCGAACAGTGGAAGGGGTTTTGTCGGCCCGCAATGTTTTTAGCTTCGCACACGAGGGGTGAGTGGGGTGTGTGTAATTGTTTGTGCGTGGGGTTGGTTTTGTGTTTTTTGGGGGGGTCTTGTGTTTTTCTACGTGTGTGTGTGTTGTGTGTGTTTTGGTGCCCGTGCGTTTCTATCTGGCCTGTCCGTTTTCGTTGGATGCCTTGTGTTTGTGTCTATTATGCACTTGCATCATAATGATGGGAATTTTTAAAAAGCCGACAGCCAAACACGCAAAGGATTTTTTTTTTTGCGGGTTTTTGCATCTTATGTTTCTTTTATATCTTTTTGGCAAAAATGTCTTTTTTACCCATGGAACTTGTTCTATCGATCAAAAAGTGTTGTCACGTAAGGGCCACCAACAGTTTGATAATAGTGGCAACGTTTGGGAACCCGTAAAAATGGGGATTTTATCATAAATATATCTCTAATGGAAAAAAAAAAACCCAAAGATTGGTTTAAAATTAAAAAAAAAAAGAAAAAGAATAATGTGTTGTATTTTTGGAACGCTATTCCCTGGGGACAGCAGCAGTAGGAAAGTGCTACGACTGAGGGGGTATGCAATCAAAAGCGATCATACATAAAAATGATACATACATATATAAAATACAATACAAAAGTGTGCAAAACAAAAACCCAAATCAATGCAGTATACAAAACTAACGTACAAATCAAAACAATAAAATAGTGTGCAATACAACACAAATCAATGCAATATTCAATACATAACGATACAATTCAATACAATACAATATATCACAACACAATAATATGTCATGCAATACAACACAACACAATACAACACAAACCAATACAACACAACACAATGCAATACAACACAATACAATACAAAACAACACAACACAGCGCAATACCTTACAAACCACCACAACACAACACGATAGAAAACACTACAATACAAACTGTTTGGATTTATATCAAAAGGAAGGCCATCACCTCATCACCATTGCCACCACCACTATAATATAACACAACTAGGACAGCATCAACAATACATGTTCAAACCAGCGTGGCCAAAAAATCAAACTAAAGAAACGAAAACTTAATAGATATTCTTTTTTAAAGATCACTCGTCACTTTATCCTCATCCAAATACATAATTATTTGATACACGCCAAAGACACACTTTGTAGAAATCGTCTACTGCAATAAAATGTGAAACGATTGTTTATATCAGATTCGCGTGAGACAGGCAACACTCGCCTTCTTCCTTTATGCATTTCAAATGCACACCATTAGGATCATCATCCTGAGAAAAATCCTCGAGGGAACAGGATCTTTGCGCACGAAGGAAGCTGGGTGGAATTGAAGAGAAGCAGTGTTGGGTCCATCATCTTGGCGTCTGCTCATGCACAGGATCAATGCAGGTTTAACGCTGCCTGGATCAGTAAACAGTCATTTGGGTTCCACAGTTGACCGTGTCAGACCGTACCAAGACCCGGGTCTGCTTGAGAGAGGTCCCTGAGCGGTTTATGATCGCTGGGTGCAAGGCTGGATATTTCGCTTTGTTAACACTGCGTTTTTTGTAAAAACAACAACAACAACAAAGCAGGGTATGAAATAGAAGGTAATGTGTTGCTCTGGCTGTGTGTCTGTAATGCTTTCTATAGTTTGATTTTTCTAGAGGTCTCACGTATTGTCATCTTGTTTTGATCGATTTGTGATGTCTCTTGGTGGGTTGTTTTTTTCATTGATCTTGAAACACTTATGGCGCATGTGTAAGTCCTGCTGATAACATGGGCTTTATCGGTACTGTAATAATGCATGCATACATATACGTACACGTGCGCGCGCACAGGCACACGCACACACACATACACACACACGGGGACCGGATGTAAAAAAAAAGCACATGAGTGCTTATTCCATTATCATCGAAATAAAAAAATATTAAAAAATAAAGTAAAAAGTACACACACACACACCCCAGCAGCAGCATACTAACATTATGATTCGGATTCGGATTCGGATTCGGATTGTTTATTCATTTATAGGCCAAGGCCCCTTATGAAGGGGTATACGAACATGATATGACAATTACAACACATATAGTAAGATCCTAAAATGAAAAGAAAAAAGTAAATACAGACTGATTGCATATGATAAAAATGATTCTCACGACATAACAAGGTCTCTAAGCTTAAATGCTTTATATAAATACAAGGCAAAATTACGGACTACTTCAGGAGAGGATGATGACATCAACAAGGTTAATTTAAATAATGATGGCTGTCTATAATATTTGGGCTTAATAAACTGTTCTCGAATCGTTGTTAAAACAGGGCAGCATAGAACGAAATGAACTTCGTTTTCTTCTGCCTCTTTACACAGAGGACAAATCAATTCATCATTACCAACATTTCTATACCTATAATAATGAACACCTAGTTCTGATACACCTAATCTAAATCTTGTCGTTATAAACATTAAATGCTTATCCATATCTAGCCTTAAATATGGCTTCAAGTCAGAAACGGTGCAAAACGTTCTGTAAACAGTAAATCTGTCGCTATTCTGAATATGATCAGACCATTTCTGCCAAGAACAATCTACCAAGCGTTGACGAAAATTATGAGAGAGAGAGAGAGAGAGAGAGAGGAGAGAGAGAGAGAGAGAGAGAGAGACAAGCAGGTAGGCATATAGACAGACAAACAGACAGATAAACGGACAGCGGACAGACGGACAGACGAACAGAAAGATACGTACTGAAAGACGTGCAGACAAACAGATAGACTGTCTGGAAAACACACAAACACCGAGAAATATAGACATAAAACGAGACTTGAGTGCAGACACGTTCTATTCTCTCTCCTCTGCTCTCCCTGACAGGGCAGGGTACATAGCGCCTGCTTCTCTCCTGTGCTTCTATCTCTGCAGGATCCAGGTCTGCCCGCTGGCCTCAGCCGACACATGCCGACTTCAGAGCAGCTCATTTCATACATTCATAATTATGGTCATATATTAAAAACCCAGGTACAAGTGTCCTATCAGGTCGTAGGGGAGCGAGGCGTCAGAGACCTCACTTTTCTAGGGCCAGCATATTAAGGGCGGTGCCCATCTCCTCTCCCTCGCTGCTTTACCTTCCCTGACCCTAAAGAGGGAGGTATCTATTTATAGCTGGGTGAAGTGGGGAACTGTACTGAAGCCAAGCTCGCAAACGGTCACCCATCCAACTGGTAACCACGCTCGACGCTGCTTAACTTGGCTGGGGGAAAGCGAGTGCTCTGACCATTGAGCTATCCCGTCCCCATTATACACGTTCATAATATGTGGAAATAAAATGAGAAAAATGTCCCGAATTCTACCCCCCTTCATCACCTCCTCCCCCACTTCTCCACACACCATTTAACCACCATAACTCCCCTTCCCTCGCCTCCCCCTCTCTTCACAAAGCCAAACAAGAAAGAAAAGGCCGTCCTACTCCCATCCTTAGCACATATCAACGCACATGCTAAACGACGTGATGACTACAGCCTCCTTGCTTTAATATGCAGCTGATGGCTCCTAGCCAAAAAATAGACAGCAGTGGACTGGCTGGCCTCCCCTCATCAAACTCTCTTCCTTCTTCATTCTGCGCTGATGGAGGTTGTCATCTCGCACTATGAGAGACAGTCAGTGCAGCAAAGATGTTTTTAACAGAGGATAATGCTACAGGGGTGGGAGAGACGGGATAGCTCAGTGGTCAGAGCGTTCGCTTTTCCAAGCTAAGGTTCAGCAGCATCGAGTGTGGTTACCTCTTGGATGGGTGACCGTTTGAGCGCTTTGGCTTCAGTACAGTCTCCCGGTTCACCCAGCTGTAAATGAGTACCTGCCTCTTTAGGGTCAGGGAAGGTAACTCAGCGAGGGAGAGGAGATGGGCGCCGCCCTCAATATGCTGGCTCCTAGAGAAGTTGAGGTCTCTGACGCCTCGCTCCTCTACGATCACATAGGTTATGGGACACCTTTACCTTTACCGTTAATAATATGGGGGCTGGGGGGCTGTAAGGCATGACAATGGTTTTCCTCTGGAACCCTTTTCTTGCTTTAAAATGTTGCATCTCACTGAGTTCTAAGCTTGCTGGGCGTAATCTTGGAAGGGTATACGATTGTGATAAATGCTGGGCTGCTTGAGAGATTTTTGAGATACTGTGACCTCTTGCTGTCTTATTGCTATTAAAAGGAAGGGTGTTTTTTTAAAGGTCGTATCTGAAAGAAAACCCCAGTTTTCATGATTGAGCCATGACTGAATCTGTTTGATGGAAACTGTAGAGTTTAACAGTTCAGTAACTGTTTATCTTGTTGCCCTAATTCACCACCATGAATGTTGTGCTCTCTCCGTCTCTCCCTCTCCCTCTCTGTCTGTCTGTCTGTCTGTCTGTCTGTCTCTGTGTGTCTGTGTCTGTCTGTCTTTCTGTCTGTCTCTCTGTCCATCTTATTGTGTGTGCAAGTACATGTGTGTGCATGCACGCTCTGCGAATTACAAAAGTTTTTTTAAAATTCGATTTGGCCTGCATATCCAAGCATATAGATAGTTACTTTTGAAATAAATCAAAACCTTAAGTTATGAACTATGGAAGACCCTTTGAAATTAAAGAATGATATACAAGAAAAGTAAGATAGTCCCACTAAATCGCAGTTAATCTCAACAGCAGAGCACCCGACACTGAAAGAGATAGTCTCTGTCAGGTTCAAACTAGGCTCTCTCTCGGAACACAGCCTGAAAATGTTAGTGCAGTGCCCCAACAACTTCTCAAGGAGTTAAAAGAGAAGTCAACTCAATGTAAGTCAAATCTGCACAATCCCCGAAGTCGTGATGCGGCTACCTCAACAGCAGACAACAATATATTTTTTATTTTTTATATATTTTTATCACTTTAAGTCACGTCAGATTTCTCTGCGTGAAATTCGGGCTGCTCTCCCCGGGGAGAGCGCGTCGCCACAGAGCAGCGCCACCCATTTTTTAAATATTTTTTTTATGTCTACAACTGCATTTGTTTCCCTATCAGAGTGGCTTTTTTTCTACATAATTTTGCCAGGGACAACTTTTGTTGTTGCCGTGGGTTCTTTTACGTGCGCTAAATAATTTTGGTGTAACACGCGGGACCTCGGTTTATCGTCTCATCCGAAAAACTAGCGCCCAGACCACCACTCATGGTCTAATGGATGGGAGAAAAGCTTCGGGCCCAAACGGGTTGTAACCACAACGGTTGTAACCAAGGAAGGAAGGTGGCAGGATGGTTAAGATGTTTGCCTGCCAACAAGTAAACCGTGAGGTTCTGGGTTCGATTCTCAGCCTCGCCCTTCCTTCCCAGTTTGACAAAAAAAAATCGAACTGAATGTCAAAGTCCTTCGGATGAGACTATAAACCGAGGCCCCGTGTGCGAACGCATGCAAAACATCTTGCGCACACATTAAATCCTGTTCCACTTTTCGAAAGAGTAGGCCATTGTGTGCCGGTGGGAACAGATGACAAAATTTACAAAACAGCATACACACGGGGACTGGATGTAAAAAAGCACACGAGTGCTTATTCCAGTATCCTCGATATAAAAAAAACAAGTCATTTGAGCGCTTTGATTTGTTGCTTCACAAGATTCAGCGCTATATAAATTCCATACATACATTATTATTATTAACCAGAAAATACCACCATTGGTGAACGTGGCAGCTGTAGCTAGGGGAACAACACAAAACCCCAGAGAAAAAAAAACACACAAAAACCTTCTGCACTGACTGAACGCTCTGCTGTGTTGTTCAATATCTCTTCACGGGAGGGGACAGAGAATGACTGCTTTGGCTGATGGAAGCAGAGCCAGCTGTTGTGTCCTGCTGATGATCTGTTAACGATGCAGTGACGAGTACACGCGGACCACTTTGCATGGGATTTGTTGTGTAGGAACAAACAACAACGCTGCTTGATGAGCCCACTTTCGAGTTAGGTGGTCGGAGGAACTGTGAAAACAACGAGTTTCTAAGCAAGCACACCTTCGCACTGTGTGGTTGAATATAGCTGACAGTCCATCATGAGTGATTGTGAAAGAATCCCTGAAAAGAATTGCTGCCTGCTAAAAGCTGCAAAGAAGACAGGCGTTTTAAAAATGAACACCAAATTTGCTTAAACGAGACACAAAGAAAGCATTATGAGCGCACGATCGCACGTGCTCGCACGAACACACACACTCTCAGAGAGAGAGAGGTGGTGTATTTATAATAATAATAATAATAAATGGAATTTATATAGCGCTATATCTTGCACAAAAAAGCGCTTTCATTCATCTTACTCATTTGCATGCAGCCAGTTACAATTAATAGTTTTGGGGTGTTGTTATTTTACAAATTCAAATGTATACACACGCGCTCGCACGCACGCACACACACACGCACACTCACGCACACACATAAATGTTGTATACTCCGGCAGGGCGATGGGGTTTGGGCTGTTGAGGGCAGGGACAAAAATGAAATGGAACAAGAGGGGAGAACCTTAGGTTTGAAATAAATGTGTCTTGAGGCCGGATTTGAAAGCGTCATTAGAAGGCTTTTGGCGAAGGGAGAGAGGGAGGTCATTCCAGACCGATGGACCAGAATCAGAGAAAGTAAAGGAAAAGACAGTATAATGTTTCGTGAGTCTCATGTAATTATATAACATTCTAATTCTGTTTTATAAAGTGATGATGTTGATTGAAAACATTATTTACCAATTCCTTGCGTCATTCTAGAATGAAGTATGTGTGCATATAACATCCTGAACATAAACATTCAGAAGCAAAGTACTAATTGAGTTAATGTGGTGCAAATGTTAATTATTGTTTCATCCCATTCAGAATATTATTTATGCTTTGATGGACATGGTCAGGTATAAAAGTAAAAAGTGATAAAAACAAGAAAGGGCTTCACAGAAATGTGAGAATCTGTTAAAAAATAATCATAGAAGAACAAGAGGTATCAAGTCGTTCTGCAATCAGCAGCTTGTAGGCAAAGCGGCTGCCATCTTGGCGGATCCTTCCCATGCTTTTGTTTTCAGAATTTTAATTATTACTTTCAGGGTGCCATTTTTCATTTCCCCCAACATCAAACGAACAGAAAAAAAAACCGTTTTGTGCCAGAAGCATTCAAGTTCTAAATACCACAATAACATTGGTCACTACACATAAATCTCACCATTGCTGAACCTCAGAGCTTTAGCTGAGGAACAAGGGGAGAAGCCGACAACTATAAACCTAGGAATACAATTATCTGAAGTTTGCTTTTGTCGAGAAGAAAATGCCTGTCCCATTTAGGATGAGTCATTTCCGTGGTGTTAGAAGGAATCCTTTGTTGGACAAATATTGGTCCAAGCAATCGGTGTGGTCCTCTGAAACAGGCATCCTTTAAAGCCCTGCCCTTTTCTGGCCAGGCTTTCAGGTTCTCTCTCACACACACACACACACACACAGAGGTGTGAAAGGCGATACAAGGACTGTGTTCTGGCCAAATATGGGTCCATGTTTGTTTAACACAGATCCCACACCCGACACCCCAGCTTTGGCCTCCCACTTCCCTTGCTCTCTTCATGAGAGAGAGGGTGTGTGTGTGTTTATGTGTGTGTTGTTGTTGTGTGTGTGTGTGGTGTTGTTGTGGTTTGTGTGTGTGTGTGTGTGTGTGTGTGTGTGTGTGTGTAGTGTGTGTGTGTGTGTGTGTGTGTTGATGAAGAGAGAGTGTGTGTATGAGAGAGATATATATTTTTTTTAAATTCTTTTTATTTCGATGATAATGGAAAAAGCGCTCGTGTCCTTTTTTTAAAATCCAGTCCCCGTGTGCATGCAGTTTTGTAAACTTTGTCATCCGTTCCCACCGGCAAACAATGGCCTACTCTTCCGAAAAGCGGAATAGGTTTTAACGTGCGCGCAAGATGTTCCGCGTGCATTCACTCACGGGACCTCGGTTTATAGTCTCATCCGAAGGACTTTTGGGGAGAGTGGCGTCGGCACTGATGTTAACTCCAGAGAAGAGAAGAGAAGAGAAGAGAAGAGAGAGAGAGAGAGAGAGAGAGAGAGAGAGAGAGAGAGAGAGAGAGAGAGAGAGAGAGAGAGAGAGAGAGAGAGCGAGAAGGAGAGAGAGAGAGAGAGAGAGAGAGAGAGAGAGAGAATATAATTTTTAAAAAACTTAAATGATCAGGTGCCACAGAGACCTAACCCCACCACCTGCCACCCACAACAATGAAAGCCAGTCACTGGTCGCTTTAACCACCCCAGGTACCAAGCCCATAAAGCCCATTGACAACAAAATGGAAACAAAACAAACAAACGAAACAAAAATGGACTACAATAAATTGCAGTAATCTGAAATAGATAAAAGGAAAAAAAAACGCTAGTTGATTAAACGAGACAAAACAAAGGCTAAACAGAAATCAAGGAAGAAGAAAAAAAAGTGCTGGAACCACAGGACCCAAACCGATCTAATTCCAGGAACTGCCTGTCCACAATAGCTACACAATCCCCAGAGACGACATGCAGTACCCACTGACCCTTGTATCCGCACAAGTAGGAGACAATGGGGAGCAAATGAAAGAAGCTTTTTGTTGCAGATTTCCACTGTCCCCCTGAACTGAATCTTCTTTGTTATCTTCTAAATAAAGTAATCCCAACACTGAGCATCCTTGAACAATTAATTTTTTAAAATCTCGACACTGAAATTTCTTGTTAATGAAATAATCCTGATACTGAAAACTCTTGTTGATGCAGAAATATCGACTCTAATTATTGTTCTTTTAGTAAAGGAAATCCGAAACATTGACTGTGTTTCTTGATAATTAAAAAAAATCCCAACTCTTGATATTCTTATTGATAACAACATCCCAACATTTGATACTCTTGTTGATTAAACCCATCAATATTGAGTGTTCTTATTGATACAGAAATCCCAACTCTAAATATTCTGGTTAAATTTTTTTTTTTTTTTAGAAACTCAAGACTAAGTATTCTTGTTGGAAAAGAAACCCCCAACATTCAATGCTCTTGTCAATAGACGCATCTCTCAACACTAAGTATTGAAAGAATTTGATAAAAAAAAAAGGTTACTGCTTTGCATGAAAGTAAGAATAAACTTTTATATCATAGGTTTAAATACGATTTTCCCATTTCAGTTTAATTGTGTCTTTTTGGCTTGTTTTGTGATGAAAAGATTATTAAAACGCGATGAAATGTAGCTTCAATGATAATTACTTTTCACCTATGTAATTCACTTTGAGCATTACGAACTACTTTATGAAAAGTGCCCCCAAAATACAATATTATAAATATTCTTGACATTAGAGAAATCCCAGACGTGAATATTCTGTTTACTACAGAAATGACATGAACAGTACGGCTGTAAAACAGAACATGCAAAGTTGTTGGGTGCAGAAATACACAGGGAGGTTTCTGCATGTTTGGCTGATAATTGATTTTTTTCTGTCTTCTGTTCAAGCTGTGTGAGGCAATGTGACCGCCCTAGAAGCTATTCTTCACGACTGAAATTGGATGCTAGACGCACACACACACACTTTAATGCGCGCTCATACACATGTGTGCACATATGGTGACACGCAAATGCCTGTGCATGCAAATACCCAGGCATTAATGCATGCAAACGCACTCAAAACATAGAAGTATGCCTGAGCAGGCAAACACACACACATACATACAAGCGCGCATGCGAGCATCCCCCATCTCACCCCCACCCCCACCCCACACACACTAGCAGGCCCAAGAGAGAGAGAGAGAGAGAGAGAGAGAGAGAGTTGATGTTTTCTCTGTATTTGTCGATCTCTTTGTCTCTCTCTGTCCCTCTCTTTCGGTGTGTTTTTATTTATTTTTTAAAATTTATTTTATTATTTTATATCGAGGATAATGGAATAAGCACTTATGTGCTTTTCTACATCCAGTCCCCGTGTGTATGCGGTTTTGTAAATTCTGTCATCTGTTCCCACCAGCACACAATGGCCTACTCTTACAAGTAGTGAGTGTGTGTGTGTGAGAGAAACCGACGATTAAATAGGCATATCAAATAACTAGGAGAGCTGTCTTTATTTACTAAGGAAGACCCCTCCTCTACCCCTCTCTCTCCTGCACCCCCCTCCCCCCCTTCTACCCCTCCACTCAAGCTTCACCCTCCAGTCACCGTTGTACTGCGCAAGTCAAAAATCATGGACACAAGGGAAAAAACCTCGCCCCCTCTAATCAAACGAGTCGTCACCCCTGACACGTGATTTCCCTTGAGGGCCTAGGGCCACTGGATTATCATCATCGTTCCTTCAGCCTGTTCTTTCTGAACACGGAGAAGATTTGGCAGCTGCTAACAGATGCATCTCCCTAAACAGACAGCTCTGTGGAAGCTTATTATATTATCTGATCATATATTTACCGTCAGATTGGCGAATCCATCACTCCAACACTAGATATTATTCATATGCTGCTCTTGAATATAACGTTATTCCCAACTCTACTCCTATGCACGATTAAGAGTCTCATTGTGATTGATTGCACTGGACCCCAGAAGGAAGGAGAAAGAAAGGAAGACCAAAAGCAATGTGGAGAAGAACTGTAGAAAGTGAGATGAAGGCCATGCAGCACTCTTGGGGATCAGTGACTGGGTTGGCCCAGAATAGGCAGGAGTGGAAGCGCTTTGTTGCTGCCCTACACACCACTGGGTGTAATGGCTAATGATGATGATGTGATTGGTCCGGGAAATATAAGCTTAATCTTGATAGGGGTTTTCAGGATTTTTTTTTTTTTTAAGTTTTGATGTAGGTCATGAAAACTGATGGCAGGTACACGTAAGTCTCTGGGATCTCTTATGTATCATAGAACTAGGTCTTCTGATACTTTTGGATAGCCGAGGGGTTGGAACACAAGCTTAGCTGGTGCCTGTCAATGATGAAAACACTGTGAAATGGCAGCCTGTCTGAGGACTGAAGATTCCGGAGGGCGGGCACTGGAGATCAAAAAGCTCACGAGTGTTCATTCATTAGCCTCCAAATAAAAGAATTTGAGTGGATGTGATGTACCGAAATGTGTGTGTGGCGTACTTTACAAAAAAAGAACTATGCTTTCAGTTTTGGGGCTGTTTGATTATGCAGTGATGACAGTGTTACCATCACCATACTTCATCACTATGATAACAGGTTCACCACTAGCAACACATTTCCTACACCCCCTTTCCCCACGTATACACACTGTCGCAGATATATAAATTTGTGTGTGTGTGTGTGTGTGTGTGTGTGTGTGTGTCTGTGTCTGTGTGTCTGTGTGATTTTCCATACCAATAACTGGAAATGGAATAAGCCAACACCTCACTTCCCCAATATAAGATAAATATACGTTTCTTTATTCATTTGAAAAAATGTTAAAAAGCAAAACCCCAACACCCCAATATAGGATAAATGTACGTTTCTTTACTCATAGTAAATATTTTTAAAAGAGCAAAACATTTCAAGGTTGATAAACTACACACAATCCATAACCAATTTTTGTTTAAAGTCAAGTCAAATTCTAATCTCCAGATGGTACATTGAATAAGCAATGCATTTGCTTTTTTTTATATCAAGCCATTTATCTCGGAAAAAAAACAACAAAACTTGATCCATAACAAGTTAACGCTAAGCCCGTTTATACAGAAGCTTGTCTTTTATTCCTGTACCTCATTAATTTAATGCCATTGTTCGCATAATCGCCAATATTGTCGTCTTGGCTATAGCTATCTTTCCATCAATAGCTCTACCTTAGTATTCCCTTGAATCTATCGCTACCCGTCTATCTATGGAGTCCATTTTCTCATTGTTCTGTGTCTTCGCTTCAGTGTCAGTGACCACGAGTATAGTATGGCAGTACTCCGCCCTCTGTCTCCCACCATGTGTGTGCGTGTGTGTGTGTGTGTGTGAGAGAGAGAGAGAGAGAGAGAGAGAGAGAGAGAGAGAGAGAGAGACAGAGAGACAGAGACAGAAAGAGAGAGAGACAGAGAGAGAGAGAGAGAAGGTTCAGATTCAGATTCAGAATATGTTATTACCATTTAAGTCATGTAGACTTATTTGTCACAACAAAAACATACACACACTCACACACAATCATCATCATCATTTATTTATTTTATTTATTTATACCACTTTAAGTCACGCAGATTTCTCTGTGTGAAATTCGGGCTGCTCTCCCCGGGAAGAGCGCGTCGCCACAAGAGCAGCGCCATCCTTTTTGGTTCTTTTTCCTGTCTGCAGCTGTATTTGTTTTCCTATCCAAGTGGCTTATTTCTACAGAATTTTGCTAGGAACAACTCTCTTGTTGCCGTGGGTGTTTTTACGTGCGCTAAAATTTATGTGTAACACACGGAACCTCGGTTTACCGTCTAATCCGAAAGACTAGCGCCCAGACCACCACTCATGATCTAATGGATGGGGGGAAAATTTCGGTTCCAAACGGGATTCGAACCACCGCACACTTCGACCCGAACTTTTCACTTTCTAAACAGGCGCGTTACCTCTAGACCACCGATCATCATCATCATCATCATCATCATCATCAGCAGCAGCAGCAGCAGCAGCAGCAGCAGCAGCAGCAGCAGCAGCAGCAGCAGCAGCAGCAGCAGCAGCAGCAGCAGCAGCAGTGTGTATTCATCAACTATTATCAGGATGACTGTGTCAAATTGACTGTAGGTTCATGCATAATGAATGTCTGCCTTCTTGTGGGTACATCTCATTGCATGCACGTGGCTATTCGTCCATCCCCCCCTCTTTTGCTATTCCCTCTCATCTCACACTTAACCCTACTGAAAAAAACCCCACAAAAGACAAAACAGTGGGTCGGGCACCCTTGCCACTTCTCTCTCTCCTACACCCCTCATCCCCTCTCCCGCCACCACCCATCATCTCCTCCTCCTCCCCCCCTCCCCCCTCATCAATCGTTCTGTCCATGCCAATGACCACAAAAGAGACTTTGCCGGACAGTGAATGCTGGTCAAGGCCGCTGCTAATGCCAGGACGGCAGCAGCATAATGAGAGTGGACCTCCCGCCATTACTGAGTCCACTGACCGTCGTCTTTGGGTCCGGAAGCTGTCTATCAACTGGCTAGGGGGCCAGTGACCGCCCTTGGTGTGAACTCTCCTACTGAGGAAGGAGAAAAAAAAAATCCCAGTTCCTGTTTTTACAGGGACAAGACGATGGGAATGTTCGTTAATGATTTGGGGATGTGATCAGAGATCAGGTTTTGAGTCTGGGTGGTAAAAGCTAAGGAGAGTTTGTGAAGGCTTGATGTGTTATTTTCTTAATTATTTCATGGTGATATTTGAGAAAATGCCTGGTGAAGAAAGGTTGCCTTGTTAAAGTATCCTTTTGTGTGTTCTTTTTGTTTTTTGGGGGAAGCATGGTCATAATTTGTTCTTAACCAAGCCAACTGAGGACCAACAAAAGAGGTTAGACTGATAATGCTGGTGATAAAAGAAAATAATGTTGGGCTCAGCAAACAAAACATTTTGTTGAGGATCTAGGTATCACAATAAAAAGTTGACTTTTTTCATTTCAGGTTATGTATGTGTGTATGTATGTATGTATGTGTGTATGTATGTATGTATGTATGTATGTATGTTATGTATGTATGTATGTATGTGTGTATGTATGTATGTATGTATGTGTGTATGTATGTATGTATGTGTGTATGTATGTATGTATGTATGTATGTATGTGTGTATGTATGTATGTATGGTATGTATGTATGTATGGTATGTATGTATGTGTGTATGTATGTATGTATGTTGTATGTATGTATGTATGTATGTATGTGTGTGTGTATGTATGTATGTATGTATGTATGTATGTATGTATGATGTATGTATGTATTGTGTATGTATGCATGTATGTATGTGTGTTGTATGCATGTATTTATGTATGTATGTATGTGTGTATGTATGTATGTATGTATGTATGTATGTATGTATGTATGTATGTATGCATGTATGTATGTATGTGTGTATGTATGCATGTATGTATGTATGTATGTATGTATGCATGTATGTATGTATGTGTGTATGTATGCATGTATGTATGTATGATGTATGTATGTATGTTTATGTATGTTATGTATGTATGTATGTATGTATGTATGTATGTATGTGTGTGATGTATGTATGTATGTATGTATGTATGTATGGCATGTATGTATGTATGTATGTATGTATGTATGTATGTATGTATGTATTTTATGTATGCTGTATGTATGTATGTGTGTATGTATGGCATGTATGTATGTATGTATGTATGTATGTATGTATGTATGTATGTATGTATGCATGATGTATGTATGTGTGTATGTATGCATGTATGTATGTATGTATGTATGTATGTATGTATGTATGTATGTTTTGTATGTATGTATGTATGTATGTATGTATGTATGTGTGTATGTATGTATGTATGTATGTATGTATGTATGTATGTATGTATGTATGTATGTATGTATGTATGTATGTATGTATGTGTGTATGTATGCATGTATGTATGTATGTATGTATGTATGTATGTATGTATGTATGTATGTATGTATGTATGTATGTGTGTGTATGTATGTATGTATGTCAATGCCAATGACAGTGACAATGACATTTTTTTTTATTTCGAGGATAATGAATAAGCACCCATGTGCTTTTTTACATCCAGTTCCCGCCCTTGGGGTATATATATATATATATATAGAGAGAGAGAGAGAGAGAGAGAGAGAGAGAGAGAGGAGAGAGAGAGAGAGAGAGAAAAGAGTGTGTGTGTTGGGGAGGAATTGAACCTAAGACTGTTCAAGTTATTTGTCCACCTGCTGTATGTATGTATGTATGTATGTATGTATGTATGTATGTATGTATGTATGTATGTGTGTATGTATGTATGTATGTATGTATGTGTGTATGTATGTATGTATGTATGTATGTATGTATGTATGTATGTGTGTGTTTTATGTATGTATGTATGTATGTATGTATGTATGTATGTATGTGTGTGTGTATGTATGTATGTATGTGTGTATGTATGTATGTATGTATGTATGTATGTATGTATGTATGTATGTATGTGTGTATGTTATTTTTATGTATGTATGTATGTATGTATGTATGTATGTTGTGTGTGTGTATGTATGTATGTATGTATGTATGTGTGTATGTATGTATGTATGTATGTATGTATGTGTGTGTGTATGTATGTATGTATGTATGTATGTATGTATGTATGTATTGTATGTATGTATGTATGTATGTATGTATGTGTGTGTGTACGTATGTATGTATGTATGTATGTATGTATGTATGTATGTATGTATGTATGTATGTATGTATGTATGTATGTATGTATGTATGTGTGTGTATGTATGTATGTATGTATGTATGTATGTATGTATGTATGTATGTATGTATGTATGTATGTATGTGTGTATGTATGTATGTATGTATGTATGTATGTATGTATGTATGTATGTATGTATGTATGTATGTATGTATGTATGTATTTATGTATGGCAGATCTGCTTGACCTGGGAAATCGAACAAATCCTCACCCCAAACTCACCTCACGCCTTTGCTGTGATTCGAACCCAAATCTTCCTGCACCCACGGGTCTGAAATCAAACAGGTCTATCCACTCCACAATTAACTTTTTTGATGGAGTTTCTCACCTCCAGATTACCACAGGGGTAAACAGGTAAAGGTGTTCCCATAACCTGTGTGGTCTTAGGAGAGCGCGGCGAAGCATCAGAGACCTCAGCTTCTAAAGGGCCAGCATAATGAGGGCGGCGCCCATCTCCTATCCCTCACTTCTTTACCTTCCCTGACCCTAAGGAGGGCAGGTACCCATTTACAACTGGGTGAACTGGGGGACTGTGCTGAAGCCAAGGCGCGTAAACCGTCACCCATCCAATTGGTGGCCAAGCTCGATGTTGCTTAACATTGGCTGGAGGAAAGAGAGTGCTCTGACCACTGAGCCATCCTGTCCCCACCACAGGGGCTTATTACAGTAATCATGACACATGCACATGGAAGGAACAGAACTGCTATTGTCCTATCCAGACCTCAAAGGGGAGCAAACCCTTTGCATGGGAGGGGGGGGGGGGAGATGTGAGACATATGTGACTCAAGCAAGTGATGAACCCATTCATCACCCTATGTGTCCATACACCACAATAATGCATGCATATATATTATATATAATTCTATAATGCTTCTTCTACCAGAAAAAAAAGAATACTTCATCTCCATCTTAAGACAATGGGGCTTGTGCCTTTGTCCCTTCGCTGCTACACAACTTCGTGTGAATGATTCCTGGCCTGTAAGGAGATTGCTTGCCTCGCTCGAAAGGGTGGCGGATTATGCAGACGGTGCCATTCTTTCATTGAGAAAGAAAGCCACAAGAGGAGAAAAGAATGCTTGATTTGTATGCCAGTGTGCAATATTTCAGTGCAAGTGCAGGGGGTGGCTCCTGTGATCGAGGGGGGAGCGCTGTGATGAAGTTTTGTTGTTGTTGATGTTGTTGTTGTTGTTCTTCTTGTTGATGTTGTTGTTGTTGTTGTTGTTCTTGTTGTTGTTGTTGTTCTTCTTCTTCTTCTTCTTCTTCTTGTTCTTGTTCTTGTTCTTTTCTTCTTCTTCTTCTTCTTCTTCTTCTTCTTCTTCTTCTTCTTCTTCTTCTTCTTCGCCTTCTTGCAATTCTTCTTCTTCTTCTTCTTCTTCTTCTTCTTCTTCTTCTTCTTCTTCTTTCTTCTTCTTCTTCTTCTTTCTTCTCTCTTAAACTTTTCGTGTTCCTTCGTTGTTATTTTCATCCTCATCCTCCTCCCCTACCTCCTCATACCCCTCCTACCTCCTCTCCTCCTCTCTCCTCATCATCATCATCATCATCACCACCACCACCATCCATCACCTCCATCACCACACCACACCACACCACCACTCTCATCAGCATCGTCGTCGTCAGTCGTCCTCATCATCATCACACCCACCACCCCCACCACCACCACCACCCCACCATCCACCCCACCAACTTCTCCTTCAATTAAACACAGAAAACGCCCTCAACTCGTTCCGCACGTGCTAAAGGATGTGACGACCAAAGCCCCCTTCCTTTAGTGTGTAGGGCTGATAGATAGGCCCCTGCCCAATAAATGCAGCATCACCCTGCCTGTCCTGTCTCATCAACCTCACACCAGTGCACACTCTGCTAGTAAAGAAGGTGACACACAAGCCTCCGTAACTGTAGGGTCGGGACAATCAGGGCGGAACAGATCTCATTTGGATGGTTTGTACTGTCACTGTAACTTGACATACATCTGAAACAGCTCGTGGCACTAGGTTCAACCTTCACCGTTTGAGTTGGATACTGTTCTATTGAGTTATATCATTTATTCATTTATTTTTTTATTGTTTTATATCGAGGATAATGGAGTAAACACTCATGTGCTTTTTTACAACCAGTCCCCGTGTGTATGCGGTTTTGTAAATTTTGTCATCTATTTCCACCGGCACACGATGGCCTACTCTTCCGAAAAGCGGAACAGGATTTAACGTGTGCGCAAGATATTCTGCATGCGTTCGAACATGGGGCCACGGTTTATAGTCTCATCCAAACGATCATGATCTATTGAGTTAGATACTGTTGTATTGAGATAGTGTTCTATTGAGATAGTGTCCTATTGAAAGCATGTTCTATTGAGATAGATCATGTTCTATTTTGATCAGGTACAAACGGCCAGCTCGCATCCTCCAGCCAATCAATGTTTAGTTTGAATCTACAGACCCCCTTTCGCTTATGAGTGTGTGTGTGTGTGTGTGTGTGTGTGTGTGTGTGTGTGTGTGTGTGTGTGTGTGTGTGTGTGTGCTTGCTTGCTTTGTGAATGTGCTCATCTCCTTCGTATGAGGCTATAAACCGAGGCCCGGTGTGCGAACGCACGCAGAACATCTTGCGCACATGTTAAATCCTGTTCCGCTTTTCGGAAGAATAGGCCATTGTGTGCTGGTAGGAACAGAGGACAGAATTTACAAATCAGCATACACACGGGGACTGTATGTAAAAAAGCACGTAAGTGCTTATTCCATTATCCTCAATATAAATGATAATAATAATAATAATATGATTGAAGCATCAGGGCACATAGCAACCGTTTTACTTGTGTACACTTTTCCAACATGTCAAACTATTCGTGTATCTGCTCGTCCTATTCACGCTGAGAGGTTGGAAATGCCACGTTTTGAACTTTTGTCGGAACCGAAAGTTTGGAGAGAATATAATAGTGTGTCGCCTGCTTAACCTGTAGACATACATCCCATAATTATCTACCCTGCTGTGGGTTGGGACAGCCTGATTAGGCTATTCACTGACAGAGCTAGATGGTTTTTGATATGTATCGCAATGCTTCTTTATATGATGGAAAAGAAAAGTCATGAAAAATTATCTATATTTATCATTGCTAATTGTGATGCTGATGGGTATAATTGACTATTATTGCAATGCTATAGGAAGGAAAAAACAGTCATCAAAAGCAAATGTATTTTAACTGACAGATAGGCCTGCTAATACTAAATGACATGTTCGCAATATAGCAGTAATAATAATAATAATAATAATAATAATAATAATAATAATAATAATAATAATGTATGGAATTTATATAGCGCTGAATCTTGTAAAGCAACAAATCAAAGCGCTTCAATTTTTTTTTATCGAGGATAATGGAATAAGCACTCATGTGCTTTTTTACATCCAGTCCCCGTGTGTATGCGGTCTTTTGTAAATTTTGTCATCTGTTCCCACCGGCACACATTGGCCTACTCTTTCGAAAAGCGCAACAGGATTTAACATGTGCGCAAGATGTTCTGTATGTGTTCGCAATACTTAAGGATGTATAACAGAAGAATCACCATCAAGAACACCAATGTTCACTATTGACTGCAATGTTAAGCCATTCTCTCAAGAGGACCATGGAAACAGGTTGTCCTGGATCCTAGACTAGAGCGCTGAGGTTCACCAACGATGAGAGTTGTGTGTAATGCAACCATTTTTTTCCCACCATCAAGATAGCCGCATTCCGACTTCAGGGACGATATCTGAACACTATGCCAGCGTGCATGCGGGTTTTGTTTGGTTGGTTGGTCGGAGACTTTTTGTTTAGTCATTCTAACCTGGCACAAATGGCCTACTCTTGTGAAAGGCACAACGGGTTTTCAATATATTCTGCGTGTGTTCACACCAAGGACTTCGGTCTATAGTCTCATTCAAAGGATTTTCGGGAGGGAGTGGAATCGGTAGTCGTGTTAACTCAGGTAAAAAAAACAAAATCCCCTTGAAGGGACGTCTTTGTTGAGATTCGAACCTGGGCAGGCGCGATGCTCCTATCACCAGACTATCGCACCCCTGGCCCCCCTCGTCTTTATTTTGAGGATGCTATTTTTGATCAGTTTTTGTTAGGTTCGTTATCTTTCCTTTGGCATTGCAAATTTGTGAATAAGTCATTTAAAAAGCGTGCCAAAAAAACTATTTTCTCTCTCTCTCTCTCTCTCTCTCTCTCTCTCTCTCTCCTCTCTCATCTCTCTCTCTCTCTCTCTCTCTCTCTCTCTCTCTCTCTCTCTCTCTTCTTCTTCTTCTTCTTCTTCTTCTTCTTCTTTTCTTTCTTTCTTTCTTTCTTTCTTTCTTTCTTCTTCTTTCGTATTTTCTTTCTTGTTCTTGTTCTTGTTCTTGTTGTTGTCGTTGTCATTTTGTCTTCTTCTTCTTCTTCCTCCTCCTCCTTCTTCCTCCACCTCCTTCCTCCTCCTCCTCCCTCCTCCTCCTCCTCCTTCTTCTTCTTCTCGTACACACTGAACCCCCCCCCCCCTTCCCCAAGGGACGGCTGTTGACACATCTAATGGGTCAATATTTGCCCACCACTAATCTAGCAGCGGCCCACGCTCTACCTATAGATTTTGACACCTTCCACGTCCCTGACGAAGAGAGAATAAAAGAAGAGGAGGAAGAAGAAGAAAATAGAAAAACATGAACGAAAAGATGTGGTGGGGTGGCTGGGAAAAGAGAGAGAGAGAGAGAGAGAGAGAGAGAGAGAGAGAGAGAGAGAGAGAGAGAGAGAGAGAGAGAGAGAGGGAGTGGAGAGAGAGAGAGGGGGAGAGAGAGAGAGACAATGACAATGACAATGACAATGACAAATGACAATGACAAATTCTTTTATTTCGAGGATAATGAATAAGCACACATGTGCTTTTTTACATCCAGTCCCCGCCCGTTAGGGATACTCCTAGAGAGAGAGAGAGAGGTGGAGAGAGAGAGAGGGGGAGAGAGAGAGAGGGGGAGAGAGAGAGAGAGAGGAGAGAGAGAGAGGGGGAGAGAGAGAGAGGAGAGAAGAGAGAGGGATAGAGAGAGAGGGGGGTAAAGAAAAGAGGGAGAGAGAGAGAGATAGAGAGAGGGAGAGAGAGAGAGAGAGAGAGAGAGAAGGAGTGAGAGAGAGAGAGAGAGGGAGAGAGAGAGAGAGAGAGACAATGACAATGACAATGACAATGACAAATGACAATGACAAATTCTTTTATTTCGAGGATAATGAATAAGAGAGAGAGAGAGAGGGAGAGAGAGAGAGGGAGACAGACAGACAGAGAAGAAGCAGGCAGACAGGCAGACAAATACAGACAGACTAGCATGCAGACAGACAGAAAGACAGACAGGCATGCAGACAGACAGACAGATAGCAGACAGACATGTAGGCAGGAAGACAAACAGAAAGGTAGTCATACATATAGACCGATAAACAGAGAGACAGATAAAATAGACAAACACAGACAGACAGGATAACTGATCATTGACTGCGATGATGTTTTATTTAATGTCACTGATCTTCCCATAGTTTACTCAATAAGCACGCTCGCGGACACATTGTGTGTGTGTGTGTGTGTGTGTGTGTGTGTGTGTGTGTGTGTGTGTTGTGTTGGTGTGTGTGTGTTGTGTGTGCGTGTGTGTGTATGTGTGTTGTGTAAGTTGTGTAAGTAGTGTGTTGTATATGTGTGTATGTGTGAATGTGCGTGTTCGTGTTAGTGTGCACATGTTGACAGAATTTAAACTATTTGCTTTTCTCTTTAAGGGGTGTGGTTTGCTGCTGTTATATACGTTTTGGTTGTCGGTTTTGTTGTTGTTGTT
Source organism: Rapana venosa (assembly GCA_028751875.1). Taxonomy (NCBI): domain Eukaryota; kingdom Metazoa; phylum Mollusca; class Gastropoda; order Neogastropoda; family Muricidae; genus Rapana; species Rapana venosa. Next base: position 29,980,741 of record CM054157.1, on the reverse strand, counting down.
ATTTTTGGTTGCTGATTTCGTTTGCTAGATATGAATAAAGATGGCTATTGCTTTGAATTTCGTTTACTACGCCCAGGCAATAATTATAATAATAATTGAGCTAAGAAATGACAACAAAAGAACCCAACAACCTGTTGTTAAAGTGTTAACTCGTATATTGTCAGAGCAGTATGTGCAAATAATAATAATAATAATAATAATAATAATAATAATAATAATATTAATAACTATTATTATTATTATTATTATTATAATAAATTATAAATTTATATAGCGCTATATCGTGCAAAATCAAATCAAAGCGCTTGCATTCAACCTACTCTTACACATGCATCACGTTACAATTAATAGTTTTTAAAAATTCAAATGTATACACACTCACGCACACACACACACACACACACACACACACACACACACACACACACACACACACACACACACACACACACACACACAAACACTCATTAAAAAGAAGGTCAGCTTCCCAAGGGATAAACAAAAAACAATACTTGTGTATAAAAAAACCAACAACAACCAACACATGCTATGGGCGAAACATACAATAGATAAACAAAGCAAAAAGTGAATTGAAAAGAACAAAAGATGTAAATTGAAAGTAATCATTCCATCCACCACACACACACACACCCACACACACACACACTTACACACACACATACACACACACACACTTACACACACACACACACCACACACACACACACACACACACACACACACACACACCTACAACAATATATTAACTCAAAACATATTAACTTTCCATTTAATCTCCAGCCAATGACAACCTTTGATGTATTAGAAAGCATAAAAATGCAAACGAATTCTAGAACACGTGATCTAGACAAGTTAGATGCTCGGATTATAAAACTCGCTAGTCCGGTTATTGTTGAAACACTGACATATCTATACAACTTGTGTATTGAGAAAAGATGTTTTCCTCTCAAGTTTAAAAAGGCAAAAGTTATACCTGTCCATAAATCAGGTGACTGCTCTTCTCCTTCAAATTACAGGCCAATTTCAATTCTCTCTGTACTATCTAAACCCATTGAAAAACACATACAAACATCCCTAAATTCTTACTTTAATAAAAAACAATCATCTATAGCACGAGGATCAATCAGGTTTCGTAAAAACTATTCCTGTCACAACTGCTCAAATACTCACGCTCACTGAACAGTCTCCTACACAAATAAAATGACAATAAGTTTACTGCCCTCCTTTTTGTTTACTTTGAAAAAGCAATTTGATGTGGATCAACCACTCTTTTGTTATTGCGTAAATTAGAATTGTACAACTCCACCTGAAGTTATCCAACTATAGTAAATTTTCTGTCCAATAGGCAGCAGCTGAAATCTGTAAATAACCAAGCATCAGAACTACTACCCAGATAGACATGGGGTACCACAAGGCTCAGTATTGGGACCACTCATGTTTTCAGTCAATGTCAATGATTACCCTGTTTTATTAAATGTAACTGGAAATGTTTGCTGACGATACAATCACTTTTGTAGTGAATTCAGACTCCAGCAGATTAACTCTCAAACTTCAATTCAGTATTGACAATTGAATTTATTTGGAGACCAATAAAACCACATGTCCTTAAATGCACAAAAACAAAGTGTATGTACGTATCACAGCAAGACATAAAAGGTCAAAAAAATGAATGAAAGGTTTCAACCTCTGTGTTGGATAACGGAATAGTTGAAGAAGTGACTCACATAAAATATTAGTGTTACCATTGACAAAAAAATTGACTTGGACAGATCACATAATGTCACTAGGTACACTCCTAGCTCAGCGAGGCTACTTCAATTATCCAAAATAAAACACTTTCTATCTAAATAATCAAATCAGAAAACATATTTTTTTTGCGGTCAACATTCTACCATTCATTGACTATGCGTCAACTCTTATGGGATACCTCAGTGGAACGAACTTGAAATCATACTCATCGTTTATATAAAAGAGCAGTAAAACTTGTAATGTTAAAAACAAGGCAAACCCTGACATTTGAGGATTATAACAAATAAATGTCCTGACATTCGAAACCGACTTCATTCAATAAAGCTGTATTTATGCAAAAAGTTTTAAACAAAATGCAACCTCCCAAGATTACCAAATGCTTTCAAAGTAACCACATAGACACAACCATTTGCTAACATTTCCAAGACCCTGAAATAACCTATATCAATCGAGCCTCTTGTATTCAGGCAGTGACCCAAATGGAATAAACTCCTCCCATAATTAGAAATGTATTAAAAGCAGAAAATCAAGTAAAAAACACATCTAAAAAGATATTTCATGATAAAAGTACAGAAAACGACTTGTACTTAAGAGAGTGATTAAGTGGCATGACGTTATACTTGCATTAAAACAGATATACCCAAGTTTTCATATTTATATAGAGTAACATGTGTAAACATAGATCTATATATTGGGTAGATATGAATAAATCAACCCAGCACGCTTTGAAACTGGTGTGTGGTGTGAGTGTGTGTGTGTGGTGTGTGTGTGGTGTGTGTGTGTGTTTTGTACAGTGTGTGTGTGTACAAGTGTGTGATGCGTGTGTGTTTGTGTAATGGTTCGTTTTGTTTTTTACTTTCTTGATGATTTTTGTTGGTCTTTTATGTTCTTTTGTATTACAACATAAATAGCTGATCTATTTAGTTTTGGTCACTGTTAGTTTTCTGTTCATTGTACTAGAAGAGTCTAAATTGTTTATTGCTGACGTTAGTAACTGCTGTGGATTATACATTTCCTGAATTATACATTGATCGAAGGATTAACGTTGCTCTGCCTCACACCAAAAGCACATGTAGCATGTGGTGTGATATGACCCGGGAAAAGGGAGGGAAAGGATGGTCTTTGTTAAACTTCTTTGCTCTGAATCAATATCTGTTGGTTATTCTGTTTTTCTTATATATATATATTATGTGGTGGAAGGGGATAGGTGAGGGGATGTGTATGTGTATGTAAGTGTTTAAAAGATACATCATTTCCTCTGTTTATATCCATTTTGTTGTTGTTGTTATATTGCTGGTAGTGGTGGTTGGGGTTCTGGTTTTTTTTTGCCCTTGTTTTGTTTTGGGTTTTAGGGTGGTTTTGTGGGGAGGGGGAGGGGATATTTTGGACTCTATTTTTCTCGTCTTTTTTGATAGTTCAATATGTTCTGCATTTGTCCTTGGCTGTTATATTCTTGTCTATGTTAGTTATTGTCGCTGTTGTTGTTGTGTATTATAATGTGTTTGTTTGATTGTTTATTTCCTTGTTGTGGTTGTTCTTCGTTGATTCAATCTTTATGGTTGTTGTTTTATTCAGTTGTTTGTATGGTGAAGGTTTGTGTGTATATGTGTGTGAAGGGGGGGGGGGGGGGTGAGGTGAAGGGCAGTTGGTGGTGGGTATATTTTTATTTTTAATCTGTTTTTTGTCTTCTTGTTTTTTCGGTTTGGTTTTTCTTTGTGCTTGTTTGTTTGTGTTATACGGATATTTTTTCAAGATTTTTTGAAATTATTTGAATGAATGCGGTCCCCGGGTGTTCTCATAATTTTCTGGGATTTTTGTTTTGATTTAATTCCACATATGCATATGGTTATTGGGTTTTTTTGTTAGATTTGTATAGTTTAACCAGAGATTAGGTTTTTTATTCTATGTCTGCAAATAATACATTATCTTTTTTTTCCTTCGCTTTTTTTTTTTTTTTTTTCTTTCTTTAGATAGATGGCTTGATGAAAAAAAGCAAATGCCTGCTATATAATGTACCATCTGAAATAAAAGTTTGACATTGGACTTTGACTTTGACTTTGACACACACGACACACACATACATACATCACACAACACAAACAAATACATACACACAACATACATACAACACACACACACACACCCACACATACACACACACACACAAACACACACTTACACAGGCGCGTACGCTCATATAGATAATATTACAAACGGGTGAACTCATACCCACAGAATGCGGCTACCTTAATGGTGGGCGAAAACGGTCACATACGCAAACTTCTTACCACTGGTGAAGCTCGAAGCTCTGAAGAAAAGAAATGAATTTAAAAAATGAATTAATAATTATGGGATTATTCAAACAGAGCGATAGTCTTGTAAGAAGGATAGAGTGATTGAACCAACCAACCAACCAACCAACCAACCAACCAACCAACCAACCAACCAGCCAACCATCCGACCAACCAGCCAACCAACCAGCCAACCAACCAGCCAACCAACCAACCAGCCAACCAACCAACCAACCAACCAGCCAAGTATATTGTTTACAGTTCCTCCGACCATATAGGTCATAGCAGGGCTGCCACCCTGTAGAAGAAAATGAAAGGTAGGAGAGTGGATCAATAAGGCAGATCATAGAAAAAGAAGATGAAAAGTAAGAAGAAACTAGGAAGGGATAGAAAGGAGAAACAGTCCTAGCACAGAATTTCCCGGCGGGTATGCTATTTATAAGTGTCAGGTCAGAGGTATCCTCTGCTACCGGTAACCATGTAACCCGGTACCACCTGTGACATGTGGGGAGTCAACCCAACCCAAAAATCACGCCTGGAGAGAGATGGGCGCCGCCAGGCTACTTTTGCCCAAGACACGCTACATGAAATGGACAAAAATAAAGAATATACCGGATCGGTCGCCGCCCGGGTCAACACAGGACCGCGCCTTCCGTCTAGCCACCAGGGCGGAGGCGCCAAGTGGTGCTACTGGTGGAAACCCCTACAACAAAAATCAGGGAAGGGATCAACACACCCTCGCAACGTGGAAACTCAGACGTCTGGCCACAAACAGGCAAACTCCAAGAACTGATATACGACTGGACAGTTACACCTGGCTTCTGGTAGGTCTCTGTGAGTCCGATGGAAAAGCACGGTGAACACCATAACTGTCGAGTGTCATATGCTCTACTATAGCGGAGCTGACAAGCATATCAATGGCGTAGGCATGCTTGTCAACAAGAAACATCAAGAACTCGGTAAATAGAAACTACCATAAACAGCCCGGCTTATGGCCATCCGCCTTCAGTGCGAGCCCCATTCAACATCACCGTGATTCAAGCCTACGCACCAACACGATCACGATGAATGAAGTCCCGTAGAGGAATTCTACAACCAACTACAGGCATCATCGATAAGATGAACAAGAAAGACATCTTGATCATCCAGAGGAGACTGGAACTCCAAGGATTGGCGGGAGACGCACCTGAAAGGACTGTGTGGAGCAATTCGAGGCGTGTCCCGGGGGGGTGGCCGGTCGCAGGTGGAGGAGGTGTGCCGGGAGGACGCTGCTCGACTGGGCAGGAGGCTGGGAGAGAGATGTGGGGGGGGGGTACGCTGTGCACCAGGGAGCTGGAGACAACATGACACGCCCATTCTGTTCAACAAGCGATCGGGACTACCATTCTTTCTGTTCGTAGGGGGGGGGGGGGGGGGGGTATCAGTGCTCGCCAATACCCCTTTGAGAACACAAGCATCCCGACGCTGGACATGGCATCACCCAATGGATCCATCACAACAATTGAACTACTTCCTGGTGCAGAACCGGTTCGGATCTGGGCATCAACAGAGCCAAACGAGGACATTTCCCAGGTGCAGACATTGGCAGCGATCATGACCTCGGCTCCTGAACTTAAGAGTCGATTGAAGAAACCAATAAACCAAGAACACCCGACTCAAGCTCAACCTTGACAATCTGAAGGAACCCCACCCTCGCCGAGTCCTTCCAAGCAACAATAGGAGGAAAATTCGCACCACGCTGGCACTTGAAGAAGATGCTGAAACGAAGACCACCATTTTAACACAGTGAGGACTGAGACAGCAAACAATACTTCTTGGCAAACATCGCCGAAAACACAACCATGGGTCACAGATGAAATCTTAATATGTGTGACAAAAGACGAGACCAGAAGAAGAGCAAGAACACTACAGGAGCAGTTGAGAACAGAGAAGTAAACAATAGGATCAGAGGGGGGGGAGACCTGAGGAATAACAAGGCGGAAATGATAGAGAAACAATGTACAGAAATACGAAGAGAGCCTGACAAAGATAATAGCAGAAGAGCCAATACCAATTGTGAACGATCTCACCAAACAGAAACAGCAAGAGTCAGTACCATCCAGGACCAAAGCAGGGAATGCCTACAGAAAAGAAGGAAATCGTTGGCAATGGACGGAATACTTTCCCGAACTCTACAATCATCAGACGCTAGGCGACCCCAGCGTACTTGCAAGCCAAGCCTCATCGAATAAAGACAACTTCCCAATTCTACGCGAGGAAAAGAAGAAGCCAATTAGATCGCTGAAGAAAGGAAATCAGCAGAAACGACAACAGCCCAGCAGAGCTGATCCAACACGGGGGAGAAGCAGTGACAGACAACCCCCCCCCCCCCCCCCCCCCCTCCTTACAAGTATAGAAACCAAGAAATCTGGCAGACCGAGAGTGGCCTACTCCGAAGGACCCAATCACCTCATCACAATCTCCCAAGAAGGAAATCCCAGCATGCCAAAACTACAGGACAATCAGCCTCATAAGTCATCGCCAGTAAAGTCATGCTGAAAGTGATCCTGAACACTGAAACCAACAGCATAAGAGATCACGCCGACGAGCAGGCGGTTTCCGCCCAATAGAAGCAACCACCGAACAGATATTCAACCTGAGGGTTCTGTGTGAGAAAATACAGCCATCACCTAACAAGACATCTTCCACGTCATCATTGATTTTAAGAAGGCCTTCGATAGAGTAATGGCATGACGCTCTGTGGGCCACCATGAACAAATTCAAACAGGCCAGAAGCTGATCCACACCATCAAGGAACACTACTCAAAGGCCACCAGTGCAGTACTCGTACAGGGCACTTAGGGGAATGGTTCCGTAAACCTCAGTTGGGGTCCCGACAGGGATGTCTCTGTCGCGACACTATTTAACAATTTCCTCGAACGCATCATGACAGACGCCTTGTAAGACCACACAAGGCACAGTCACATTGGAGGGCAACAATTCACCAACCTCAGGTTTTTGCCGATGACCTTGACGGTCTGGCAGGAAAAATGAAGAGGATACTGGCTCAACCTATTGAAGCAACTGACGAAAATCCTCAACTATACGGCATGGAAATCAGCGCCGAGAAACCAAGCTCATGACACACAGTGCCCAGCCAATCACCACCAGATCACTCTCAGCGGAAAAGAACTGGAGACAGTGACCATTTCAAGTACCTAGGAGCCAACATAAGTAGGAAGGGATCAAGACCGAAATCCTAGCAAGAGCGGCACAAACAGCAGCGCAAAGGCAAGACAGAAGACCATAATGGAGAGACAGAAACACCCACTCGGAACCAAGGTAAGTTACTAAACGCGCTAGTCTCCTCAATCATGCTTTACGCATGTGAGGCGATGGACACTGAACGCAGACCTACAAACTGAGGATCCAAGCAGTAGAAATGAGATGCCTCAGAAGGCCTCCTTGTCATCACTACAAGTACCATTACACCAACAATGAAGTTCCGCAAATGATTACTCAACGTGCGGGACTATGAAGACCTACTGACCACGCAAAAAAGAGGAACTCATATGGTAATGGCACGTAACACGCTCAGAAGGACTTGCAAAGACCATCCTGCACAGGAACAGTCCAGGGGAAAGAGAATACGGGCAGAAAAGAGGAGAAAGTGGGCTGACGACATCCGTGATGGACAGGGTAGGACTTTCAGTGTCACCCAGGCACTCGCCCACGACCGTGCTAAGTGGAGCCAGCTGGTCCACCGTTCGTCCACCATGCAGCGCCCCTACGACCCTGGCGGGTTACGGGACCAGTGAACAGTGAACAGTGATGCTATTTATACCGAGAGCTTCTTTGAACTCGCAAGGGCAGTGAGAGAGACAGTTCCAGATAGACAGACAGACAGACAGACACACAGACATACAGATAATGAGACAGACAGAGAAAGAGACATAGACAGACAGACAGATAAGAACAGAACACATAGCTATATGATGAGAGATTAGAAAATCCCCACCCCCGACACACACACATACACTAGTAAGGGGATTATGGTTATTTTTGTATTTTTGTGAGAGTAGCAAACTTATGGTATCTGTGGTCGGCAGGTCTAGAAACATTATGCATAAGAATAAGAGTCAGTAGCCCTCATAAAGGTAATGATTACACTGGCTTCAGCGAGCAGCTAAAGGGAAACAATCATCTTTATTGCAAAGGAGTAATGTCTTTTTACTTCCCTTGAAGCTTCTCCTGAGGACTCCACTTTTCATACTATGAATCATTGGCTGCATTGACTGTCTCAATGTGGTTGGGGTTTGATTAGCTTACTGTGACTGCAGCACTGTGATTAAGTGAATGGCAAGTGAGATGACATATTGCATCTTAGCATCAAAACGGGGACGGATGTATAGGGGGGGCGGGATAGCCTAGTGGTTAGAACATTGCACTCGCAATCTGACGACCCGGGTTCGATTCCCGTTCATTGGGATACTTTCCCTGGAATTAACATCGGTGCAGACTCCACTCTCCCCAAAAGTCCTTCGGATGAGACTATAAACCGAGGTCCCGTGTGCGAACGCACGCAGAACATCTTGCGCACACATTAAATCCTGTTCCGCTTTTCGTAAGAGTAGGCCATTGTGTGCCCGTGGGAACAGATGACAAAATTAAAATAAAATAAAAAAAAGCAAAACCGCATGCACATTCGATGATGACAGAATTTACAAAACTGCATACACACGGGGACTGGATGTAAAAAAGCACATAAGTGCTTATTCCATTAACCTCAATATAAAAGAATAAATAAATAAATAAAGCGTTGTTTATCCACTGCAGGATGCAGCCCTACCTCCCTCCATGGGTTCCTGTCTTGTGCCTCACTGTACCATGTCACACCCATGTCTTTCTCTGTGTCATCAAGCCATCTGGTTATGGGCCGGTCTGCCAGAGGTTCTGCAACCTATCTTATATATATATTATATAAAGATATATATAGAGAGAGAGAGAGAGAGAGAGAGTCGAATGACAGCCAAGAAAGGTTGCAGATCCTCTGGCAGACCGGCACCATAACCATATATAATATATATATATATATAGATTTCCTTCTTCTTCCTTTTTTGTCCATGTTACTCCAGGTAGGTTTGACATTGATGAGCCATCCTCCTATCTCTGTTTTGAGCTATCCTCCTTATTTAGCCGCTTTCCTATATCACTGCATACAGGCATCCCATTTTTAGCTAGGACTTCCCTTTGGTCTCTTTCTCACTCTCTCTCTCACCTCTTACTTTCTCTCCACTCTCTCTCTCTCTCTCTCTCCACATAATATATATACATACATACACACACAAATATATATATATATAATATATCAATATTATCTATATAGAGAGAGACAGACAGACAGACAGACACAGACAGACATATCTAAATATAAAAATTTATTTATATATATATAAAAAATATATATATATATATATACTATATATATATATTATATATATATATATATATGTACACACACATACAAGATTACAACAGTACAAGGTGAAGACCAAGCGAGATAATAAACAAAGTCAGAGACTTTCCTGAAGTTGCAATGCAGCCACCTGTATGGAGGGCAAAATAATAATAATAATAATAATAAGAATAGAAGGAAGAAGAAGGAAGGTGGCAGGATGGTTAAGACGTTTGCCTGCCAACAAGTAAACCATGAGGTTCTGGGGTTTCGATTCCCACCTCGCCTTTCTATCCCAAGATTGACAAAAAAATTGAACTGAAAGTCCAACATCCTTCGATGAAGATATAAACCGATGCCCCATGTGCAAACGCATGCAGAACATCTTGCGCACATGTTAAATCCTGTTCTGCTGTTTGAAAGAGTAGGCCATTGTGTGCCCGTGGGAACAGATGACAAAATAAAAAATAAAAATAAAAAGCAAAACCGCATGCACACGCATAAAAAAAAGTCATCTGAGTGCTTTGATTTGTTGCTTTACAAGATGCAGCGCTATATAAATTCCCATACATTATTATTATTAATAATAATAAAAAAAAAAGGTGTAATTCTTGGAATATTTTATAAAAAAAGAAAAAAATATGGAACTTATATACCGCTATATCTTGCAAATCAGTCGCATACACAAAAATCTCCCCATTGGTGAACCTGGGAACTCTAGTTGATGAACAAATTATGTTTTCTAAACGTTTAGAGATAATACAACAATAGCACATTTCATACATTCTTAAGAACACACAGACACAGTATTAAGATGTCTTAAACATTTATTTGTTTACTTGCAACCAGTTTGAAAAAAAGAGTACAAAAATCCATGAGAAATGAGCACATGCCTGGCAACAGAATGCTATTAACTGGGTACTACACAGTAATTAAACATAAATGTCACATCCAAGTCAGTCACAGGTAATTCTTGGATTGACGATAGATGAACACCTGTCCACAAGGCTGGGGGAAAATTCTGCTTACTCTCTCTCTCTCACACACACGCACACAAACAATCCCACGACACTCCTCTCTCTCTCTCTCTCTCCTCACTCACACACAACCCACTACATTCTCCTCTCTCTCATCTCCTCTCTCTCCACTCAACACACATACCACACACACACACACACACACACAAACAATCCACTGACATTCTCTCTCTCTCTCTCTCTCTCTCTCTCCTCTTTCTCCACACACACAACACACACAAACAATCCCACTGACATTCTCTCTCTCTCTCTCTCTCTCCTCTCTCTCTCTCATCTCTCATCCTCCTCTCTCACACCACACACACACACACAAACATATCCGCCACTGACATTCTCTCCTCTCTCTCTCTCCTCGCTCTCTCTCTCTCTCCTCTCTCTATCAACACACACACACACACACACACACACAACACACACACACTCTGGTTGATCAAAATTACCTCCAAGATAACAATCACAATCTAATCACACTGTTTATGAATCCAAATAATTTCTCATTTCAAAGATACAAGAAATTCATGTGGATAATGAGCATAGCTAAAAACAGTCAACAAGTAAACATTGTCAGATAAAATAGCACAGATCAATATCACAGCCTCAGGCAGACCTTTTGTCTACACTAATATATACAAAAAAGCAATATATAATACATCAGTACAAGCAGTGCACAAGTAGGCAAGCACCGGCACACACACAGGCACACACACATACGCTCATGCGCGCGCACATGCATTCACACATGCACGTACACACACATGCACTACAATTCTATGAAAGCACACAATATGGCTGATAATCCTATATTTTTATTTTTTAAAAAATTTAAATAAGCAATATAAAAGGTGCACATTTTTTGTTTCCTACATCATACTCTCTCTCTCTCTTTCTCCCTCTCTCCCCCTTCCCACCCCCTCTCTCTCACCGATCTAGTCAGTCTGGGTTGTTGTTGCTGTTACGTGCTACTCAGTAACACTAACAGGATTGAACTGGAAACAAAGCTGATTTTACTTTTACGGGATTTTAGTTTTACATTTTTGCCCTACTGACAACAGAGGCTAAAAATAAAGATTAATAATTGTGCCTAATATCCTGGACATCTCAACACTGCAGAAGAAGACGCTTGATGGTTATTTGCGCATCAAAAGTCACACACCAATAGCCTCCCTTGCATAGTATTTAAACACTACATCATACAACAAAAACCTTTCTCTGTGCACACATTTCAAAGTCTTTCAATACGTTTTACATGTTATTTCCAATAGTGCAAATCATTTTAACATTTTTATCTGAAAAGTAAAATGACCACTAATAATGAAAACTGCAACACAGCCAAATATTCCATTATGTTCAGATTCATTCATTCATTCATAGCACTTACAGACCAACCAGCAACAGAGGCCAATCCATGATAATCTTGTTTTTAAAGCCTCACCAGCCACAGAGGCCATAGCATGTTTGCGATTGAAGCTGAAAGGCAGTCAGTCATCTTTTTAGTATAGTGTGTGTGTGCATGTGTGTGTGTGTGTGCGCATGCGCATGTGAGTGTGTGTGTATGCATATGTGTGTGCATGTGAGTGTGTGTGTACGTGTTGACGTGTATGCGTGTGAGTGTGTGCATGCACACTGCAACTGAATAATATTTAAAAAATCAAATTCAGTCATGTTATTTACAGACCAGCTGAACACAGAGAGACTATATCATGGCTGTCACCTCATCAATATTTTTTGTTATATCTCAGATGAAAAGTGAGCAACTATGTACAGATTAAAACAGGGTTTAAAGCCAACTCCACTGTCGTTCCTACGTTCAACACCCCTGGTCAGCCACAAGGGTCAACAGAAGATGGTCACGGTGTTGTGGGGGAATTGACAACATATGATGACAAAATTTACAAAACTGCATACACATGGGGACTGGATGTAAAATTTTAAAAAAGCACATGAGTGCTTATTCCATTATCCTCAATATAAAAAACAAATTTTTTTTTAAAAGTCATCTGAGCGCTTTGATTTGTTGCTTTACAAGATTCAGCGCTATATAAATTCCACACATTATTATTATTATTATTATTATTATTATTCTTATTACTAAATGACATAACAGGAAAGAACTCTTTACAATATGACCTGGGAAGATAATAAAATAGCTCCCCCACCCCCACCCCCCCAAAGAAAGACAACCACACACACACACACATGGGGAGAGAGGGGGAAAGTCCAAAGACAAATGTTGGGGTCTGGAGAGGAAACATTCAACATAGGCAAACAAGCCTATTTCAAGTCCCCAACATGACCAGAGCAATGCACACAGCACTCTGACAGACTGATGCACAACACATAGAGTGCAACCTGCACCACACACACACACACACACACACACACACACACACACACACACACACACACACACACACACACACACACACAACCACAAAAGCGGCAACCATCCCCCCAACCCTCCCCCCCAAAACAAACAAGAAAACACCTTCCCCCCAAGCAGTGGGTGTGGCACATGAATGGGACTAAGGCCCACACACAGGGACATTGTGTGTTTTACACAGCTATCAGAGGTAAGCATCCTGCTGTTACTAAATGGTATTTTTCTCTCAATACATGTGAAAGAAAGGACAACAAAAGAGAAGGCAAGAGCTCTGCAGGCAGTGCTTTAACCACCAGCGATCTCATCCACACCAGTCTCTTGCCCCACTGTCCACAGAGACCATCATCAGATGCTGGCCAGGAAGATACAGACACAAGGATGTTAATGTCAATAACTCTGCACTCTGACTTAACTGATGGCAGCAATGATGACAAGAACAAACAGGCTCCAGTTGTCACGAGATCAACAGAGCCTGAATCAGTCTTGCTCATTCTGAGCTGCTCTCTCTCTCCCTCTCTCCCTCCCTCCCTCTCCCTCTCTCTCTCTATGGCTTAGTCTGTAAAGGCCAAGTTCCTGAGGAAAATATTTTCTCTGACTCTCTGTTGGATTCTGAACTCACATACCAAGGAACTTGGTGAGTGACAACATACAAAAAAACTGGTGTTCGTTGGGCATATGGTAGAACAACAGTAATTTTTTTAAACTGATCTCATAATGCAAGATGTAAAAACTGACAGGAAAGAAAAATCAAAAGATATGTGATAAAATATTTACATGTATACAAAAGTAAAGACTTCTCGTAAAAAAACCTAACCCATTTCTTAGCTAAACTTCTTCAAAAACTGTACAGGATTTGTTACACTTGCAATCGATCACATCTCAAAATTTACAGCACTCACATACGTCTTCAACGCTCAACTCCAAGAAATAATGTATGATACCGTAAAATCCCTAGCATAAGCCCACCATCTAGCAAACGCCCACCCCCCACTTAGGGCCAAAAGTTGTGCACAGGGGTAACTACCCAGCAAACGCCCACCCTGCTTTTTTCCAAAGAGACTAGGCTCACTTTCACTAAGATTTGTGCAGTCATCTTTTTCCCCTTTACCTTTTCTTGGCATTAGATATGTGGTAAATTCGTTGGAAACAGCGCCACTTGGTGTCTTGTAGACAGGGAACCAGCTCAAGCCAAAAGGTCCCTGCAGATTTTGAGGATCAACTTCTACAGTTCCGACGGAACGTTCTGCGACTACGTCATCGCGATGGTTATCCTCTGTCCAACATCATGAACATGGATCAGACGATGGTCCGGTTTGACATGATGCCAGCCCGTACCAACAACAAGAAAGGTGCCAAACAAGTTAGAATCAAGAGCACAAAGGCTAAAACACGAGGCTTCACGGTGGCACTTACGGCGGCAGCGGATGGAACCAAATTGCCAGCTTTTGTGATCCTGCGAGAGAGAAATGGGAACATTCCACCCCGGGTTTTTTTGCAGCTGAGAGTGCCAGACAGTGTTCATGTATGTGCGACAGCCAATGGCTGGATGACCAGAGACACCATCATTGCCTGGATTCAGCGTGTCCTTGGGCCATCCGACGAACACCGCCTCCTGCTTCTGGACTGTTACAGTGCCCATAGGACTCAGGAAGTCAGGGACGCACTCCAAGCGCAGCAAGTGAACACCATGTTCATTCCTGCAGGCTGCACCCCTTTGGCACAGTCAGTGGATGTGGCTCTTGCCAAGCCTTTTAAGGACTCCATCAGAGATTGCTGGGTGGAGTGGATGAGGGAACCCAGGCCACCGACTGCTGCTGGCAACCTCAGGCAGGCCACCAGACAAGACGTCATCAACTGGGTCAGCAGGGCGTGGGACAACATTCGACCCGAAACCATCGTTAAATCGTTCCTGAGGTGCGCCATATCCAACGCCATGGATGGATCTGAGGACCACGGAGTGCTGGAATGGTTTCCGGACGAGATAGGCGCTGTCCTGCCTTGTGTTGATGGCAATGCACCTGGTCCAGAAGAGTCAGAGAGTGAGGACGACGGGGCCCAGGACGATAACCTGGATGAGAGCGACGCCGATGCAGACTTTGAGGGACTGGAATAAGTACCGGTACTAAGACTGAACCTGTTTACCTCAGCTAGGCAGTTAGCAAGATGAGTTCATGTGTTAATGAGTGCTGTTCGTGTTTTTTCGAGTTTCTGTTTCTTTTTTTTCTGTTGATGGGTTTTTCTTTTTCCGAAAGATTGGGCCTTTTGAAGACAAAATCCAAGTTCAGTTGACGTTTCATTTCCAAAGACGATCGTGTAATTTTTTCCCTGTATAGAAAGAAAGGACTTCATTGGTGTTGACATTTCGACATTTGACCAAGTTTCTTTTTCCCGGAATTGTGTTCTTATTGTTTGTCCTTGCAAAGGTGTGGCGATTTTCTTTTTACTTTATAAATATGAATGACAGAAATCATGCTTGTGTTGTTTTCACAAGAGCCAGTTTCCTCCCCCCCCCCCCCCCCCCCCCCCCTCTCCCTCTCTCTCCCTCCCTCTCTCTCTCCTCCTCCTCTCTCTCTCTCTCTCCTCTCTCTCTCTTCTCTCTCTCTCTCTCTCTCTCTCTCTCTCTCTCTCCTCTCCTCTCTCTCTCTCAGATTTTCATTGTCATTGTCATTGTCTCTCTCTCTCATGATTGTCCTCGTTGGCCTTCTTTGCCTCAAAGTCGCTTTTTTTTTCTTTTTTCCTTCACTAATACTCACACGACCTAACTTACATGCTTTCGGGGTTTGTTTTCACTCAATTACACGGTTGAGCACAAAAATTACTTTCTGCAAAGGGGTTCATCCCTAGCAAACGCCCACCCCCCAATTTTGCCCTAAATCAGTGCACAGGGGGGGTGGGCGTTTGCTAGGGATTTTACGGTATATACATGTATACAACAGAAAAGACTTCATTTATTAAAAAAAACCCATTTCCGAGCCAAACTTATCATTAAAAAAACCTGTACAGAATAGTTACACTCACAATCAATCGATCACATCTCCACATTTACAACACTCACATACCACACATCTTCAAATCGGTCACATCTCCACATTTACAACACTCACATACCACACATCTTCAACACTGGATTGCTTTCTCTCCAGGCACTGGGACCAATCACCCAGTCAAGCACACACACCCCCCACACCAAAGCCTGCAGGCCTCTGAGCAAGCCAGCCACAGCAGCTAGGCGTCTTTTCTCGCGGCTTTACACATCGCCGCGTTCATCTTCCTGAAGGTCAAGTTCACGCGCACGTTGGTCAGCCGTTTTCGCTGCGGCAAAGCGTGATACCAAAACCGGTTGGTCGGGGCGTTCATCAACAACAAACCGCCGTGATCCAGACTGAGGCTGACTCTGTCGATCGTCCTGCGGGCGTTCTTGCCGCGCGCGTCCTGGTGCTTGAAGTAGAAGTCTCTGGGCTGGCCAAAGGAGAGGGAGGCGATGGGGCAGTCGGGGGCAAGGTCTTTCTCGTCGTCCTTGTGCTCCCCCATGTAGTCACAGCCATCTTTGTACCTGGTGACAGAAGTCAACATTATTATGAAGAGGCTGAATAATGATGATGAGGAGGAGGATGACGACAACGATGATGAGGATGAGGATGAATGATGATGATTGTGATAATAATAATAATATTAATAATAATAATAATAATAATAAAAATAATTATAAAAAAATAATAATGATGCTGCTGCTGCTGATGACGATGATGATGATGAGGACAATGATCACTCATCAGTCATCTTGTTTGTGATCATTTCTGATGAAGTACAAAAGTAAGGTGTTCCTACTCCCTCCTTCCCCTCCCTCTTCTCACGATGAGATGCCACAGTAAAGAAACACACACAAAACAAACTATATAAAATACGGCACTCACCGATTCACCAGGACAAAGTTGAAATGGAATCCAGTTACAGTGGTGAGGAGGTTTCTGATGCTGGTCAGCAGAGGAATCCACGGTCGAGCAGGGACGGTGTTTCCTGAGAAGGTGTAGGTCAGACCCTCTTCCCCATAGGCAGTCTGTATAACATTTATAAACAGAATTCATGTTAACACTGGCAGGGCTATAAACAACAAGATTGGATTCGATTGGAACGCTGGATACAGGTCAATATAATATCTGAAACAACAAAATTTTTAAAACCCAACTTTTTTAACAAACAAAATATGATAAAATATTTGATAAAATCAACCCACTTATCAACATTCATACCACAAATGTCCCAATCAACAGGTAGAATATTCTATAATCAGCCCCCCACAGCACAGCAGTTAGTGCCTTGGGTTACGTACTGGAAGATCACCAGTCTGAATCCCATGAGTCATTTTTCAGAGCTGGCTCCCACACACAGTGAATTTGCTATAGGGTCACTGGGTAGACTGAGGTTGCACAGTCGAGCTTCATTAGTAATGATATTAATAATAACAATGATAATAATGTATGGAAGTTATATTATATAGTGCTCAATCTTGTAAAACAAAAAATAAAAATGCGTGCATTCAAATCATTTCCACACATGCAACCATCCACAAATTTAAGAGATGCGATTTTGAGTGTAGCTAAAATTACCTAACCAACATTGCAGATGTCACACTCACAGTCTGTATCTCTTGGGCAGAACTGACGCCAGAATACACTATAATAGACAGATAGAAGGTAGAGTACAACCCTGTTGAGCAATCACAAAGCAGGTGCAGTTCCATGTAGAAGTGTCATTACATCATCCTCATCATCACTTATCATCATGCAATAAAGTAAAATTGTCTCTGATTCGGTGGCCCTAGATGCTCCGGTCTCTTTGTAACCTCAGTTTTGGTTTTTCCATTTGTTTCTTCATATTTAATATATATACTCCTGTGCCTGTGGTGAGTTTGTGTTAAAGCCTTCAGGGTTGAAGGTTCACATCACAGGAGAAAGTTGTTAGAAGGATGCTGTCATGGTTATCAGTATCACTCTGGGTGAGCGTCTCACTCCTTCTGGCTCAGAGGCTGAGCTGTTCCTGTCATCAGAAGGGGGCTTATTAGGTGGTGTCCTGAGTACGTTAGTTCAGAACAGGTACCCCTGAATATCACCAAAGTAACCCAGCAGCAGTGCAGGGCCCCTCTGGCAGGTGGACCCATAGCAGCCTGGCAGTGATATAGGCTTCCTGTGGGCTTCTAGCCTGAGGATACGATAAAACAAATCAAGGTAGTAGGGATAGGTGGGCGGAGAGATAAAAATGAGCTGTATGTGAACAGTAAGACAGGAATGTCACAGAAGGTTAGGCAGAAAAAACACACACAACATAACAAAAATCTGATGAAATATATCGGAAAGCACACTGATCTAACCATTGATTACCCTGAACATTTTTTTAAATACGAACTTGAACTCCAGTCTGTCTAAAACTTACTCAAATTGTTATCAATGTTATGTATTTCACCATGTGTTAAAAAATCACAATACTAATTAATTCATGAATATATTATAATACTCTGAAGTATTATGGAATGACTCATTCAGTCATTAGATTCTACCAATCTTGTAAATCATCACACACACATACAGAGTCACTCACACACACATGCACGCGCGCACACACACACACATGCATGCACACACACACACACACATGCATGCAGACACACACACACACAAACACACATACACTGACACAGAATCACACACACACAGTGCTAAGTTACAAAATTCGCCTATCACTCAGGTCCTTATATAAAATTTAGTAACTAGTATTTAAATAAATTTGTTTCAGCCATCAAGAATCAAGGAATTGAAATTTTAATCAAAATGGGGTCTACCAATAAAAAGAGAGCTGGAGAGAGAGAGAGAGAGAGAGAGAGAGAGAGAGAGAGAGAGAGAGAGAGAGAGAGAGAGAAGAGAGAGAATGCAGTCAACTGTCTTTTCTACTTCTGAGATTTCATTACTTAGTGCTCAATAACAGTACTTACTTAACCAGTAATACAATACATAGTGATACAGACAGTTTAGGACCATAAAAATATTTATATATATTTAAAGATAGATCTACTGACCTAACATTTGAATACAAATAAGTTCTAGCCCAAATTTTGGTTAGGCTACATACATGCTCTGTGCATAGTTGGTTTGGCACTTTATCAGTTGATGTATTGAACCTGTTGAAGTTAAACATGACAAAAGCAACAATAACATTAACAACAACAACAACAAAGGTCACCAAGGTCTTTAAACCCAGTCAAATACCAGACATTTTTGTTGTTGTTATTACTATATAAGTCATGATTTCAACTATGGATGGTGTTCTAATAAGATTTGAAACTATAAGTCTACCAAGGCAATACTATATAACACTAACTAGTATACTAGAATGAAAGATTTCTCTTGGGAGAGTGTTTAGAGACAATCAACTGAGATATGTGGTGAAACATACATGTATGTATGCATAGGAGACTACATATCACACAGTAATATATATATACATATTATATATATTAATATATATATAATATATATATATATATATATATATATTACAAGAAAATGAAACAAAAACACCCTAAAAAGTGGCACTAGACAACAGAAAGCAGTATCAATTTCAGAATTAGGTTGTAAATTCAGTAAATTTTGGATCTGTAGGTATTTCTGAGAATCCCTGGGTTAACTCAGACCTTCTGATACAAAAACAATGCAAATTTTACACACTGTCATGCCACTGGAGAAAGAAAAACTTGCAGCTGAATACGAATATGACTGGGATGGACTGACTTTTCTTACAATCACTCCTCAGCCCTTAAGTTTAGAGGCACCTATTTAATGATTCCTAAATCAAACATTACCATAGCATACACATATATATATATAATTATTACATGTAGCCTTTTGCCTGACAGCATTTTCCCATCACTAATAATAATGACTGTAACAATGAATGATTACAAGCACTAGAGGTCACTGATAAATTATACAATGGATTGTCGCTGTTAAGAGACCTCTATAGTCTGTACACTAAATGACTGTGTATCAGTGTATGAGTCCTAGCTAAGTTAGACATATTATAATACCAGTATCTTGTTCTAACCCTCTTTCAAGTCTTTGGTGTCAGCTCAACATCACAGTACGCCAAAACTTAGACTATGGCAAAAGTTCAAGTTTGATTTTTTTGTTTATAAATAAAAGATAAGACATCAACTGACTAACTGAGCAAGATTCAATCCTAGGGATAGCCTGGATACAACTACTTAGGCATAGTTAAGGCTTTAATCTAAAGTTTCCTTCAAGTTCTGTGTTTAATGTTTCCCACTAAATTAAAACCAGTGATAATTTTACACTACACCATACCAAAACAAACAATGAAACATGTATATTATTATATTTCATTATTTGCAATAATCCTGAAGTCTAACTGAAAGTGAAACTTGGTCCAGGGCAATGAATGTATGATTTATTTTTTCTTAATACAGTGGTTAGACACATCATGCAATGCTGTATATAAAGTGTATTCAAGACTGACATTAGTGACAAGTTCTGCTTTACAAGGCCCATGCAACATTTTTGGGGTGTGTGAAATCAATTTATTTCAGGTTAGCTGAGGTTACTGATAATATTAATACGTGGTTGCACTATTGTCTTTATAAATTTTATGTTTTATTTCTGTGCAATATTGTGCCATTATTGAAGAAAAAATCAAAAGAACAAATGGAAGTTTCTCTCCTTTTTTGGTTTGTTTTTGGTGTGTGTGTGTGTGTGTGTGTGTGTGTGTGTGTGTGTGTGTGTGTGTGTGTGTGTGTGTGTCTAAAGCAAGAGCACACACATTGACACTGGTGTAGTAGTGACAGTGACAATGGCAGGTCAGAACTATGACAACAACAGCTTAAAATGGCCCATCTAAATGCGAAGTCGAGGGCAGTCTAAACTAATCCTTAATGAAACTAAATCAGACCTGACATACTATTTTAAGTCCTTGCCTGTTTTCGTGGAATATCCACCCATTTGCCAAACATCTGAACTTTAGCAAGCTGCCCGGTGTTGTATACAACTCTTTCCTCCAATTCTCGTAAAATAGTGTCTGCTTCTGTTTGCTTAAACAGCCGTACGTAATCTAGATCCAAATTTTCAGCTTTGATTTTCTTCCAGTGCAGTGGTGTCTGTGAACGACTTTCTACGATAACCTTAGCAACCTGGATCTGGATCTGGATCAATACGTCGCAGTAACCACTTCTGGCTTTACGCGACGGATTGGGGGTTTGCGCTTAACTGCTAGTACTAATGCTGGTTGGTTCTGAACCTAGTGCTGGTTCTCCCTGGTGAGGGCCCCTTTGAAGGAGCTCAGGGTCTTGGAATTGACGGTCTGGTCGCTGAGGTGGTTCCAGTCTATAACCGTCTGCACGAAGAAGGAGTGCTTGTACTGGTTGCACCTGCTGTCTGGGACTGTGTAGCCCCTGTTGTTGTTGCAGGCTGTCCTTTCTACTATGTTTACTGATTTATAGTCCTTAAAAGTCTTAGTCTTAATTCTACGTTTACCTTGGGGTTTGGGGGTAAAAAAATTTGATGGCGGCATGGCCGGGACAAGTCCCTCAACCACTTTATACATAAAGGCTAACCTAAGCTGTCGCCTCCGGTCTTGTAACCTCTCCAGCGTCTTCATTTAAAGAATGCTTCGCAGATTTCGCTTAACTCGGACTTTCTGGGTCTTGTTCTTGATGTTTCCTTTTTTGCCGACTGATATACTTGTCGAGAGACATTTTCGATGAGTGAAGAGGAACTTCGGAAAACTTCCCAAGTTCTGAAGTTGACAGTCACACAATACGCGGCATGTTACGTATTTCTCACCGGATGTTATGAAACGAAAGGGAAGGGAAGTAAGGCTAGCTACGGGGCGGAGGAAGAGGGGGGGGGGGGGGGGGGGGCAAGTATTCCAAACCACAAAACTGCCTTACAGCCAAAGTACTTTGAGCAACTGTCTCATCATGATTATGTTGTTTGTGTTTTGTTTGTTTTTATTCAAATATAAGACGTTTTCAAGGTAATCACGTGTGTACTATCGCGCGCGCAAACACACACACACACACACACTCGCGAGCGCGCGCGCATGTGCATGTACTTACTTACGCACGCACGCACACGCGCACGCACGCGCGCGCGCACACACACACACACACACATACAAGCGCGCACGCACACACACAAGCGCGCACGCGCGCAAGCATGTATGCACGCACGCACGCACGCACACACACACACACACACACACACGCACGCACGCACGCACACACACACACACACACACACACACACTTTTATAATCATTCAGCTGGCTGTTAGTTGCTCTTAAATCTTCAGAGTTGTTTTGTTTTTGTTGTTGTTGTTGTTGTTTTTTGATGCCCTATTTAAGCTGGCTGGATATTTTGGAAGACATGATTCTTGTACACCAATCTTAACAAACATCAGGAGTCTATATTTTCAGTGTATGAGAGCACGGAAGCTTCCTGGGTCATTTTCTCATAATTATGATTGACACTAATCTTCACAGCATCCTACCTCCTCACCACCTTCAATTATTGAAAGAAAAAGAGATAAACGAAAAGAATAATATGAATATCTGTAGGCCTAGTTTTCTTCTACCCCAGGTCTCTTTCAGTCTTATTTATTTATCTGTTTATTTATCTATTTATCTATGTATTTATTTATTTATTCTTTTATTTCGAGGATGATGGAATAAGCACTCGTGTGCTTTGTTTTTCCATCTACTGGTCCGTACAGAAAAACGCGATGAAAATCAGAAGCACACAAGTGTCAGGGGATGTGACCATAGCCAGACGGCTGACCACTGTTGCGGTGACAGGCTTCATGTGCTGGTTTCCCATCGGTCTGTATGGGGTTTCTGGCACTGGCCGGTTTACCCGTACCTGGAGAAGTGAATGTGGCGCTAGCTATATTCCTTTTGCCTCTGAATGCTGCCATCAATCCGTTCATGTACACGTTCAACGCTTTCGCTGAAAAGCGGCGGGAATCTTATGAAGCCAAGCTTCTGAACTGGTTGGAATCACAAGCTAGTTTCGTGGAGTGGCTGTACACGCTTTGTGCTGAAGAAAATGCATGTATAGCTAAACTATGACAATCATTCCAAGATTGTTCGTGACATTCGTTATGTTTTTAGTTTCAAGTGAAAGTTCGCCCCAAAACAATGCTGAATCGGAGTCTATAACTGGATATAAGTGGATATAATTGGACGTAAGTTGATATAATTGGATATAAGTGCATAATGATAAGTGGGTCGGTGGTCTAGAGGCAATGCACCTCCCTAAAAAGCGTAAAACCCTAGGGTCGATCCTCGACTGCGTCCGAAACTTTTCCACCATTCATTAGACCATGAGTGGTGGTCAGGGTGCTAGTCTTTTGGATGAGGCGATAAACCGAAGTTCCGTGTACAACACGCAAGCAGAGCACATAAAAGAACCCACGGCAACAAAAAGTCGTCCCATGTGAAATTCTGTTTTTAAAAAAACAACCCAAAAAAACCTACTCTTAGAGGGAAACAAATACAACATTTTAATGCAGACAGGAAAATAAAACAAAAGTAATGGGTGGCGCTGTTCTTGTGGCGATACGCTTCCCTCGGGGAGACCAGCCCGAATTTCTTGCAGCGAAATCTGCTGTGGCTTAAATTGGTATACAAATTATACAAGCACAAAACAGCTTTGTGGAGCGGTTATTACAGATGAAGATCTACAATGAACCCTCTGTATAGGGTAAGCGTGAATCTTCAGTTTCCTGCAATGTAGCAGACATGAAAGTTACTTTTAAAAAAGTTTCAAGTACAATGTACCTAAAACCGTGAGTTTAGCAGGCGACTGGTTCAGATTCTAGTATTCTGAAAATATAAAGATCAGAGAAGGAAGGTTATAGAATTGTTTAGACGTTGGCCTGCCAACAAGTAAACTGTGATGTTCTGGATTTGATTCCCAGCTTCGCCCTTTCTTCCCATTTGACCAAAATAAAAAGTCGAACTGAATGTCAGAGTCCTTCGGATAAGACTCCAAACCGAGGACCCGTATGCAAACATCTCACATCTCACATCTCAACAGACGAGCGGTAAATAATATATATCAATCTAAGATATTGCACTGACCACACCTACCTCTTCTCCTACCAAGAGCAAAAACCAACTAAACAACCAGCTAACCAGCCAATCATCCAAACAACTGACCAGCCAACCAACCAGCCAACCGACCAAGCAAGCAATGAAACAGTCTCAAGAGAAAAAAAAACTCGACACAAGAATAAAATAGTTTTGTTTTTTTAATGTACTACTGTGCTTTGAAGTAACACTTCAACTTTTGAAGGAATGAAAAACACAGCAAAAGAAAAGTACACATAAAGAAAACTTTATTTCTTTCATTGCTTCTTTCTGGATTATATTTCAAGAGAGGGCTTCAGGGTTGAAAGAAGAGTTGAGTAGACACATTCACTAGTCTTTGTAAATGCATAATTAAATGATATGGTGTCCAAATGAGTTAATAACTTTTTTTTTATCGTACCGTTTCTACGGGGACGGGAAAGCTCAGTGGTCAGAGCACTCGCTTTCCCCCAGCCAAGTTAAGCAGCGTTGAGCGTGGTTACCACTTGGATGGTGTTTTTGCGCCTTGGCTTCAGTACAGTCCCCCAGTTCACCCAGCTGTAAATGGGTACCTGCCTCTTTAGGGTCAAGGAAGGTAAAGCAGCGAGGGAGAGGAGATGGGCGCCGCCCTCAAAATGCTGGCCCCTAGAGAAGTGAAGTCTCTGACGCCTCGTTCCCCTACTACATTCTAGGTTATGGGACACCTATATCTTGTAGCGATTCTAGACATGGGGTCTTGTAGACTGGAGTCATTATTGGCGTTTACAGAGCCTAGATATTTGGAATTTTGACTTTTTACGGGTTGTTCTCGTATCACCCATGTTCATATTCTTAAAGGAGAGGGAACCTCGTAGTGTGTGACTTGTGACGTGCAGGTAACCATCAAGCATCTGCTTCTGGAGTGTCGAGATGTCCAGGATAGTAGGCACAAGCATTTTACTGCAGACTCCCTACAGATCTTTTTTCATGATGTTCCACAGACACCATTTTTAACTTCCTGAGAGAATCGGGCTTTTTTCCGTCTGATGTGAGTGAAGGTGTTATAGTTGGTCACTAAGAACAAGGTGTTTTAAGGAATCTGGTTTTGGTTTTATCTCATTTTATGTGTGGTTGATGTGGTTTTGTCCACAACGCGGTGCCCGTCCTGGGTTGACCCTTATGGTTGGCCAGGGCTTTGATACAGGGAATGACAGTAGAGTTGGTTTTATACCCAGCTTTTATCTGCATATAGTTGCACATTTTTAATCTGAGATTTAAAAATTGACGAGGTGACAACTCTGATATGGCCTCTGTGGTCGGCGGGGCTATAAACAACAAGATCGGATTGGATTGAACATATTCCATGTCTGTTCCGTTGATGTTGATGCTCTGAGGAATGGCTGAGCCATAAGTGTGCATCACTTTGAAGTTTTGTTGGCATTTCACTTTAAATCAAAGCCAACTGTGATGGATGTCGAAACTGAAAAATATTGGATTGTTTCCATGGCAACAGTGCATAAAAAGGAGTAATTTATAGATGTTTAGCATTTACAAGTAATGCCCTTTCAGTGTATGGTACAACTTCTAGCATGAGCTAGTAAACAAATTTTTTCAGTTTCGATCCCCATGTCCCGCCTTGAGACTGACTGACTGACTGACAGACATACAGACAGACGACAGACAGACAGACAAATAGACAGACACAGAGGCAGGTAGATAGACGGACAGATAGACAAACGGCAATATCTTTCATTTATCTGTGCAAGAAAAGGTAAAAATGTGTTCTCATCTTGATGTGTACACAGGTGCACATGAGCAGTGTGTGCCTGCGCGCGCGCGTATGAGTGTGTGTGTGTATGTGTGTGCGATGCGCGCACGCGCGCGTGTGTGTCTGTTTATTTTTTTGAAATATTAATTTGTGAAAAAATAAAATAAAAAATAATGTGTGTGACGTGTGTTTGTGTGTGTGTGTGTGTGTGTGTGTGTGTGGGGGGGGGGGGGGGGGGGGGGGTAATGTGTTTTAATATTTATCTGTGAAGAAATATAATTAAAAAAAAATCAAATGTATGCATGTGCGTGGGTGTGTGTGCGCACGTGTAATGAGTTGTTCAACACTTACTGTTTCTAAGGATAACTGTAAT
>CM054157.1:29939576-29949576 GCA_028751875.1 Rapana venosa | reverse complement strand
TAGGTAACCACGTTCGATGCTGCTTAACCTTATCTAGGGGAAAGCGAGTGCTCTGACCACTGAAGTAACCCCCTTGAAAACGAGACTACATAGAAATATGGCTCAGAGAATCTGTTTCATTTTGTTTTCAAGGAAGTGCAATTGCTTGCTCAGAATAATTATTGGAATTACATTAAGTCTTTAGAATGACACACGCTCGAGCGCAAACACACAGAAATATGTGCGCGCGTGCAACGCACGAACACACAGGCACATAAACACACACACACACAAACTGATGACAAAACAGATTCTTGAGTATATGGTCAGCTGTGTGTATGGCGGACAAGGTTGCCTTTGGGACATGTACATATTTTCTCATGGATCGTCCAAGAATCGATCGATCTATATTGGGCCATATCACACACACATACATAAACACACACATACGTAAACACACACACACACACACACACACACACACACACAGGTAGACAGACAGAGAGACAGGCAGACAGAAAACACTCACTCACACATACGCACGTACGCACAGCGCACACATACACAACGTAGACAGAAGCATGCATGCACCCAAGATTGTACCCCCCCCCCCCCCCTTACCTCTACCCCCCTCCCCCCACACACTCACACACACGCTCACACACAACACACATACACGCACATTTACACACACACACATACCCCCTCTCCCCCCTCCCTCCCCCCACACACACACAGACACACAATCGATATAAAAGAATTAAAAAAAATAATAAAACACACTCACACACATACCGCCCCCTCACACACACACATACACTCTCTCTCTCTCTCTCACACACACACACACATCCACACACACACACCACACACCACATACACACATACCCCCCTCACACACACCACTACACAGCACACACAGTACACACCACAGGAGCAAACAGACCGGGAGGTACCTGAGTTTGGCCAGGTGTGAGGTCCATGCCTGCCACAATGTCCTGCAGTGCCGCCAGCTGCTGGGAGAAGTCTGACCGATCGACACTGGACGACCTGTCCAACACGAACACCACGTCTGCCCCTCGCTTCGTTTGCTTGCCTGCAGAGATGTGAGATCGATAGATCGATAGGTAGGTAGGTAGGTAGATAGATAGATGGTAATGGATGGATGGATGGATAGATAGATAGAGAGGTAGATAGACACACACATAGATAGATGTATAGATCATTAAATGGATAGATGGATAGATAGATAAATGGATAGATAGGTAGATAGATAGGTAAAGAAAGAAATAGATAAACATATAGGTAGATAGAGAGAGATAGATAGATAGATAGATAGACAGATATAAGATGGATGGATGGGTGGATAGATAGGTGGATAGATAGATAGATAGATAGATAGGTAGATAGATAGATAGATAGATAGACAGACAGATATAAGATGGATGGATGGGTGGATAGATAGGTGGATAGATAGATAGATAGACATACATACAGACAGATAGATAGATAGACATAGACAGACAGACAGATAGATAGATAGATAGATATATAGATAGATTGAATGAATGAATGAATGAATGAATGATTGGTGATCTTTATTACCAAGGTTACAGATAAGTTTTGACATACATTTTTATTTTGTAAGAAAGGGGAGTAGGGGGGGGCGGAGAGGGGGAGAGAGAGGGAGAGAGGGGGAGAGAGAGAAAGAGAGAGGGAGATAGAAGGAGACAGAGGCAGAGAAATTGATTGATTGATTCATTGATTGATTGATTCATTGATAATCTTCATTCCCAAAGGTTACAGGCAAGTATTGACATACTTTTTTTTTTAATCGGCCCTTGCCCTAGGAAGGGACAATCATTAATAATCAGAGCTAATAGTTTCAAGTAAACGTAAACTAATTTTAAAAAAGATAATGATCATTAAAAAATCAATGCATTTGATATGAGAGAGAGGGGGGGGGGGGGGAGTAAGGAGGGGAGAGAAAGAGTACAGAGACAAAGACAGAGATGATTGATTGATTCATTGATTCATTGATAATCTTTCTTCCCAAAGGCTACAGGTCAAGCATGGACATACATGTTTTCATCAGGCCCTTGCCCTGAGAAGGGACTATCCTATAATAATCAGAGCTAATAGTTTCAAGTAACCGTAAAATATAAATCAAGATAATGATAACTAAAAACCCCCAATGCATTTGATATGAGAGAGAATGCGGGGTGGGGTGGGGGGTGTATTGCAATGTATGCAGTGCATGAGCGCTCTTGTATGCAGGCACACAGAGTACATACAGTATCATACTGTATTCAGCGTATTAGTGCATTTGAATACAGAGACACACAGTGTACATACAGAATTATAATACATTCAGTTTATGAGTGCATTTGCATACAGGCACACAGACAGTACATATTTTTTTTTCATTATTATTTTTTTAATTTATTATTATTTATCATTATGTAGTCAGTTTATGAGTTGAGTGCACTTAAATACAGGCACAGAGAGAGTAGACATAATATCATAATGCATCTACTTTATAAGTGTATTTGCACTATGTTAGTCCGTCGTTTTCGACGATGACCTCCAAAACAGCAGAGGAGGCAGCTGCTGTTTTGGAAATTGGGCAGAAATTTGATTATAGTGGAGATGCCTTGCCCACAGTACATCCCCACTCTCTCGGCCAAGTGAGCATAAGGACAGTCAACGTTGGAGATGTTCTCCAAATGCCAACTAGCCCCCAGGGCTGCAGCACATAAGGACTGTGCAAGTCAAGCCTTCTAGTCAGAGAGTCATAGTCGATCACTAAAGACTAAGCTGTAAAGTGGAATTCCATGAGTGGGAAAGCCACTGGTCATACAGCCTCTCACTTTGCTGTTGCCTCCAGTGTCAATGGTTTAATCAAGAACTGTGATAAAGCCCAGGCGCTGACGACAGGTGCATAGTCGGACAGACATGCATGGATACAACAACACCAATGTGTATAGGGACATTCACAAATTCACATTGCACAGTGAAATTTGATTACAGTGGAGGTGCCTTGCCCGCAGCACACCCCGCCCGACTCTCTCAGCCAAGAGAGCATGCAGAAAGTCAGCGGTGGAGATGTTCTCCAAAGGCCAGCTAGCTTCCAGGGCTTCTGCAGCACCTACGGACTGTGCAAGTCAAGCCTCCTAGTCAGAGAGTCATAGTCGATCACTAAAAGACTAAGCTGTAAAGTCAAATTCCGTGAATGGGAAAGCCACTGACCATACAGCCTCTCGCTTTGCTGTTTCCCTCAGTGTCAATAGTTTAATCAAGAACTGTGATACAGCCAACATATCTATCTACAATTCTTACTGTCAGGGTTTGAGATGATGGTGGACTTCGCGGTTGTACGTTTGGCAGCTCCACGCTTCTGAGGTGCAGGGTTGGCAGTTGTGGGCTGGGCAGTTGTAGGTTTGGCAGTTGTGGTGTTGACAGCTGTAAGCTGCACAGTTCTGTGCCGGGCAGTGACAGGTTTGGTCACCTTAGGATGTGCCTGTGTAGCCTGGGCGGTTGTGGACTTTGCAGATGTAGGTGTAGCAGAAGTCGTCAGTACACCAGTTGTCGTTTTGGAGGGTGTAGGTCCGGTGCTGTTGGTGAATTCAGGACCTGTTGACATGAACAATGACACAGCGCACAAACAAACAAACAGGCAATCAAACAAACAAGCAAACAAACAAACAGGCAAACAAACAAAATCATTGGTAATAGTTCATATCATTAAACCCCCTTCGGGGATATTAGGGGCCTGTCAGTATAAAGAGCAACCAAACCTTCTGGAAATTCTGTGCTAGGAATTCCTTAACCCTCTTTTCTACCACTCTCTTTCATTCTGCCTTGTTACTCTTCTTCCAGTCATCCCCTTCTTGTCTATTTTCTGCCTTTTTGGTCCATTCTCCTGCCTTTTTTCCAAAAAGACTTACAAGACACATTTTCTACCAAGCCAAAGTCGGATGTGCTGGGCCTTGACTTATCAGGCGCTTAACGGCAGCGCATCACGTTTTCGCTTATATAGCAGACAACAATAGTTGATGTCTGAGCGTTTGAAGAAGAAGAATATTACCAGAAACTCTGATGACTGCCGCTGCGTTGCCGAGATTCGAACCCATAACTTAACGGACTCACAGGCTAGAAGTCAAATGGCCTAAATGAGAGAAATCTGCCATGACTTAAAGTGGTATGAAATAAAATCTGAGCGCTTTGATTTGTTGCTTTACAAGATTCAGCGCTATATAAATTCCATACATTATTATTATTATTATTAAACCATTCAGCTAGAGCGTTGGTCACAAAATGACCAGTGTACAGGTGTCCCTGTAGAAAAGTAGCGAAGGTAGTAAATAGCAGTGAGGCCACCACCAGCTGAAAGTTAAAAAAAGGTAAAGGAGTCCCATAACCTCTAAGGTCGTAGGGGAGCGAGGCGTCAGAGACCTCGGGTTCTCCAGGGGGCCAGCATATTGAGGGCGGCGCCCATCTCCTCTCTCTCGCTGCTTTACCTTCCCTGACCCTAAAGAGGGCAGGTACCCATTTACAGCTGGGTGAACTGGGGGAACTGTACTGAAGCCAAGGCGCACAAACGGTCACCCATCCAACTGGTAACCACGCTCGACGCTGCTTAACTTGGCTGGGGGAAAGCGAGTGCTCCGACCACTGAGCTATCCCGTCCCCTGAAAGTAGCAGCTAGTTAAAAAAGGACATATTCATTTGAATCTGACATCTTATTCATTGTACAGCATTTTCCTAGACATGCAAACTAAAGGTTCAGCCCCTGACTGTATCATTTGGCTCGGTTTAAGCAACAAACATTCGTAACAAGAAAGAACAAGGTTCTAGTTTAGCTCAGTGTAGCTCAATGGTCAGAGCACTCGCTTTCCGCAAGCTAAGGTTAATCAGCAATGAGCGTGGTTACCCCTTGGATGGGTGATCGTTCGTGCGTTTGAGCTTCAGTACAGTCCCCCAGTGCACCCAGCTGTAAAAGAGCACCTGCCCGCTTTAGGGACAGGGAAGGTAAAGCTGTGAGGGAGAGGAGATTGGCGCCGTCCTTATTATGCTGGCCCCTAGAGAAGCTGAGGTCTCTGACACCTTGACTCCCCAATGACTTCTTAGTTATGGGAAAAACGTTTTCACGTATAATTATGAAGGTATATGAAGCTTTAGTATCAACGTTGAAAGCTAAAGAATTGTGAAAAAGTTACCATCTTTATGATCTATTATGTAAGAGCAATGCTATAGATGGAAACTGAATAGTATGAAGTTGAACTTATGTGTATAATCATTAAAATAGCATCACAATGTTTCCGATGGGAGGTAACTTTATTTAATACTAACAAAGATTATTTCACATTATAGAGCTACTGCATCTCTAATCCTCGAGTACTGGCCTAGATTTTATGGACCAACACTGCTTAAAAAAGGCATCATTCATATATCGAACCTACCATATTTCATTGTGATACAGAAAGCTAGTTTTAAAAATGATAATATCGAATTTAAACACACACCAAAGCGCACACACACACCACACACACACACACACACACACACACACACACACACACACACACACACACACACACACACACACACAGCAAATGCATTGCTTATTCAATGTGCCATCTGGAAATAACAATTTGACTTGACTTGACTTGACTTGACTTCACACACACACACACACACACACAACACACACACACACACGCGCACACACACACAACACACACACACACACACACACACACACACACACACACACACACACACACACACAACAAAAACACACTATTCAAACACTGAACAAAGAAACCATACAACTTTTACCTGACGTGCTGCTTTTGCTGATGTCTACGAAAGTGATCATACTTACCATGTGTCATAAAGCTGGTACCATTCGTAGAAGAAGAAGAGGACACACTCGCGGCTGACTCGGTCGTTGGTGAACTAGCAGAAGAAGTAGGTATGATAGTGGTGGTGGTAGAAGCGGCTGGACTTGTAGCGGGTGGGGTCGAATTCTCTGGGGTGGATTGTTCTGGGGTGGATTGCTCTGGTGTGGATTGTTCTGGAGTGGTTTGTTCTGGGGTGGATTGTTCTGGGGTGGATTGCTCTGGGGTGGATTGATCTGGGGTGGATTGTTTTGGGGTAGATTGCTCTGGGGTGGATTGTTTTGGGGTAGATTGCTCTGGAGTAGATTGCTCTGGTGTGCTTTGCTCTGGTGTGGTTTGCTCTGGTGTGGTTTGCTCTGGGGTAGATTGCTCTGGGGTGGTTTCTCTGAGGTAGATTGTTCTGGGGTGGTTTGCTTTGGGGTGGATTGTTCTGGGGTGGTTTTGCTCTGGGGTAGATTGCTCTGGTGTGGTTTGCTCTGTGGTGGTTTTGCTCTGGTGTGGTTTGTTCTGGGGTAGTGGGGTATGGGGTGGTTTCCTCTGGGGTAGATTGCTCTGGGGTGGATTGCTCTGGGGTGGTTTGCTCTGGGGTAGTGGGGTATGGGGTGGTTTTCCTTGGGGTAGATTGCTCTGGTGTGGTTTGCTCTGGGGTAGATTGCTCTGGGGTGGTTTCCTCTGGGGTAGATTGCTCTGGGGTAGATTGCTCTGGTGTGGTTTGCTCTGGGGTAGATTGCTCTGGTGTGGTTTGCTCTGTGGTGGATTGCTCTGGTGTGTGGTTTGTTCTGGGGTAGTGGGGTATGGGGTGGTTTCCTCTGGGGTAGATTGCTCTGGGGTAGATTGCTCTGTGGTGGATTGCTCTGGTGTGGTTTGCTCTGGGGTAGTGGGGTATGGTGTGGTTTCCTCTGGGGTAGATTGTTCTGGGGTGGTTTGTTCTGGGGTAGATTGCTCTGGGGTGGTTTCCTCTGGGGTAGATTTCTCTGGGGTGGTTTCCTCTGGGGTAGATTGCTCTGGGGTGGTTTGCTCTGGGGTAGATTGCTCTGGGGTAGACTGCTCTGGGGTAGACTGCTCTGGGGTAGATTGCTCTTGGGTAGATTGCTCTGGGGTGGTTTCCTCTGGGGTAGATTGCTCTGGGGTGGTTTCCTTTGGGGTAGATTGCTCTGGGGTGGTTTCCTCTGGGGTAGATTGCTCTGGGGTGGTTTGCTCTGGGGTAGATTGCTCTGGGGTGGTTTCCTCTGGGGTAGATTGCTCTGGTGTGGTTTCCTCTGGGGTAGATTGCTCTGGGGTGGTTTCCTCTGGGGTAGATTGCTCTGGGGTAGATTGCTCTTGTGTGGTTTGCTCTGGGGTAGATTGCTCTGGTGTGGTTTGCTCTGGGGTAGTGGAGTATGGGGTGGTTTGCTTTGGGGTAGTAGGGGGTGTAGGGGTTGTGGCAGGGATGGTGGTGATGGTAGTATTATCGGTGGAAGTCATTTCACTTCCAGAGGGAGTGACTGGAAAAAAGAGAAAAGTGGCAACGAACATCATCGGCATGTACTGATAATTATGCATTCACGTCTGGGCAAACATTCTAATTCTAATGAATCTATACTTTCATACAGCGTTTTACTTATGTTACACATACACACATCTATCTATCTATCTATCTATCTATCTATCTATCTATCTATCTATCTATCTATCTATCTATCTATCTATCTATCTATCTATCTATCTATCTTTTTTTCTTTCTTTGTCTGTCTCTGTCTATTTGTCTGTCTGTCTATCCATCCACCCATCCATCCGCCTGCCTGCCTGCCTGCCTATCTGTCTGTCTGTCTGTCTGTCTATCTATCTATCTATCTATCTATCTATCTATCTATCTATCTATCTATCTATCTATCTATCTATCTATCTATCTATCTATCTATCTATCTATCTATCTATCTATCTGTCTGTCTGTCTGTCTATCTAATTATCTATCTGTCTGTCTGTCTGTCTATCTATCTAGCTAGCTAGCTAGCTAGCTATCTGTCTGTCTGTCTGTCTTTCTGTCTGCCTGCCTACCTGCCTGTCTGTCTGCCTGTCTGTCTGTCTGTTTGTCTATCTATCTATCTATATATCTATCTATCTCTCTCACCCCCCCCCCCCCAATACACACACACACTCGTCTAATATCACTTAGAGTGAACAGACGTTAAATTGAATACAACAACAACAACACCCACACACCCACATACACACACACTTTGCAGAACAGGTCAGCCTAGTGGGTAGAACGTTGAGCTCGCATTTTGACGGCGCGAGTTCGAGCCGCCACAGAGACCCCAGTCTGGGATTTACCGCCAGTGTTGACTCGATATCCGTGAAGGTCCTTCTGATGAGACTATACACCGATGTGCCGTATACGACCAAACACAGAACATCTTGCGGACTCGGTAAAACCCGTTTGGTGATGTTAGCAATGTAGGATGCTGGTAATCTGCCTCTTTTCCATCTACCCTCAATCTTTACCACCTTCATTACCTACGGTAAGGATAGCTTGGTGGTTACAGTGATGTGTTCATGATCTCCTCACCCAGGGTCGATTCTCGTTCAAGTAGATTTTTCCTCTGGAGTTAACATCAGTGCCGGTTCTACTCTCCCCCAAAAGTCCTTCGGATGAGATTATAAACCGAGGTCCCGTGTGCGAACGCGCGCAGAACATCTTGCGCACACGTTAAAACCCGTTCCGCTTTTCGGAAGAGTAGGCCATGTTGTGCTGGTGGGAACGGATGACAAAATGTACAAAACTGCATACGCACGGGGGCTGGATAAAGAAAAGCACATGAGCGCTTATTCCATTATCCTCGAAATAATAGAATAAATAAACAAATATTAAAAATTACCTTGGAAAATTTCTGTCATCAATTTTGTCTGTGTGCTTCTGTTTGCATGTCGCTTGGTGCTTTTATGTATCTTCCTTTATTATTTGGTCATGCCCACATGTCTCAATAGGTTCAAGGTTTCCTTCTGCTTCTTTTACTTCATCATCTGAATAGTTAATTTGATATTATATTTTCATTGTTAAAATGTTCATACAGCATCTTCAACCTATCTCCCCATCCTTCAACCATTTTACAGCCAGTTTCCATGCCCACATCACTTGAAAGGTTTATGGTTTCATGTTGCTATTTTTAATTTGTCATCTGTAAATAGTAAATTTGATATTATATTTTCATCATTAAGTTTGTTCATACATCATTTTCAATCCTTCCTACCATCCACCAACTAATTTACAAGGCAGATCCTATGCACACCACATGCCTTAAAAAAAGTTTAAGGTTTCATATTGTCCCTTTTGATGTGTCATCTGTGAGTGGTTAACTTTTCCAACCCTCCCCCACCCATCCACCAAACCGTATTTACAAGCCAGTTTTCATACCCACGTGCCTGCAAAAAAAGGTTGAAGGTTTCATACTGCTCCGTTAACTTTGTCATCTGTAAATTCTTCATCTTTAAGTTTGTTCATACAACATCTTCAACCCCTCTCTCCCCCACTCCACCAACCGTTTTGCAAGCCAGAGTACCACGCATTTTTCTAAACTAGACATGGAATGCTGGACAGTGTCTACCAAGGAAGGAAGGTGGCATGATGGTTACGACATTTGCCTGCCAACTGCCAACAAGTGAATCGTGAGGTTCTGGGTTCGATTTCCAGCCTCGCCTTTTCTTCCCAGTTTGACCAACAACAAAAATAGAACTGAATGTCAAAGTCCTTCGGATGAGACTATAAACCGAGGCCCCGTGTGCGAACACACCCAGAACATCTTGCGCACATGTTAAATCCTGTTCCGCTTTTCGAAAGAGTAGGCCATTGTGTGCCGGTGGGAACAGATGACAAAATTTACAAAACCGCATTCACACGGGGATTGGATGTAAAAAAAAAAGCACATGAGTGCTTATTCCATCATCCTCATTAAAAAAAATTTTTTAAGTCATCTGAGCGCTTTGATTTATTGCTTTACAAGATTCAGCGCTATATAAATTCTATACATTATGATTATGATGATGATGATGATGATGATGATGATGATGATGATGATGATGATGATGATGATTATTATTATCATCATCATCATCATCATCATCGTTATTGTCATCATTAT
>CM054157.1:29932076-29934576 GCA_028751875.1 Rapana venosa | reverse complement strand
TTTCACCAACCCCCTCTCCCCCCTCTTCCCCCAACCCCGCCCCCAACCTTTATAACCTTCACCATCCGTTGACCTTCTCACCCACCTGAGCAGACCTCGGGGGCCAGAGTCTGGGTGAGGGCATGGAGGCCGTCAAAGCTGTCCACGGAGAAGACGAAGTGCCTGTTGTTGAGGGTGGCCACCTGACCCAGCTCCTCGTAGTCCATGTACCTGCCCACGCCCACGGCAAAGAGCAGGATGCCCTCCTTCTTCACCTTCGCCGCCTCCTGCAGACACCACAGTCACCATTCATCCCTGAGAAGTAGTTTATTTTTCTCCCTTGCTGGACGTTTTAGTCGAGTGGTTAAGACATCGACCTCAATCCCGTGGGTCCATGAAGCCGTGAACCTGAATCTTGGTGGAGTCTGGTGAACTAAGGGGTGGGAGTTTTACCATCTCTCAGGTCAACTTCAAGTGCAGACCTGCCAGTGCCTTGGTTCCTTGTGTGCATATATACACGCAGAGGATCAAATATGTACATCAGAGATCCCGTTATACGCGTCAGCGTTCGCTGGGTTACGGAAACGCGAACGTACCCAGCATACACCCTGAAGAGTCAGAATATAGCTACCATCATAGTTCACAAAAACGGTTGTATACGTCGAAATCTCACCTTTGGTGAACCTCGGAGCTCAAGCCGAGGAAAGAAAAGAAGACTCTCACATAAGAGAATGACAAGAAGTGACTTGCCGATATCAGTCCTGAAGGGAAAGGTTGCGGCAAAGAGAAAGCAAGGAAGGCCAGCAACATCCTCCATGGACAACATCACTGAACCTGGCAACACACTGGGGCTCCAAGACATCACACATAGGAGCAGTTCGTGTCACCTTGTGATAGTCTATGTACAAAAAAATGAGCATCCTATCGTCGTCCACAATGATGGAGACAGGTGACAGGTGATATTCTCCCTAGGCGTGTTTACAATGTCCAGACTGAAACCTGCAAGCAGTTGTTGGGTTGCTAGGTGTTCCCCAGCTTAACATCCTGAGGGTACCTCAGAATAATGAGCACTGTCTCACTCTTTACACCTGGAAATCACGGTAAAACCTTGAGTACACACTGGACGAGAAATTAAGTGTACAGCTGTTTTCAAGTACCTTGCCACAATCACACCTAGCCATTATTTCGATTTTGGAAGATGTTTTTCTTCCCTAAATGGAGTGTATCGGTTGTTATGTGTGGAGCTTTTCAAAGATAAAGACAGTCTCAACATAACAGTTGATGGCATTTCAGTATGTAAGCATATGCCTATCTACTTTAAGAAGGTGAAGGTGTCCCATAACCTATAAGGTCGAAGGGGAGCGAGGAGTCAGAGACCTCACTTCTCTAGGGCCAGCATATTGAGGGCGGCGCCCATCTCCTCTCCCTCGCTGTTTTACCTTCCCTGACCCTAAAGAGGGCAGGTACCACATTTACAGCTCGGGGAACTAAGGGAACCTTCCTGAAGCCAAGGCGTACAAACGGTCACCTATTCAACTGGTAACCACGCTCGACGCTGCTTAACTTGGCAGGGGGAAAGCGAGAGCTCTGACCACTGAGCTGTCCAGTCCCCCTACATGAACAACCGGGCCGAAAACTTACACGGGAGGACAAGACCATTCTGCTCTTGATGAAACACGCAATTACTGGGGCACTGGTACATTCCATCTTTAGAGATATGCGCAAGGCATCAGCACCGAACTAACA
Organism: Rapana venosa; assembly: GCA_028751875.1. NCBI lineage: Eukaryota > Metazoa > Mollusca > Gastropoda > Neogastropoda > Muricidae > Rapana > Rapana venosa. Next base: position 29,932,851 of record CM054157.1, on the reverse strand, counting down.
GCACAGCGAGGAAGAAGAGCATCAGCTATGGAAGTGAGGTGCTATTGCAAGATTGCTTGACTGGAACTGACTCTCTTTCTTAACTTCCTGAGGAGTCGCAAAGGCATTGCTCTGAAATTTTCAGACAGTATCTTGGGCAAGAAGAAACTTGCAGAGTCTATCCATCTCCAGGTTGTAGGGTACAGACTGGGTGTATTGTGTCATCCATCCCAACAGCCTTGGATGTTCAACTCTTCTACGACAGGCAGATGATTTCTGTGTGCCTTTGCATGGGGGGACCTCGATTTACAGTTTCATCTGAAGGGCTTTCGGGGACCAGAGTCAGTGCCGATGTCAGCTCCAAGAGACAAATCTCTTTGAACTGATTTCTCAGCCGTGAGTCGAAGTCCCGTCCTCTGTTTACGTCAGATCACTAATTTGACTTTTGTGTCTCTGTCTCTATCTCTGTATGTCTCTGTCTCTGTCTGTCTGTGTGTTTATCTGTTTGTCTCTCTCTCTCTCTCTTTCTCTGTCTCTCTCTCTTTCTCTGTCTCTCTCTCTCCCTCCCTCCCCCCCCCCACCACCACCCCGTGTCTGTTAATCTCTCAGAAAGGGAAAGAGTAAGTTATGAGATAAATGATTGCAACCAAATTTAAGAGAGCCAAGCAGACACAGACAGATAATATGCAACTAACTATCCACCCACCCACCCAGCTAAACCACCCAGCCAAAACCAACCAGCCATCCAGACAGCCAAACCAACCACCCACCTAGCCAGCCAAGCCACCCAACCACC
>CM054157.1:29907076-29929576 GCA_028751875.1 Rapana venosa | reverse complement strand
TGAAGCCTACACACAGACCAACATCAAACAGACAGACCAACACAGATACACACCTACACCTACACGCACACCTACACAAACACAAACACACACAGACCATCACACACACAGACCAACACACACACACACCTCCCTCCCTCCCCTTCTCCTCCCTCCCTCCCCCCTCCTCTTCAACCCCCCCTCCCCCTGCCCTCCCATCCCCCCCATCGACAAAGACCACACACACACACACGCACAACACAGAATCACTGACCCTGACTGTAGGAGACAGCGGCGAAACGTGTGGTGGAGGCAGAGACGTGGAAGTGGTCCATCACCTCCTGCACAAACTCCAGCTGAAAGGGGAATTCCCGATAGAAGATGGACCGTGAGGTGTCCAGCAGAAACACGATGTCCGCTGCACGCTTACATTGAACCACCCTCTTCCGTGCTGGCACTGGCACTGAAAATGTAGGAACGATTCAGTTCAATTCGATTCAATTCAAACCAAATCAATTCAATTCAATTCAATTCAAATCAATTCAATTCAATTCAAATACTATGTGTTTGTCCGTCGTGTCCGACGATGACCTCCAAAACAGCAGAGGAGGCAGCTGCTGTTTTGGAAACTGGGCAGAAATTTGATTATAGTGGAGATGCCTTGCCCACAGTACATCCCCACTCTCTCGGCCAAGTGGGCATAAGGACAGTCAGCGTTGGAGATGTTCTCCAAAGGCCAACCAGCCCCCAGGGCTGCAGCACATAAGGACTGTGCAAGTCAAGCCTCCTAGTCAGAGAGTCATAGTCGATCACTAAAGACTAAGCTGTAAAGTGGAATTCCATGAGTGGGAAAGCCACTGGTCATACAACCTCTCACTTTGCTTCTGCCCCAAGCCTCAATGGTTTAATCAAGAACTGTGATAAAGCCCAGGCGCTGTAGTTTCTCACAAAACAGAGAATATCGTGTTGGTCACAAAGAGAGAAATTCATGTTGGTCACAAATAGAGAAATTCATGTTTTTCACAAACAGAGAAATTCATGTTGGTCACAAACAAACAGAGAAGTTCATGTTGGTCACAAACAGAGAAATTCATGTTGGTCACAAACAAACAGAGAAGTTCATGTTGGTCACAAACAGAGAAGTTCATGTTGGTCACAATTAAACAGAGAAGTTCATGTTGGTCACAAACAAACAGAGAAGTTCATGTTGGTCACAAACAAACAGAGAAATTCATGTTGGTCACAAACAGAGAAATTCATGTGGGTCACAAACAGAGAAATCCATGTTGGTCACAAACAGAGAAATTCGTGTTGGTCACAAACAGAGAAATTCGTGTTGGTCACAAACAGAGAAATTCGTGTTGGTCACAAACAGAGAAGTTCATGCTGGTCATAAACAGAGAAGTTCATGCTGGTCATAAATAGAGAAATTCATGTTGGTCACAAACAGAGAAATTCATGTTGGTCACAGAGAAATTCATTTTGGTCACAAACAGAGAAATTCATGTTTGTCATAAACAAACAGAGAAATTCATGTTTGTCATAAACAAACAGAGAAATTCATGTTGGTCAAAGAGAAATTCATGCTGGTCACAAACAGAGAAAATCATGCTGGTTACAAACAGAAATTCGTGTTGGTCATAAACAGAGAAGTTCATGTTGGTCACAAACAGAGAAGTTCATGTTGGTCACAAACAGAGAAGTTCATGTTGGTCACAGAGAAGTTCATGTTGGTTGCAAGACACGCAGTAAACAAACAAAGGTTCATCACATGAACGTAAAACACAGCATCCAAATAATGGCACGCACGCATCACAAAATATAAAAAAGTACCCCAAACAAATGTTTGGTTTCTGTCTGGTTTTGGTTTGTACCTCGGCTAAAGTTCCCAGGTTTACCTATAGTGATATTGTTCTTCAATTTAACGTCTGTTCACCTATGGTGATATGTTTGTGTATGTTACCATTTTTGCTCATGGGTAAGGTAGCTGGACTTTGACTTCGGGGCTGATGCTTTAACCTCAACATAATTTTTACTACCCGTACAGGTTTTTAAGGTGTTGGTATTTTCTTTTAACCATATCCATTGTACTGGTGCACACTGGCCCGTTGTTCTATTCTGGTTTTTGTGTCGTTCCTTGGCTAGAGCTCCCAGGTCCACTAAAGATGACACTTTGCCTATGTGACCGTTTTTTGCATGCCCACGATGAAGGTACCTGCATTCTCTCCGACTTCATTCATGGTTTCTCACCTGTACAGACATTTTTGGGTCATTCATGTTTTCTCTCTCTCTCTCTCTCTCTCTCTCTCTCTCTCTCTCTCTCTCTCTCTCTCTCTCTCTTCAATCTATCTATCTCTCGATCTATCTATCTATCTATCTATCTATCTATCTATCTATCTATCTATCTATCCATCTATCTATCCATCTATCTATCTATCCATCTATCTATCTATCTATCTATCCATCTATCTATCTATCTATCTATCTATCCATCTCTATCTCTTTCTCTGTCTGTCTGTCTGTCTGTCTGTCTGTCTCTCTCTCTCTCTCTCTCGCTCTCTTTCTCTCTCTCTCTCTCTCCTCTCTCTCTCTATCTCCCCTCTCTCTCTCTCTCTCTCTCCTCTCTCTCTCTCTCTCTCTCTCTCTCTCTCTCTCTGTCTGTCTGTCTTCTGTCTGTCTGTCTCTCACCTTTACAAGGGCCGGATGAAAAAAGTATGCGTATGCTTATTCTGTTACCTTTGAGAAATAAAGATTCATTCATTCATTCTGTCTGTCTGTCTGTCTCGCTCTCTCTGTGTCTGTCTGTCTCGCTCTCTCTCTCTCTCTGTGTCTCGCTCTCTCTTTCTTTCTGTCTGTCTCGCTCTCTGTCTCGCTCTCTGTCTTTCTGTCTGTCTGTCTCTCACCTGTACAGACTTTATTGGCCAGAGGGGAGGCCAGGCTGTTGAGGCTGGCGAAGCTGTCTGCAGTGGCCACGAACTGTGGGCTGTCTTGGTAGGCCAGCTGTCTCAGCTCTCTGAGGTCCGAGTACTTTCCTACTCCCACTGTGAACACCAGGATGCCTTTCCTCCGTGCTATTTTCGCTTCCTGAAAGATCGATTTAAATCATTTATTGATTTTTGCGAATACCTGTCAGAACATCGTCACCTATTGTTACACCATTAATGAAAAAAATCCACAAAATTTCAGATTAACGAGTACATGTTCGCAACTGAAAAAGTTAGTTTGAATATTACAGACGTTCTTACTCATGCAATTGTCACCTAATTGTAATCATGTTATCAAAAGGTAAAAGTTGGCGTAGTCAAATTTGTTATTGTAAAAATACGTGTTGGGTACATGGAAAAGCATATACAAAACCATCCAGATTGCCATGTATTGACTATGTTGTCATTTTGTTAAAAGACTAGCATTAAGATTAGTCTTGGCTAGATAGATGCCTTTGAAGAATCTGAAAATCTTGCTCAACGGCTGTGAGTGCTTATGTACTTTATTTCAAATATATGCACCATACATGCACACACAAACACACGCGCGCAAACACGCACATACACACAAACAAACACATACACCCCCGACTCCACTCTCCCCAAAAGTCCTTCGGATGAGACTATAAACCGAGGCCCCGTGTGCGAACGCACGCAGAACATCTTGCGCACACGTTAAATCCTGTTCCGCTTTTCGTAGGAGTAGGCCATTGTGTGCCGGTGGGAACAGATGACAGAATTTACAAAACTGCATACACACAGGGACTGGAAGTAAAAAAGCACATAAGTGCTTATTCCATTATCCTCGATATAAAAGAATTAAATAAAATAAAATAAATAAAACAGACACCCCCTACACACACCAAAACACCACACACCAATCCCCCCCCCCACACACACACACATCAACCCCCCTCCTCTCCCCTCACACATAACACCACCACCCCCTCCCACACACACACCAACAATTTCCCCCCCCCCCAACACACACACACACACACACACACACACATACACATACTGATAAACATTTTCGTGCTCACAATTAAACAAACACCCAAACAGAAAACAACAACAAAGACAGACTGACAGCTTGAGCTAGGACTCTGTCATGGGCTCTTCCGTTAGTGATGTAAATGATGATCTGAGCTGTCCCTTTGCGGGCCTCTCGGTTCAGAAGGCTCAGGGCTTGTTTGAGAGCCAGACCCCCCTCTATACGACCCCCCTGGGTGAAGGGAATGTTGCCCACAGCATCGACTATAGCTCTGGACGACGTGTAGGTCTGCAGACCAAATTCTTCTTTGTAACCTGTGGATAGAAAGAGAAAGTGTTGGATCGGTTTGTTTGGATGGTTTGATGGCTTAATGGTTGGTTGGTTAAGTGGTTGGTTGATTGGTTGGTTGACTGGTTTGATGGTTGCTTGGTTGGTTGGTTTGATGGTTGGCTGGTGATTGGTTTGATGGTTGGTTGGTTGATTGGTTTGATGGTTAGTTGGTTGGTTGGTTGTTGACTGGTTTGATGGTTGGTTGGTTTGATTGGTTTGATGGTTAGTTGGTTGGTTTGTTGGTTGACTGGTTTGATGGTTGCTTGGTTGGTTTGTTGGTTGGGTTGATGACTGGATGGTTTGTTGGTTGGTTTGTTGGCTGGTTGGTTGGTTTGATGACTGGATGGTTGGCTGGTTGGTTTTTGTGTTTCTCAGCTATAGCTCCAAGTTTCACAAATGGTGTGACTTTTACGTATGCCATAGTTTTTAATCACCATTTTACAGCCACATGCCGTTACTTAAGCTTGACGTTTGGACACGACACCAGTGCGACTGCGAATTTTTGTTGTTGTTTTTTTGTTTTGGTGGTGGAGGTGGTGGTGGTGGTGGTCATCCTTTCTTATCGGAACAAAACTATAATAAACCTACTCTTCTGAAAGGCAAAGCGGGTTTTAACGTGTGCACAAGTCGATCTTCTCCATGCATTCACAAACTTAGCCTCAGTTTATAGTCTCATCCGAAGGACTCTTTTGGAGGGATGGGGAGAGTGGTGTGAGTACATCCCAACGACAATACAGGACAAGCTATCATTCTTCAAGACATAGACACTATGTCCGCAAACCAACAGAACTTTCCTCACTTAACGCAACTCAAAATAATGCTCATTAATTGTGTCAGGTTCCAGAACACTTTGTTAATCGGGTACTAAATGATACATGAAACGTTATGACATTTTTCGAATTTTTCAGAAGGGCGGATAGTGGGAATGTTGACAGCTCTGATTCGTGCCTATAGTGTAGTGCTTCCTGTTTAGTAAGTTGTTTGTTGGCTTGTTTGGTTGGTTTTATTTTTAAAGTGAAGATACACAGCATACGCGGATGAGAGTCTACATTGTGTGTGTGCGTGCGTGCACTCGCGTGTGTTATAATTGAAAGGGCAGAGAGAGAAAAAAGAGAGAGAGAGATGCAGACAGACATACAAACAGATAGACAGACAGACTGAGACAGATAGACAGACATATATAGAAACAGTACACACAAATAGATAGACACACATACACACAGATAGAGATAAACACATACAGACAAACAGATCAAGATAGAGATTTAGAGAAAGAAAGAGAATAACAGACATACAGACACACATAAAGACACACAGAAAAACAGACAGAAAAACACACACACACACACACACACACACACACACACACACACACACACACACACACACACACACACACACACACACACACACACACACACCAGATAGACATACAGGCAGACAGATTTAGATAGAGATAATAGACAAAGACAGAGAGTACCAAACAGACAGACAAACATACACACACTAACACACAACCCCCACCACCCCCACCCCCACCCAACCCCCCCAACCCCCCAACCCCCCCCCCACCCCCTTACTGACCCTGACTGTACAGAAAACAGCAAACCGGGCGGAGACAAAAGGAACGTAAAAACGTTTGATGATGTCCTGCACAAAGCTCGCTTAAGGGAAATCCCCGGAGAAGATGGAGCGTGGGGTGTCCACCAGAAACACCAGTCAGCGGAGTTGCAGGGAGCCACCACTGCCCCTGTCTGCTGAAGGGGGGCTGACGGGACAAACCAAATACCCGCGCGCGCGCGCACGCACATCACACACAATATATATATATATATATATTATAAATAACGCCAAACACATACACACACGTACACACACGCACACGAAACAACAAAAACACACACAACACACGCACAACACACCAACGCCACCACACACACACACACTACACACGACCAAAAACACACACACATACACACACACAGACACACACACAACCGCACATAGACACACAAACCACACAACATACACACACATACTACACACAAAAACACGCACACATACCACGCACACATCACCACAACGTATACACACATCAATTCTATGGGAATCATATTTCCCAAACTCATATCATTTGGGGCCCTATTGTAAAACCATTTTTACCTACTTTTTTCGAACGTCTCGGAAAATATTTTTAAAAATTTCAAAGTTACCCTTCCCTTTTGCTAGATGTTTATTGCATAGCCACTCGATTATTTATTGTGTTACATTTTTTTTATTTATTTTCTACTTGTTGATTTTAAGTTTTCCCCTTTCAAGAGTATATCATTCCCTTTCTAGTGTGTTTTTTGGGTTTTTTGTTTTGTTATTATTATTTTTATTTCTTTTTTCTAAAAACCAACCAACCCCCAAAAAAAAACAAACAAACACCCAACACGGATCTATTTCTAATCCTTTCCCCTTTCCCACCCCTTTCTTCTCCTTCTTAAACCCTTTACACTTTTTCTTTCCCCGCTAAAATCCCTTAGAGTGAACAACGTTAAAATTTAAACAACAACAACGTATACACACAACAACTCACCACAAACAACAAACAAAAAACAACCAGACAAACACAAGACATAACCACACATAACACAAGAAAAACACACCACAACAACAACAAAAACACACACACAAAAACACCGCACAGAGAGGCTGACAGGACACACCACACAAACACACACACACACCACAACACACGCAATACAATATTTAAAGAGAGAAGATAGATAGATAGATAACACAAACATCCACCACCAACACGCACAGACACACACACCGTACACACCATACCACAACACATACACACACGACACCACGCTACACACACACACACAGACCAAAAACACACACCCACGCACGCAAACCACACACATACACAACAGACACACAACAAACACTAAACACACATACACCAACCACATACACACAGGCACACACACATACACACACATACACACACATACACACACAGACACACACAGACACACACACACAATACACACATACACACACACACACACACACACACACACACACACACACACACACACACACACACACACACACACACACACAACACACACACAACACATATACACACACAATATATATATTTCTTTGAATTTTGTGATTTTCATCTTTACATGTTCATTTCCCCTTCCCCCTCCCCATTTCCCAATATTGTGTCATTTCACTCCACAGAGCATAACCTACTGATGATATGTTACAGTACTGGCCATGTCAAGTTGTCTCCCTCTATACCTCTATGTAATCTAGTATATTCTTCTCTTTTAAAAGCCTCTTTCTGACTGCCTTTCTACCTGTGTCTCTGTCACAACCTCTGCCTCTCTCCCTCTCTCTCTCAGGAATGGTATTGGTGTCACAGCTGCAGCATATTTAACACGGTTTACACAGTGAAAGCGTTTTTTGCTCAAGTATCAAGCTGATTATTGAACATTGTATATTGATAGAGACTTTTGAGCAATAACAGTTAAAAGCTACGAAAACGGAATAGGATACTTATTCCAAGCCGAAAGTCTATTTTCGAACCTTTGATTTTTTTCCGTTTCATCTCATTTTCTCATTTTTCTCCTGTACTGAATATTTTTGTTAAACTGTATAGGATTTTGCATTGCATTGTAATATAATAATCCTGAATTACTGTGTGTATGTGTATACATTTATTTTGTTAATTAGTTAATTTTGTTACAGAGCAATTATCGTAAGATCACACCTGTATATCTTAGTGAGTGTTTATATTTAAAAAACGTGTTTGTTTTTTTTTTTTTAAATTCTGTATATGTTTATTTTGTTTGTTTTTTCTTTGTGCGTTTGCTCTCTTAAACCTGAAATTCTAACACAGCGTTATTAGCCGCACTCCTCCCTCTACGTCATGTCTCTTACTTAAGACAAGTGGCCAATAAAACATGGTCTACGAGTAGGCTACCTCAACATAAACAATGCAACCAATAAAAAGATGACATTGCTAGCATACTATTAAATGATGGGAATGAGTTTCATTTGTTTGGCTTTGCTGAATCCCACCTTTCTTCAAATATAACTGATGCAGACATGCACATTCCAGGATACCAAATATTTCGCCAAGATCCCTACGAACCACAGGTTTATTAACATATTGTGCATCTTCATTATGCTGTCAAAGGCTATACAATTTTGATGTGTATGATATCGAATCGATTTGGGTAGAAATCAAATTAAAGCACAGTAGTCCACTTTTGACAGGATTCATATACAGAAATCCGTCAGAAACCACTAATTGGTTTAATAGATTCAATTCTCTAATGGGTGAAGTTGCACTTTTAAACTGTGAAACTATTATTCTTGGAGATTTTAACATAGACTTACTCAAACCTAAACCGAAATGGAATCACAACTATTTGATGCTTGGTCTGGAACAACTAATAGATAAACCCACACGTATAACAGATAACTCAGTAACTTTAATTGATCATATATAATCACTAACACAAAACAACACATAGCTGAAGTATGTGCTCCATCATATGGATGCAGCGATCAAAATCCTGTCTGCTGTACTTGGTTTAAGCATCGCATAAAAATTCCTCAAGTTGGGCATAAAACTATATGTTACCGACGATTCAAACACTTCTGTGGGGATAATTTTCTTTCGGACCTGATGAACTCACCATTATACTATGTATATCAAATCAGAGACCCTGATGAAGTTGCTGAATTTTGGGTTAACACATTTATCTCAGTGTATGACAAACATGCTCCCTTTATTTTAAAAAAAAGAGTTAAAGAAAAAACCAAACCTCCATGGATAACAAAAGACAAAGAATCTGAGATAAACTTAAGAAACCACCTGAAAACCCATGGTACACATGAACAATTTAGGACACAAAGGAATAAAGTGAATTCCATTAAACGCAGATCAAAGCGCAATTACTTTCAACAGTTGTTAATTACCACTAGTGACTCTCGCCAGATTTGGAAAGCCATCAATACATTATGTAATAAACATGTTTCAAAAAGTCAACAGTTCATTAAAGACATATCAGCTGATGAATTAAACAGCCATTTTTCAAATGTAGCAAATAAAGTTATAACATGTGACAAGTCAAGCGAAAATGATCTTCATTACCTACAACCATATATTAACTAAAAAAATATTAACTTTCCATTTAATCTCCAGCCAATGACAACCTTTGACGTATTAAAAAGCATAAAAATGCAAACGAATTCTAGAACACGTGATCTAGACAAGTTAGATGCTCGAGTTATAAAACTCGTTAGTCCGGTTATTGTTGAAACACTGACATATCTATATGATTTGTGTATTGAGAAAAGGTGTTTTCCTCTCAAGTTTAAAAAGGCAAAAGTTATACCTGTCCATAAATCAGGTGACTGCTCTTCTCCTTCAAATTAAAGGCCAATTTCAATTCTCTCTGTACTATCTAAACCCATTGAAAAACACATACAAACATCCGTAAATTCTTACTTAATAAAAAACAATATATTGCACGAGGATCAATCAGGGTTTCGTAAAAACTATTCCTATCACACTGCTCTAACTCAGCTCACTGACAGTATCCTACACAATATAAATGACAATAAGTTTACTGGCCTCCTTTTTGTTGACTTTGAAAAAGCATTTGATGTGATCAACCACTCTTTGCTTTTGCGTGAATTAGAATTGTACAATCTGCCACCTGAAGTTATCCAACTACTAGAAAATTTTCTGTCTAATAGGCAGCAGCTTGTATCTGTAAGTAATCAAGCACCAGAATTACTACCCATTAGATATGGGGTACCACAAGGCTCAGTATTGGGACCATTCTTGTTTTCAGTCTATGTAAATGATTTACCCTGTTTTATTAAATGTAACTGTGAAATGTTTGCTGACGATACCACTCTCTTTTGTAGTGATTCAGACTCCAGCAGATTAACTCGCAAACTTCAATACAGTATTGACAGATTGATTATTTGGACTCAATTAAACCACATGTCCTTAAATGCACAAAAAACAGTGTATGTACGTATCAGCAAGACAGAAAAGGCAAAAAATGAATGATAGGTTTCAACCTCTGCTGTTGGATAACGGAATAGTTGAAGTAGTTGACTCACGTAAAATATTAGGTGTTACCATTGACATAAATATGACTTGGACTGATCACACAATGTCACTAGGTAAACGCCTAGCTCACAGGCTACTTCAATAATCCAAAATAAAACACTTTCTAAATAATCATTCTCGAAAACTATTTTTTTGTGGTCACATTCTACCAATTATTGACTATGCGTCAACTATTTGGGGTACCTGCAGTGGAACGAACTTGAAATTCATTCATCTTTTATATAAAAGAGCAGTAAAAACTTGTATTGTTAAAAACAAGCACCCTGGCAATTGAGGATTATAAGCAAATAAATGTCTTGACATTTCGTAACCGACTTTTATTCAATAAAGCTGTGTTTATGCAAAAAGTTGTTAATCAAAATGCACCTCCGAAGATTACCAAAGCTTTCAAAGTTAACCAACATAGACACAACCATTTGCTAACATTTCCAAGACCGAGAAATAGTCTATATAAATCGAGCCTCTTGTATTCAGCAGTGACCTATGGAATAAACTCCCAAAAAATTTGAAATGTATTAAAAGCAAAAATCTGTATAAAACATATCTAAAAAGATATTTCATGAATAAAAGTACAGAACACGACTTGTAAGCTTAAGAGAGTGATTTAAATGTCACTGACATTATTCTTGTCATTTAAGTCAGATATGACCCAAGTTTTCATATTCATATAGAGTACATGTGTAAACATTGATCTATATATGGGTTGGTATGATATCAACCCTAGCACGCTTTGAATCTTGTGTTGTGTAATTGGTTCGGTTTTGGTTTTTTACTTTCTTGCTGTTTTGGCCTTTTTACGTTCTTTTGTGTTACACAAAAATATGCTGATTTATTTAGTTTTGTCGCTGTTAGTTTTCTGTTTCATTGTATTAGATGAACTAAATTGTTATTGCTGACGTTAGTACTGCTGGGTGGGTTTACATTGCCTGAATTTATTCATTGATGGAAGGATTAACGTTGTTCTGCCTCAAATCAAAATGCACATGTACATGCGTGTATATGACCAGGGGAAAGGGAGGGAATGGATGTCTTTGTTATACTTCTTTGCTCTGAATCCAATAGCTGTTGGTTATTCTTGTTTTCCTTATATATGAGTATATTATGTGGTGAAGGGGATATGAGTGAGGATGTGTATGTGTATGTGTATGTAAGTGTTTAAATGATACATCAGTTTCCTCTGTTTATATCCATTTGGTTGTTGTTGTTATTATTGGTGGTGGTGGGGGTGGGGTTCTGGTTTATTTTGCTTTTGTTTGTTTTGGGTTTAGGGTGGTTTTGTTGGGGAGGGGGAGGGGTATTTTAGACTCTTTTTCTCGTCTTTTGTTAGTTCTATATTGTTCTTCATTTGTCTTGGCTGTTAGTCTTGTCCTATGTTAGTTATTGTCGCTGTTGTTGTTGTGTACGTATGTTTGTGTTTGTTTGATTGTTTATTTCCTTGTTGTGGTTGTTCTTGTTGATTCATCTTTTTGTTGTTGTTTTATTCAGTTGTTTGTATGGTTGAAGGTTTGTGTGTATATGTGTGTGTTAGGGGGGCGGGGAGGGAAGCAGTTGGTGTGGTTTTTAATTTTTTTTATTGTTTTTGTCTTCTTTGTTGTTTTGATTTGGTTTTTCTTTGTTGCTTGTTTATTTGTGTTATGACGGATATTTTTTCAAGATTTTTAAATTATTTGAATTGTATGGTTTAATATTTTTCTGGGGTTTTTGTTTTATTTTTAATTCCACATATGCATATCTTTTTTTTTCTTGTTTGATTTGTATAGTTTACCATAGATTAGGTTTTTTATCCTATGTCTGCATATACATTATCTTTTTTTCTCGGTTTTCTTCTTTAGATAGATGGCTTGATGAAAAAAGCAAATGCACTGCTTATTCAATGTACCATCTGAAAATAAAAGTTTGACTTTGACTTTGACTTTGACAGACACACACACAGATACAGACACAGACACAGACACACATACACACACATACACACACATACACACATACACACGCATACACACACACGCACACATACCCACGCACGCACGCAGACACACACACATACACACACACGCACACACACACATACAAACACACACATAACACACACATACACACACATACACGCACATATACACATACACATACACACACGCACACTATATACACACACACATACACACATACACACACATACATACACATACACACACATACACACACACAGAGACACACACACGCACAAACACACACACACACAAACACACACACATACACATACACACACACACACACGCACATACACACACACGTACACACACACACACAGACACATACACACACATGCACACACATACAAACACACACACATACAAACACACACACACACATACACACACATACAAACACACACACACACACACACACACACACACATACGCATACATACACACCGTACCTTATAATTTTTGGTCAGTTGTTGTTGTTGTTGGTGGTGGTGGTGGTAGGGGGTGGTGGTGGTGGTTGTGGTTGTGGTGGTGGTGGTAGTTGTGGTTGTTTGTTGTTGTTGTTGTTAATGTTGTTGTTTGTGCTGGTGGTTGTTGTTGTTGGTGGTGTTGATGTTGATGTTGTTGTTGTTGTTGTAGTTAAAGCTGTTGTTGGTGGTGGTCGTGATGGTGCTGTTGCTGTTGTTGTTGGTGGTGGTGGAGGTGTTGGTGTTGTTGTTATGGTTGTTGGTGGTGTTGTTGTCGTTATCGTCATCGTCGTCGTTGTTGTCGTTGTTGTTACTGTTGTTCGTGTTGTTTGTGGTGGCGGTGGTGATGCTGTTGTTATGGTTGTCGCTGTTGTTGTTGTTGTTGCTGCTGCTTCTGCTGCTGCTGTTGTTGTTGCTGCTTCTGCTGCTGCTGTTGTTGTTGCTGCTTCTGCTGCTGCTGTTGTTGTTGCTGTTTTTATTGTCGTTGTTGGTATTATTGTTGCTGTTATTGTCGTTGTTGTTGATGTTGTTATTGTTGTTATTATTAAAGCTGCTGTTGCTGTGCGTTACCCTACCTTAACTCCGCCAAGGTCAGTCAAAATAAGCACTCTCCCTCAACACCACTCGAGAATCACTGTAAGACTGTAAATACATACTGACTGAAAACATTGCGTGTATAACTCTTTCTGTTTTTATCCATTTACCTAGCTTGTAAGTTGAGTCACACTCCCTTACTTTTTGAGGACTGGCTTCTGCCTATAATAGTGCCATCTTTGACATCGTCAATGGGCAGATGAAGTTTTAAAAAAACAACAACAACATCAAAACAAGACTGACCGCACCCTTGTCTTGGTCAAAAGAAAGCACATGCTAATTTAAGCACTGAACCCTGGGAGCTGGACTGCACAGTAAGCAAAATCGTTAAATCCTGTTCCGCTTTTCGAAAGAGTAGGCCATTGTGTGCCGGTAGGAACAGATGACAAAATTTACAAAAACTGCATACACACGGGGACTGGATGTAAAAAAAAGCACATGAGTGCTTATTCCATTATCCTCGATATAAAAGAATACATAAATAAATAAAATTTAAAAAATCCAACGTTACTTAGTCAAGTGTGCCAAATACAGCTTTCCCCTTCCATTTACCAAGTCCAAGAGTGGTCAGTTCCTTCTATAATAGCACCAGCTGGGCTGGGATGGAATGGATAGCAGCTGAGCGCAGATGAAAGTGGGGGACAACTGACAGCTGTGGCTGAGTTATGCTGGATTGGCGTGCGGGCTGTGCCTCACCTGAACACACATGGCCACTGAGGGGCCGGGCCAACGCGGCGAGGTTGCTGAAGGCGGGCACCCTGAAGAGGAACTCCTTGCTGGGTCGGGTGGCCAGCTTGGACAGCTCCGCCCAGTCCACGGCGTGACCCACCCCCACCACCAGCAGCAGCAGGCCTTGTTTCCGCGCCTTCTCCGCCTCCTGGCCCGTAACAGGGGGGTGGTCAGGATGATGAGGATGCCGATCAGGATCAACAACAACAACAACCAACATCATCATCGTAGTAATCGTCATCATCATCAGCAGCAGCAGCATCAGCAGCAGCAGCAGCATCGCCATCGCCATCATCATTATCATCATAATTATCATCATCATCGTCGTCGTCGTCATTATAATAATAATCATCAGCAGCAGCAGAAGCAGTAGCAGCAGCAGCAGCAGCAGCAGCAGCAGCAGCAGCAGCAGCAGAAACAGAATGAAAAGTATCGATAATGATAAAATGATCATGTTAATTACGATGATGATGTCGATGATATTTATTATTACTATTATGATGACAATAATGACAACAATTACAACGCACACAATCACACAGACTACCTTGTCCTACCCCAATACCCTCTTCCGCCAAAAGACACCCCATCCCCAACCCCACCCCACCCCCTTCAAACCCCCAAAACCAAACCAACAACCCAACAACAAACAAGTCGTGACCTCCAAAGTTTTCCGAGGGGACGTCGCTCTCCGGCTGGTGATGTAGAGGATGAGGCGGGCGGCGTGGGGGCGAGCCTGGCTGGTCAGGAGGCCCGAGGCATAGCTGATGGCCGCGTGACTGTCCAGCCGCTGCCCTCTGGTGAAGTGAAGCCTGGCCACCCGGGTCAGCATGCCCTGCACTGGCCCGCCCGCCGAGGCCAGGCCAAACTCCTCCCTCACTCCTTTGGTCGAAGATGGAAAGAAAGAAAGACAGAAAAGAAAGAAAGAAAGATAGAAAGAAACGACAGAAAAGAAAGACAGAAAGAAAAGAAAGAAAGACAGACAGAAAAAAGACAGAAAGAAAAGAAAGACAGACAGAAAGAAAGAAGGAAGAAAGAAAGAAACAAAGAAAAAGACAGGCAGAAGACAAGAAAGAAAGCCCAGAAAGAAAAGAAAGAAAAAAAGACAGACAGACCGACAAAGAAAAGAAAGAACAGAAGGAGAAGAAAGAAAGAAAGAAAAGAAAGACAGAAAGAAAGAAAGGACCAGAAAGAAAAGAAAGCAGAAAGAAAGAAGGAAAGAAAGAAAAGAAACTGTGATGAACGCGTAGAACTTTGTAAAGTCGGAGTATTTATTTTTATTTTTTATGTTATTTATTCTTTTATATCGAGGATAATAGAATAAGCACTCATATTGCTTTTTTTTTAAACATCCAGTCCCCGTGTGTATGCGGTTTTGTAGATGTTGTCATCTGTTTCCACCGGCACACAATGGCCTACTCTTCCAAAAAGCGAAACAGGATTTAACGTGTGCGCAAGATGTTCTGCATGCGTTCGAACACGGGGACTCGGTTTATAGTCTCAACCGAAGGACTGTGACATTCAGTATCGCTGCTTGTGTGGGTGAGGGGCTGGAAAAGTCGCCCCCATACCAGTACTAATAAAAGTAATGGTAATGGTGTCCCATAACCTGTGTGGTCGTAGGGGGGTGAGGCATCAGAGACCTCAATTCTCTAGGGCCAGCATATTGAAAGCGGCGCCCATCTCCTCTCCCTCGCTGCTTTACCTTCCCTGACCCTAAAGAGGGCAGGTACCCTTTTACAGCTGGGTAAACTGGGGGACTGTACTGAAACCAAAGCGCGCAAACGGTCACCCATCCAAGTGGTAACTACACTCGATGCTGCTTAACCTTAGCTGGGGGAAAGCGAGTGCTTTTACCACTGAGCCATCCCGTACTAATAGCCAGTACTAAAGGCAGTATTCTATTATTTAAATAGAAAGGGAATTTCATGGGCGTTACAAGTTATATATAAAGAGGAATAAATAGAAAGTATTTATCACAAACAGGTAATGACTATGTTTGATTTTAGTAGTGATGTACAGTATTTGCACAAAATAATAGGTAGACAGTGATGTGTGGGAAGAATTATGATAAAGACAATTATTATCTCACACACACACACACACACACCACACACCACACACACACACACACACAACACACTAACACACACAACACACACCAACCCACACACACCACACCACACCACACTCAGATAGGACAGGATAGCCGTGGTTGAGTGATGTTTTCGTGATCTGTTCACCGGGTTCGATTCTACGTTCAGAGAATTTTCCTCTGGAGTAACTCATGCCGACTCCACTCTCCCTAAAGTCCTCGGATGAGACTAAATCGAGGCCCCTGTGCGAATCAACAAACATCTTGCGACATCGTTTAAAATCGTTCGCATGTGATGCGTGACAGTATGCACAAAATAATGATAACGGAAGTCTGGAAGAATACGATAAAAACAATTATTAATCATCACAGACACAACACACAACACACACACACACACACACACACACACACACACACACACACACACACACACACACACACACACACACACACACACACCACGCACTCACTACAAACGCACACTACAAAAGCAAACCTGTGCTGTAGGAGACGACAGAGATTCGGGTGGTGGTCGGGGACACATGGAACTGCCGAATGAGGTCCATGACAAACGACAGCTCTAACGGGAAATCCCGATCAGAGATGCTGCCTGACGTGTCCAGCAGAATCACAATGTCAGCCGGTCGCTTGCATGCTGTGCCCGCCACTGCTGCCACAGCTAGATGAATTGGAGAACAAAAATACACGATTCCTGATTTTGGAATGATCTCAAGAACAACAGAACTTCCCAAAACGTTGAATGATTGTGAAAACAAAGAAGTTCTCGGTCAGTCAATGATCCCCCAAAAACCGATATCTTATACACTTTGGATGATTTGAAGCCTGTTGCTTTAAATTCAATAATTTCTAGGGTATTTTTTCCACTGCTTTTTCTTCAAAAGGTTAAATGTTTGCAAAAAAAATACAGAATTTCCAATTTTTGAATGATTGCACACAAAAATGTACTCCCAAACCGTAAACGTTCTCAAACTATTGCTTTAACATCAGTTGTTATGAAATTCAATGAACACACTTGTGCAGAAGAATAGGCGCATCGCCTATCATTGCATAAACGATAGCGAATTTGAGTTGAGCATACATTGATATTGAAAAAAAGGATTTGTAACAACAACCCCCCCCCCACACACACACACACACACCGCGCGCGCGCGCGCGCACGTGCACGTGCACGCATGCATGTTGTGTGCACTATAAACAAAAGAAAAGAGCAAGTATACTCACATGTGCCACAGAGTACCTGAAAAAGGCAGAAAATATTTAGTCAACCGATTTGTTTCTTTTATTTTTCCCTTTTATCTTGTTTTCTGTGTAATTTACTTCGGTTTTCACTCATTCATTCACATATAGCAGACGTTTACACCTTTAACATAAATTTTACATTCGTTCCTCTCCCAGAACTCTGCGTGTCAATCATAATTTTCTCACGTATGCGATCGTTCTTACCCAATATTAAGGTATCCATATTCCATCTACGGGTACATAACATCAATCAAAGCTCTTGCTCCAACTAACGTGTACCCACATGTTTTATGTGCCGAAACGGAGGTGGAGAGATTGAGAAATAGTTTTTTTCTTGAAGTTGCATTAAAGGCTTGAAGTTGATTGGTATTGACATCATCCAAATATACTTTTTAAATCAACCAACATTATGTTTAGAATTATTCAACTATTCTATGTCATGAACATTCAGCCACAGACGAAATAAAAATGTTGGTAACTATACAATAGACATCCACGCATTGTAAGCAGACACAAATCACTTTGAGCGAAGATGTTTACGTTTTACTACGTGACAAACAACAGTAAAGTAAGTAAACAGTAAGTTTCGTTCAGAAATAAGGCTCTGTTTAAGGTAAGGAAACATAAGAAACAAATATTATCAGCGGTGAAAGCATAATAAAACATAATAAACAAAGCCAAACAAATAACAGTTTACCAGGGACGGGAGGGAAGGGGGTTGTCATCCTAAAAAGTTCGTACTATGTAACTGTTTGACGTACAATGAATAATATGTTATGGTGGGATTTGATATATATATATATCTATATATATCTATATATATATCTATATATCTATATATATATATATATAAAAATATATGTGTATATATATATATATATATATATATGTATGTATCGTTCTCAAGCGTAGGTGGTAATGATAATTTTTTTTATAGCATACCTAAATCATATATAAACCTATATTTAAATAAGATAACAAACAATAGTTAGGTTAGATGACAAAGAATAATCGGATCCAAAAACTGTCCTATCTTACACGACGTCCAAACATCGTTTGAGTCAGGTCAATTCTTAGCTGTAGAGAAGTCACGTTGTATCTTGCACAATATGCTGTACACTTGTTCTTTACAACTTCCTTCAGGTTGAGATGTTATGTCTTCATTATGCATTCATTCCTTTTCTCTCAAACGATGTCTGTTTGGCTACAGGTAAGCAGTCTGCCAGAAGTGGTGTGCACAAATCTGTAGGCACATGGACTAGTATAGTCTCCTCCGAAAAACTTCACATTCACTTCTCCGTTAAACTGGGAAGAAAGGGTAAAGCTGAGAATCGAACCCAGAATCTCGTGGTTTATTGGTAAGCAGGTGAACGTCTTAACCATCCTGCCACCTTCCTTCTTCAAAAAAAGCACATGAGTGCTTATTCCATTATCCTGGATATATATATAAAACCAAAATAAAGTAACCACACTTGATTTTATACAGTGTTTTTTCCCTGTCTTAAAGCATCTTTGACAGCAATGGATCTAAAATTCAAGAAATTATGCAAACTAATTTTCTGTTGTTTTTAGAATGAATTAAAAGTATACATTTGAAGTGATACGTATTGAGTGTCAATTTCTGGACAAAGAAATACATTTTGAAGAGCTTCTTTGGCGAGGAGGTATTTGACATTTTACATCACATTTTGCCGGTCGGAAACTTAACACAAACACAAAAGAAAAACATGCATTAACTCTTTTTCTTTGTGTTTTTATTTTACTCTTGATCTATCTTTGTCAGACAGGCCACTACTTTTTTGCGTTGGAATCTGTATTGGCTTTTATTGCCATTTAAGCATGCATTTTAGGTCTGTTATTAGAAATACATAAATTATGTTTCTTAGCTCCAAAATTTCAGTATATGTTTTGGCTTTTCTTACTATTTTACTATAAACTTCTATTTCTTGTGTAACACGTACACAATATGGTATTCTCCTTCTTCATAAACTTCTGCAAAGCTACAACATAGCTTTCTCTAATCTGCATTCATGCCCACATCAAAAGGGTTTACACCCATCCAACAAATATCAAAACTTGTACGCAACAACATAATCACACACAATAATCAATTGATCATGCCAAAAAACATACTCACAAAAAGAACAAACAACAAATGAAACAGTAACATCTTTGTCACACTCAGTCCCCAAAAGTAGGACAAAACAAAAAACACCAGTGGACACAACGAGGTCCAAGCCACCTGATATATCAGGGGAGAAATAAAGACGAGGTGTTTTTATATTACAGACAAGATTTTTTATGGATTCTGTGCCATCCATATGCTAATTAGTGTGCGAAGGTTGACTCCTGAGCTCATTTGCATATACATCCGGGGGATTGAATGGTCTAACAAAAGCGAGGCAGAAGAAAGTCAATGCACAGCAGAGTGGCTGCTTATTCAGATACATGGAGTCTGGGAAGAAATAGTCTCATATTGCTTCATGTATTTATTTATGTATTTATTTATCTATTTATTTATTTATTCATTTATTTATTTATCTATACCACTTTAAAGTCACGGCAGATTTCTCTGCGTGAAATTCGGGCTGCTCTTCCCGGGGAGAGCGCGTCGCCTAAAAAGCAGCGCCACCCAATACTTTTTCTTTTTCCTGTCTGCAACTGTATTTTGTTTCCCTATCGGAGTGACTTTTTCTACAGATTTTGCCAGGGACAACTCTCTTGTTGCCATAGGTTCTTTTACGTGCGCTAGATAGTTATGTGTAACACACGGGACCTCAGTTTATCGCCCCATCCAAAAGACTAGCACACAGACAACCACTCATGATCTAATGGATGGGGGGAAAGTTTTGGGTCTTAACGGGATTCGAACCATCGCGCACTTCCGACCCGGACTTTTCGCTTTCTAGGCAGGCGCGTTACCTCTAGACCAGGGATCCACATTTTTCTGTTTTGTTTGCTGGAATGAACTTATCTTCGGTAAATGCCTGATGTTGGCATGAGTTGGGTCGTGTCCTGGAGTGTATGTTGGGTGTGTCGTATTATGTTGTAACATGTATACTGAATAATAATGTTTCTTGGTATGCGAGTTGATTTGCTGTGTTCTATCAGGTTGCGGTGCTGTTATGTAATCATTGTGGATGTTGTTCAGTGTGTTGTGCTATATCACTATGTTGTGCTGTGCAAGGCTGTGGTATGTGTGGTGCTGTGTGCACTGCTGTGTTGTGTTGTGCTGTGTAGTGCAGAGTTGTAAAAGCTGTGTTGTGTTTTGCTGTGCTGTGTCGTGTTTTGCTGTGCTGTGTTGTTTTATGCTGCGCTATGTTGTGTTGTGCTGTGTGGTGCAGTGTTGTGTAGTTATATGTGTGTTATGTGCTTTGTTGTGTTGCTTGAAGCTGAGCTATGCTGTGCAGTGTTGTATTGTATTGTATTAAGCTTTGCTATGTTGTGTTGTGTGATGCTGTGCTGCGTTGTGTGATGCTATGTTGTGTTGTGTGATGCTGTGCTGCGTTGTGTGATGCTGTGCTGCGTTGTGTGATGCTGTGCTGCGTTGTGTGATGCTATGTTGTGTTGTGTGATGCTGTGCTGTGTTGTGTGATGCTGTGCTGCGTTGTGTGATGCTGTGCTGCGTTGTGTGATGCTATGTTGTGTTGTGTGATGCTGTGCTGTGTTGTGTGATGCTGTGCTGCGTTGTGTGATGCTGTGCTGCGTTGTGTTATGCTGTGCTGCGTTTTTCCATGTTATGCTGCGCTGTGTTCTGCTGTGCTGTGCTGTGTTTCTCTACACTGAGCTTTTACTGAGCTACCTTGCATGGCGTTCCACTGCATTGTGCCACGTTGCAATACATTACTTTATTGAAGAAGCGAGCATGGTCCTCGCTTGGTTACCTCCATGCTCCTAGTTCTTATCAAATAAATATGTATGTGTCAATCGCCACACAGTCACACATTCCATTTTTTTCAGCTAAATTTTATTGTTGTTGTTGTGGTGGTGGTGGTGGTAGTTGTTGTTGTTGTGTTCTTATCAAATAAATATGTATGTGTCAATCGCCACACAGTCACACATTCCATTTTTTTCAGCTAAATTTTATTGTTGTTGTTGTGGTGGTGGTGGTGGTAGTTGTTGTTGTTGTGTTCTTATCAAATAAATATGTATGTGTCAATCGCCACACAGTCACACATTCCATTTTTTTCAGCTAAATTTTATTGTTGTTGTTGTGGTGGTGGTGGTGGTAGTTGTTGTTGTTGTTGTGGTGGTGGTGGTGGTTGTTGTTGTTGTTGTTGTGATTGTTGTGGTTGTTGTGGCTGTTGTCGTTGTTGTTGCTATTGTTGTTGTTGTGGTGGTTGTTGTTGTGGTTGTTGTTGTTGTGGTTGTTATTGTTTTTGTGATTGTTGTTGTGGTTGTGGTTGTTGTGGATGTTGTTGTAGTTGTTGTGGTGGTGGTGGTGGTTGTTGTTGTGGTGGTGGTGGTGGTGATTGTTGTTAAGCATCCACTCCCTGCTCCGGTTTGAACCCATAAGGGTCATCCCTGACGTACACTCTGTCTCGCTCATCCCACATCTCAGGATCACTGTGACACTGCACATACACACTGGATGAGAAGTTTGCTTGTATGGCTGTTTTCAGATGTCGTGTTATATAGGCAGCTACACTTCGACTTCCGATGGAATTTTAGACTTTGAATGGAGAATATATAATTGTTATGCTACGATCTTGTCACTGGTGAAAGCAGTCATGACATGTCATATCAAACTATAAAAACACCTTAATGTAGACCTTACTACTTTGTTTACATCAATAACTGACAACAGGTTTTGGGCTGGGTCATTCAACCACAATTTGTTCACACATTTTATTTTGGCTGCGATCAGTTATTTGACAACTGGACATTTTTTTATCCTTAACTGCACGATCATTG
>CM054157.1:29892076-29902076 GCA_028751875.1 Rapana venosa | reverse complement strand
GAAAGCATCTCATCTCCACCGCCTGTATTCTTCTCTCCAAATCTGCAGTCAGGGTCCATGATTCACAGGCATACAGAAATATGGATATGACAAGGGAGCGCATTAGTCTGATCTTGGAGATAAGTGAGATATTTTTATCTCTCCAGATGGTGTTTAGTTTTGACAGTGCTTTTATTGTCTGTGCAGTCCTGCATGCTACTTCTGGCTTGGATCCCTGGTCTGATACAATGGCTCCCAGGTACTTGAAGCTTTGAACTGTTTCCAGCTTCTGGTCATTAACCCTGATATCAGTGCTAATGCCGTTGGTGTTATTAGTCATCAGTTTGGTCTTTTCTGCACTGATTTCCATGCCATATGTTTTGGAGGCCTTATTCAGGTGTTCTGTTAGGCTGGCAAGCTCTTTTCTTATCCTGCTATTCCATCAATGTTATCTGCAAAGCGGAGGTTTGTGATCGTTCTGCCACCAATGCTGACTGATCCTTCATGATGTTCCAGTGCATCAGCCATGATTCTCTCAAGGAAGATGTTGAAAAGAGTGGGTGAGAGTAGACAGCCCTGCCTTACTCCAACTGTTGTTCGAAACCATTCTCCAATGTTGTTGTTGTAGTACACTGCACTGGTGGCCTCGCTGTACAGCTGTTTGATGACTCTGATCAGGTTTGCATTGATGCTGTACAAATTCATGGTTGCCCACAAAGCTGCATGCCACACCCTGTCAAATGCCTTCTTAAAATCGATAAATACATGGTAAAGGTCTTGTTGGTGTTGAAGGTACCGCTCACATAGTATTCTGAGGTTGAATATCTGTTCTGTTGTGCTGCGCCCTGCTCTGAAACCTGCTTGTTCCTCAGCAATGATGGTCTCTGCTTGTGGCTTCAGTCTATTCAATATTATCTGCAGCATGACCTTGCTTGGGTGGCATATGAGGCTGATTGTGCGGTAATTATGGCATTGTTGTAGATTTCCTTTCTTGGGGAGGGTGATGATGAGTGACTGTGTCCATGGTGTTGGCCATTTTCCTGTCTGCCAGATCTTGTTGCAGATTCTTAGTAGGGCGCTGATCATGGCTTCCCCTCCAGCTTGAACCAACTCAGCTGGAATGTTGTCAGCCCCTGCTGACTTTCCCTTTTTCAGCGATCTGACTGCCGTTTCCACTTTTTCTCGGAGGATAGGGTGACTATCTGTGTCTTTGCTTGCGGGTACATTAAGGACTTCTGGATCTCCTGCGGTTCTATAGTTATACAGGTCGGAGCAGTAACGGTTTCAGTCTAGCGTTAACATCGCACAGTCACGAAGTTTTCCAGGAGCAGACATAGGGAGTGATCATGATCTTGAGATGATGACTTTCCGACTACGTCTAAAGAAAATCCACAAGCGGAACAACATCAGGATCAAATTTGACCTCGAGAAGCTGAAGGACCCAGAGGTATTAGAAATTTTTCAAGCAAGGATAGGTGGAAAGTTTGCAGCACTCACTGTGATAGACTCAGACAAAGATACACTGACGAATAGTTTCAATACAGCAGTGACTGAAACTGCAAGCAAGCTTCTTGGCAAACACCGACCAGTCAAAAAACCATGGGTCACACCTAACATCCTACAACTATGCGACAAGCGTAAAGAGTTGAAGAAAAAGAAAAATGAAACAAAAGAAAGAGCAGAACAATATAGGGCAGTCAACAAAAGAATCAGGAAGTCCATGACGGAGGCAAAAGAGAAATGGATCGTTGAACAGTGCCAAGACATTGAAGAGAACATCAAGAAAAACAATAGCAAGAAAGCATATCAGCTGGTGAAAGACCTGACTAGCACAAAACAGGGAAAAGGTTTAACAATTCAAGACAAAAATGGGAAGTGTCTCACTGACGACCAGGATATTCTGAACAGATAGACAGAATACTGCTCCGACCTGTATAATTATAACATCTCTCTTTATTAAAAAAAAAATACTGAGCGGACATTGGTCTCAGCTTTTAAGTAAGCCAAGCTGAACATCAGTCCTGGTGTGCATAGGGACCTTTTTCGTGGAGTGTCTGAAGGCATAGTTCAGCAGCATGGAGAGGAAAATGCCAAAAAAAGATAGGGAAACTACATATCCTTGTTTCACACCATTCTTAATCGATAAAAGGTCCTGTAGTTTCTCAACCATAGCTAACAATGCCTCTCCTGTTGTCATGAAAGGAGGCTGTGATGTTGAACAAACTTGGGGAATAACCAATCCTCTCTAGCAGCTGAAATAGACCTCTCCTGTTCACCAGATCCAATGCCTTTACGAGGTTAATGAAGGCGATAAAATAGTGACCAGTGCTGTTCTCTGTACTTTTTTCTGATCCCACACTGGGACTCTATGTCAGTGGAGTAGTTAAGGATTTGACGTTTGTGTGTGTGTGTTTGTGTGTGTGTTTGTGTGTGTTTGTGTGTGTTTGTGTGTGTAAAACAGTACACACACACTCACACACATTCTCTCTCTCTCAGTAATTGTTTTGAAAAAAATTACGATTATTGAATAATAATGCCTTTGACTTGATCATGAAGATATTTGATGCACAAATACAACCCACTGTGTTATATGGCGCGGAAATTTGGGGACTGGATGCAGCTGTAACACATTGTGAATCAGTACATCTCTTTGCTTTAAAGCAGTTTTTTAGGCTTAGATAGATGTAACCTAATGATCTTGTTTATAGCGAAACCAATAGATATCCTCTCTCTGTTAATGCTGCTGTAAGATGCATTAGATATTGGATTAAGATTCTGCATATGGATGAGTGCAGGTTACCTTTTAAGTCTTACAAGATGCTTTATGATCTAGATGTCAAGGGAAAAAGCACCTGGGCTTCACAAATTCGTACCTGTTTATGTGAAATTGGGTTTGGGTTTGTTTGGCTCAATCAAGGTGTCAGAAATTGTAGAGAGTTTATCAACGTTTTCAGGCAAAGACTGATTAAGTGCCGTTGGCAGCAGTGGAGTGGTCATATACAAAACAGTGAAAGATTTCAAATGTACAGACAATTTATAGGTTCACACGATGTCAAACCTTATCTAAAGCTTGATATGGACATACATTTGAAAAGAATGATGTCTAAGTTTAGACTTGGTGTATCAGACATAAATGTTCATAAATTAAGATATATAGAATATGATGATGATGACCTCAGGTTGCTATGCCCATTATGTAAGCACAAACAGTGGGAGATGAAGTTTATTTTGTGCTGTGCTGTATAGTATTAGAAGATGTAAGTCAGAATTACATTCCGGTAAAGTATAGTAGACAGCCTAATTGATTTTATTTAGATTCTGTCTACTCATGGCATCTAGTCACCCTGAGATTGTTCGCAGCCTTGCTTTATATTTGTGTAAAGCCTTTAGAATAAGAGATATCTTGGTTTCTTAAGTCATATTTTTTGGAACTGATTTTCATTGCGGTGGTTGTGGGTATACAATAACATTTTTGGTTTTTTGTGTTACTTATTTTTCTCACTAAAATACTAAGCAGTTTGGCAACCCCCCTTCATGTATGGGCCAATGGCCTTTTTGTGAATAAATCTTTCGAGTTCGAGTTCGAGTCCTCTCTCTCTCTCTCTCTCTCTCTCTCTCTCTCTCTCTCTCTCTCTCTCTCTCTCTCTCTCTCTCTCTCTAGGGCGTCACACATACACGCCCAACACGTACGATCTCACAAACCTGCCTGGTCTAGCAGTAAGCGGGTTGCGGCCTGACAAGGTTAATTAACAGTGCATAGGCCAGCCATGAGGAACGAACCTAGCTTGTAACATGTGTTGTGGCACACATGGGGCCTCCCTTCCTTCCTGCCTTCCACATCATGTGTCCTGATATTATGTCTAAACTTAGGCAATGGGAAAATGTATGATTACATGAAGTGAGTGGGATAGCCAAGCGGTTAGGAAGTCGTGGGCGTTATCTGACGGAATCTGAAAGTACAAATTGGACCAGCCAACCAACCAGCCAGCTGACATTCCAGCCAACCCAGAAATCAACCAAGCAGCCAATCAATCCATCAACCTGCCAACCAACCCACCAACCAAGCAACCAACCAACCTAAAAAACTAACAACCAGGGAACTAACCAACCAGCTACAAGCCCATGAACCAGCTGACAAATCAGTCATCTAAATAACCCACCCACTAACCAATTAACAAACCCACCCACCAACCGATCCACCCATCTACTCAACCCACCTACCCACCCAAAGAAAAAACCCATCCTGTGTTGCTCTTGTCTTCTTGCCATCTTTGAATTATGTTTTTGCAATATAGGTAGCCATACTTTGACTTCAGAGAACTTTTCTCTGTTAAAGGAGAGTTTGGGGCTGACAGAGTATAAGCACAATCTCAACGTATTTTTGGTTTGCTTTCACAACACAATATGAACATAATGTTTCATAACATTACTTTTTATTAAGCAGGCATTGGCATTTAGTCTGCATCAGTAAGTTATAAGACTTTTGTCCCGGGCCAGGCTTACTTCTACAGTGTATCACTGTTTGCAGATGGGCTGCTGCAGTTATGGTGAGTATGAATCTATGGTACATTTCCAATGGAATAAAGTACCTTTGAGAAACGTGTCGTACGAGAGCGTATGTGTGTGTGTGTGTGTGTGTGTGTATGTGTGTGCGTGCGTGTGCGTGCACGTTTGTGTGTGTTAGTGTTAGTGTTTGAGAGAGAGTCAGAGACAGAGAGAGAGAGAGAGAGAGAGAGAGAGAGAGAGAGAGAGAGAGAGAGAATGTGGGTGTGTTATGATCGTGATAAACAGAAAGACCTAGCCCCCCACAGAGTGACAGATCTAGTTCATGAACTAATGATGAGAAAACACTACACCCCCAATTCACACACACACACACACACAAACACACACACACGCACACACTCATACGCACACACATACACACGCGCGCGCGCGCGCGCGCACGCACGCACACACACACTGAAACACACACACACACTGAAACACAGAAACACACACACACTCCCACACATACAACGCTCCCCCCTCCCCCCCCCCACACACACAACACACTGAAACACACACTGAAACACAAACACAGACACACACTCCCACATACACAACGTTCTCCCCACACACACACACACACTCACAACCCCACATACAGTAACCCCCCCCCCCTCACCCCCCCTCCCACACACACACACTCACAACCCCACATACAGTAACCCCCACACACAAAAAAACCCCAACAACTTTCCTAAAACGCAAATACAAAAGATAATCAAAAACGTCTCTTAATGATCTCCCACAAATTGAAATAATAACTCTGGCCCATCGGTAACGCTTAACCATCGCTAAAAAAAGAAAAGAAGACAGAAAAAAAGAAAGTTGACAGCTTAACGGCTGCATTAATGGAAAGATGGGCTCGTCTAGTGTGTTCGTAGATAATGACGCTTAATGAACGTGGCCCGGCTTTATCCTCTGCATGTGATCATCATCATACTCCTGGGGTTAGAGGCTGCTCTGACTATCACGTAATAGGCATGGTTAGGGTTGGTTTCGTTTTGTTGTTTTCCTTCTGTCATGTTTTCTTTTATCTTAGTTACTGCCATGACTTTGGCGATATTTCGGGAGTGGTAGTGTGTGTGTTCTTTTGTGTGTAGGTGTGTGTGTGTGTGTGGGAGGGGGGGGGGTGGAGGGGGTTGGGGGGGGGTAAGGATGTGTGTGTATGGGTGTGTGTATGTATGTGTGGGTGGGTGGGGGGCGACGGTATGTGTGTGTATGTGTTTTGTATGTTTGCACGCATATCTCTCTCTCTCTCTCTCTCTCTCTCTCTCTCTCTCTCTCTATATATATATATATATATATATATATATATATGTGTGTGTGTGTGTGTGTGTGTGTCTGTGTCTGTCTCTGTCTCTGTGTGTGTCTGTGTGTGTGTGTTTCTCGTGGTAAAAATGTTGTGTTGTACTCTTATTTTGAACATCCTTTTCGCCTTCCTCTCCTTCTCATCACCATCATCGTTCCCCGAAGGCGAAGTACAGCTAGC
Source organism: Rapana venosa (assembly GCA_028751875.1). Taxonomy (NCBI): domain Eukaryota; kingdom Metazoa; phylum Mollusca; class Gastropoda; order Neogastropoda; family Muricidae; genus Rapana; species Rapana venosa. The sequence continues at coordinate 29,896,060 of CM054157.1, read as the reverse complement.
TTAATGATGAGCAGAAACGTTCACATGAACAACAATCACACCAATTTTGAATCTCAGAACTGTAGCCGAAGATCAAAGAAAAATGTCATCATTAACATCTACATATTCGTCACCTCCACCACCACCACCACCACCACCACCACCACCACCACCACCATTTACATTACTGTCATCACTATTCTGAGCTCATACCGCCATCATCTTCATAATCAACGTTGCCCTAACGTCCTTGCTAGCATCACTATCATAACCAGCCACTCGCGAGCCGAAACCGACGCTGTACCAGATTTATTTTAATGTTTTTTTGAAAATGTATTTTATTCGTTTATTTCGAGGATAATGGAATAAGCGCTAATGCACTATTTTTATCCAGTCCCCGTGTGTATGCAATGTTGTACATTTGGTCATCCGTTCCCAGAGGTACACAATAGCCTACTCTACGGAAAAGCGGAACGGGTTTTACCGTGCGCGCAAAATGTTCTGCGTGCATTCGCACACGGGACCTGGGTTTATAGTCGCATCCGAAGGACTTTTTGGGGAGAGTGGAGTCTGCACTGATGTTAACTCCAGAGGAAAAATCCTCTTGAACGAGAATCGAACCCGTGTCAGCAGATAACGAATACACCACTCTAACCGCTAGGCTATCCCGTCCCCCAATTAAACACCTAGAGCACAACTCCCTAGTCTTCCTGGACTGAAGACTGCCACTGTGTGTCAAAGTCACTCTGGGGATGCGGTGTGGCTTAGTGGTTAGAGCATTGCGCTCTCTACATTGACGGCACGGGGTAGATCCGGGGTTGGGGCCACCACCGAGACACCCGTTTTTAAAGATGCTTTTCCCGCTTGGAGTTAACATCAGTACTGACTGACTCCACTCTCTGAAAAGTCCTTCGGATGAGATTATAAACCAGAGGTCCCGTGTGCTAAATTACGCAGAATATCTTGCACACACGTTAAAAACTTGTTCCGCATTTCGAAAGAGTAGGCCATTTGTGCAAGTCAGAACGGATGGCAAAAGAGATATTTAAAATGCACAGTAGTGTCGAGTGTAGACATCATTCCTGAGGATGGAATGCGGCTACCTTAAAGGTGGGTGAAAACGCTGCATGCGCAAAGATCTCGCTGTTGGTAAATCTTGGGGCTCTAGCCGAGGAACACAAAGTGGGGGTGGAGGGTGGGGGGGGGGGGGGGGGGGGTAGTGATCATCGCTACAACCCACTCCGCCACAGCCACAGCCACCACCATCTCCCTAACTATTACCTCTACCGCCACCACTATCACTACCACCACTGCTACCACCACAACCATCACCACCATCACCTTCATAAGCATAACCGTCATCTCCATTGCCGTGTTCATCGTCAGAAAGATGGTTGTGGTGGTTGTGATGATGGCAATATCGTCCATTGTGGTTGTGGTGGTGGTGATGGTGGTGATGATGATCCTGGTGATGATGGTGGTGATGGTGGTGGTTCATCCTTACCTCCACCGATTGGACTTCCAAGAACAGAGAGAGGGAGAAAGGGAGAGAGAGAGAGAGAGAGAGAGAGAGAGAGAGAGAGAGAGAGAGAGAGTCAGACAGACAGACAGACAGACAGACAGACAGACAAGCAGGCAAACAGGCAAGCAGGCTGACAGAGAGACAGACAGACAGACAAAAAATTTCATCATGGTCACCATCAACACTACCACCTCACCATCACCACCACCACCAACCACCAACCGCCAACCACCCCCACCCGCACCCCCACCCTAATCACCAACCACCATCACAACCAACCACCAACCACAACTATCCCTATCATTATAAACACCACCACCAGCAGAAACAGCAGCAGCAGCAGCAGAAACAGCAGGAGAAGCAGCTTGCAGCCGCCCGGCAGAGATAGTGTTTCTGATCGACACCTCACGGTCCATCCATCCTCCGGATTTCCCGCGGCAGCTGCGCTTTGTGCAGGACATGATCGGGCAGTTCCATGTGTCGCCTGACAACACCCGGGTGGCTGTCGTCTCTTTCAGCGAAGGTACGTGAAGGAAGGTGGGTGGGTGAGTGGGTGGGTAGGTCAAGTCAAGTCAAGTCAAGTCAAAATTTTATTTCCAGATGGTACATTGAATAAGCAATGCATTTGCTTTTTTTCATCAAGCCATCTATCTAAGAACAAATTTCGTAATGATTATACTAAGATACTACATTATTGCATCATTTACCATTAAATTAAACCAGTAAAAAAAGGGAAAGGAAGGTGGAAGGAAGAGAGAGAGAGGGACGTGAGGAGGAAGGGTGGGTGAGGGAGGGGGAGTAAAAGGGTGGGGGTAGGGGAGGAGTGGAGAGGGAATTGAATGAATGGAGGGATGAAAGGAGGGAGGGAGCGAGCAGGGTAGGGAAAGAGAGAGAGAGAGGAGAGGAGAGAGAGAGAGAGGAGAGCGAGAGAGTGAGAGCGAGAGAGAGAGAAAGAGAGAGAGAGAAAATGACAATGGCAATGACAAATTCTTTTATTTTGAGGATAATGAATAAGCACCCATGTGCTTTTTTTTAATCCAGTCCCCCTGGATGAGAGAGAGATTGTGAGGGAGGGAGTGGTAGGTTGGTGGGTCTGTTGGTTGGTGGATGGTTTTCTTAGTATTCAACCAGCAGATCTGAGTCATCGTCGTCGTCGTCGTCATCATCATCATCACCACTACCACCACCACCACCATTATCATCATCACCATCATCACCATTATCAACCATCATCATCACCATTACCACCACTATCATCATCATCATCACCACCACCACTACCATAATCATCACCATCATCATCTTCTTCTTTCTTTCTTTCATCTGCCGCTGGTGCCCTTCGGCGTCGCGGGGAGACACAGACGTCTGTCTGCAGCAAGGCGGGAGGCTTGATGTAGTGACAGGTCATGGACTCGCAGGGTGTCAGCCACGGAGTCGCTCCATCGTCTCCTTGGTCTACCTCTGGCTTTCCAGCCATTGTATTTGATGATGTATGCCCGTAGGGCTGGTTGGTTGGGCGGCATTCTAGTGAGGTGACCAAACCACCTGATCCTTTGTTGTTCGATATGGTGGAGAATTGGTGTTAGTCCGACCATGTCTCTGATCGCCCCATTCTTGATCTTGTCGCGTCTGGTCTTATTGACAGCTTTTCTCAGGCAGCGCATTTCACATGTGACCAATTTTCTCTCTAAGGCTTTTGTTAGGGCCCATGTCTGACACTGGTATGTGAGTGTTGGAACGAAGATGGCGTTGATGAGTTTTGCCTTGGTGCTCATTGGGATGCTGGGATGTTTTAGAAGGGGGGCGAGTTGGTAACTGACTGCGTTCGCTTTCTGGCATCTTGTTTCTATCTCTCTGTCCAATTTTCCATCTTCAGTGAAGAGGCTGCCAAGGTATTTAAATTCTTTGGTCTGTTTCAGCTGGGTGCCGTTGATGTTGATGTCGAGCTTTCCTGGATTTCTGCTGACAGACATAACTTCTGTTTTGGTGATACTGATCTTCATGTCATACCTCTCGCAGCTTGTGTTGAGTTGGTCTGTGTGTTCTTGAAGAACTGCTTTGTTCTGATTCATCAGGGACTGGTCGTCAGCAAATAATAGTTCGTTCAGGACCTCAAGATCTGGGTTGGCTTCCTTTGTAATCTGGTCCATGTAGATCACGAAGAGAAGGGGAGAGAGTACGCAGCCTTGCCTGACCCCTGATGTAACCGGGAACCAGTCGGATGTTCCACTGGCTGTTCGGACTGCGCTCATACTGTTGGCTGTACCATCATCATCACCACCACCATAATCATCACCATCATCATCACTATCATCGTCATCACCATCATCATCCGCATATACATCTGCAGGATATCGAGAAGAATTCAAGCTGGACACCTACGACACTGCAGAAGCCATGCAGAGGAAGGTGGGGGAGATTCCCTTCACCATGGGCAGTGCCACCGACACCTTCGACGCCATCCGTTACGCTCGTGACGTCAT
>CM054157.1:29852076-29887076 GCA_028751875.1 Rapana venosa | reverse complement strand
CTTGTTCCACCAATAGTGGTGATATTTTGAGTTCAATTACTACTGGTGAGGTTGTCTGTCTGTCTGTCAGCCTGGCTGTCTGTTTGTCTGGCTGGCTGGTCGGCTGGTTGGCTGCCTGTCTGTGTGATTTCTTGTTCCTGCCCCAAAAGTGACTTATTACCACCAACGGTGGTGGTTAGAGTTCAATCACCGCTTGTAAAATTATCTTTCTGTCTGTATGCATGACTGGCTGGCTGATTGTGTCTGTTTATGTGTCTGTTTGGGTTTTTCTGTCTCTGTCTGTGTTGATCTGTGTGTATGTGTGTGTGTGTGTGTGTGTTGATCTGTGTGTGTGTGTGTGTGTGAACTTGCGCACTCTGTTTTTGCATGTGTGTCTAAGAAATCTAAAGACAAAACAAAACAAAAACACACGCACACTGGTGTTGTGATACGACATCCTCCCAGAAGCCTGAATGTGGCTACCTTAATGATGGGCAAGAGCTGCTGCATACGCCAAAGTCTCACCATCAGCAAGCCTCGGCGCTCTAACTGAGGAACCAAAACAACAACAACAACAACAGCAACACTATTTTGTCTTCATTTTTTCAAAGCTTGATGTATATCGTCTAATGTAAGCATTATAATACGTATTTCTAGCTACAATATAATGAACAGTGTATTTATCATTTGAACTGTTGCAGAGTATCCTCAGAACGATCCCGCTGATGCCACTGAAGGTATGTATGCCAGATGACATTGACATCACGGTGTATGTGTCCTGAGTAACATAATCAAAGATGTTTCCATGACATTATTATGTGGTTGTCGGAGGAACAAGCCCAACAGTCCCAATGACCGCCCCACCCCCACCACCACCCTCACCCACACATCTCCTCCCCCCCCCAAAAAAAAAAAGGGAAAAAAGAGATAATATTTGTATTAAATAGGACAAACTATCACACAGACAAATCGATCAAGGACGTGGCTCTGACTTAACGAAACAATGATCAATGATTGTTGTTGTTGTACACAGCACTTGTTTCTCAGTTTTCCATCATCTTTCTGCAGTGATGCTAAATCAATAGATGATATATAGAGAAAGAGAAGCGTGCGCTTGAAAGGTTAAACAATAATTATTGTTTATTAAAGCAAGTGTTCTCTATCTATGTCTTTCTCTGTCTGTCTGTTTCTCTCACCCTCCCCACTTTCACTTTTTATCTCCCCCCTCCCGCTCTCTCTCTCTCTCCAACACACACACACACACACACACACACACACGCACACACACACACACACACACACACACACACACACACACACACGCACGCACGCACACACGCACGCACGCACCACACACACACACACACACACGCACGCACGCACGCACACGCACACATACACACACACACAGAGTGCTGTCTTCATTATCTATCTGTCTATTCACAGCCTGTGGCGGGAAGCCAGCCGACATGGTCTTTGTGCTGGACCGTTCCTCCAGTGTCTACATCATGGACTTCCAGGCGCTGCTCCGGACACTGCAGGACATTGTGCGGGTCATGGACATTGCCCCTGACAAAACGCAGGTGAGGGGACATGACCACCATACAGACCATTGTTCAGGTAACGTGGGGAAAGTTAGGGATAGCCTGTCGTGGTTAGAAGGTCATATCCGTGATTTTTTTCTGATTGTTTTGTTTTGTTTGTTCTTTTTTTTCATTTTTCGGCTAGATCTCCGGGGCTGACCATTGGTGAGACTGTGCATGTTTTGTGGCCATTTTTGCACACCATGAAGGTAGCCGCATTTCGACTTCAGGGCTAGGGATGTATTGCTGGATATGTTGGTGTTTCTGTAACCCACTGAAAGCTGATATGAATGACAGGATCTTTAACGTGCAGTTGTGGGTTTTTTCTCTGTGTGTTCATAGCCGACAGGAATTAAGGCATTGACAGGTCAGCACTTGTAGTTGATCTGTGGGATCGTAATAATCCCTGCCTTGAATTCACCAGACGCCGCCAAGATTCGAACTCACGAGTTGACGAACCCACGGGATTGAAGTGGACTGGTCTTAACCACCCGGCTATCGCGCGTGTCTGTCAGTGTCGCAGATGTGACTGTAACTGAGGGCACAGCTTAGAGTCTGGTGACATGGATGGGTTTTTTCTTTGTTTATCGTTTTTTTTGCTATTATTTTCTTCCCTGAATGATTCTTTAGTAGCAAATCCTCTCTCCCCGGCTCTGGAAAGTCCTTTGGATGAGAGTGTAAACCAAGGTCCTGTATGCGAATACAGACAGAACATATTGCACATAATGATGTTAAACATCCCGTGTACCTTTCAAGCAAGAATAGACCAGCTATGGTTAATGGGATGGATGATACGAATATGTCTAGCATGCATCCTACTGCGTGGAGAGTGATGGGCTCAACCAGGCTCAGATTGCTTATGATACAGTGAGAAGGTCTACAAAACAAAATCAGTGCAGTGCTTTAACGGTTCCTCAAGGAATTATTAAGGTAAAAACAAAAAGTAAAAGAGTTCCCATAACATTTGCAGTCGTAGGGGAGCAAGGAGTCAGAGACCCCAGCTTCTCCAGGGACCAGCATTCTGAGGGTAGTGCCTGCTCATGCTGAAGTAGCAACTACTGTGGTATTATCCATTCAATTAGCTTGATATTTCTGTACAGGTTAAATGTTGACGTATCAGACGTTTAACTTTAATTTTCTTTTAGTCATAATGTTTTACATTATGTGGGATATCTGTGTGACACATACTTGATAATATTCAGCTGAACACACTGTGTACTGTCTGTGTGCCCCTTCAGATTGCCGCAGTCTCCTTCAGCACAAATGTGACAGTGGAGTTCTTTCTCAACGAGTTCTCCACCAAATCCAACATCATCGGGAGAATCGGGAAAATCCAATACACAGGGGGAGTCACCGAGACTGGGCAAGCGCTCAGTAAGGTACACGATACAGTGCTCTCCCCTAAACATGGCGCCCGGGGATCCTCGGTGGCGCGTGTGGTAATTGTGGTGACGGACGGAATGTCTCAAGACACAAAATTTACCAAATCTGCGGCTGCTTTGTTGAAAAAGGATGGCATTCATGTGTTTGCTGTTGGTAAGGGCTTTGTGTTTTCTCTCCTGTGGATTGTTTCAAGCGCGCGCGCGCGTGGTGTGTGTGTGTGTGTGTGCACGCGCGCGTGCGTGTGTGTGTGTGTGCGCGTGCGCGCGCGCGTGCGTGCGTGCGTGCGTGTTTTTTATATTTATGTTATTTTATTCTTCTATATTGAGGATAACGGAATAAGCACTTATGTGCTTTTTTAATCCAGTCCCCGTGTGTATGCGGTTTTGTAAATTCTGTCATCTGTTCCTAACGGCACACAATGACCTACTCTTACGAAATGCGGAACAGGATTTTACGAGTGCGTGCGTTCGCACACGGGGCCTCGGTTTATAGTCTCATCTGTGTGAATGTGGATGCATGCGTGCGTGCGTGCGTATGTGCGTGCGTGCGTGTGTGTGTGTGTGTGTGTGTGTGTGTGTGTGTTTGGCCTATCACATGTTTTCTATCCCTCTTCATTATGGATGAATTAACTGACTGAATCAATTACACATTCCTTTCATTTTTATAAATAATAGCCATTCCTCCCTCCGTCCTTCCATCGTTCCTGTCTTCATCCCTTCACAAATTCACTCATTCATTCATTATTCATTTACTCACTCACTCACTTTACTCACTCGCTTCACTCACTCATTGAAGTTCGTTGTGTGTGTAAAGCAAGGTCTGTGTGTGTGTGTGCGTGCGTATGTGCGTGCGTGTGTGTGTGCATGTTTGCGTGCGTGCGTGCGTGCGTGCGTGCATGTGTATGTGTGTGTGCAGGTGTTGGAGAGCAGGTGGATCGTCAGGAGCTCGAGGACATAGCCTCTAGACCTTACAAGCACTTCCTCGTTGAAGTGGGCACCTATGGAGCCTTGCAGTCCATACAGTACCTTTTGGCCGCTAAAGCTTGCCATAGTAAGTAGCCCTTTTGTTACGCTTGGGGTTCTTAACAAACCCACGTTTTGATGTCAAGGCTTTGCCCTAATGACTGTATTCACTAGGATTTAGATAAAATGCAGATATAGTAGTAACCAGCTTGCCAACTGCTATGGTTTGGTCACCAAAGCTTACCACAACTGGAAAAAAAACACCTCCCATTGTTATTTAAATCCATACGTATCTTTTGGCGAAAAAAGCTGTTCATAGTGATAACCTGTTCAAGATTGAGATTTTAGACATTATGGTGTGGAGACAAATTCTTGCCATGGTAATTTCACAGTATTTTTTTCTTCCAAAATGCAATACATGAATGTAGTATCTTTTGATGCCAAACGCTTGCCATAACGAAGATTGTGTTCCGATTTTGTTTCAATTGGCATTGGTACAATAATTATCTTTAAAGGTTCGAACTATATATAAGTATTGTGCAACCTCCTAAAATCTACATTGTTAAAATAACAGAGGATTCCATAGAGTGTACTTAGCGAGGGTATCTTTTTCTGCACATTACTGGTATGTAACAGGTACATACATAATTATTTGAAGTGTAAGCTTTTTGTCGTACTTACCAACCTTTCCATGTTACATTGAAACTCAAAAAGTTTTGACTGGTATGTTCTTTCTTTTTTTATATGGCAACATATATTAGCCTTGGTGATTTGTTTAGGAGGTTTTTGGTTTCTATAAAATACATTTGGCAATATTATCATGCAGTGTTCAATGACCTAGGAGACATATGGTACTGTGTACTGCCACCTGATAAAAGAGGTCATGCTTCTTCTTCATCGTCGTCTTCTTCTTTTTCTCCTCCTTCTCCTCCTCCTCTCCTTTTTCTTCTTCTCCTCCTGTTCCTTCTCCTCCTCCTCCTTCTTCTCCTCCTCCTCCTCTCCTTCTTCGTCTTCTTCTTCTTGTCTACCTGTGTGTATCCCGCATTCAGTGTGTTTAATTTTCCACAATCTACACTGATGTAAACAAAAAAGAAAAAGGAAAAAAAGAAACGACAGTATGTGTGAATACATGTTTCATATATGTTATCTTGGCAGCCAAGGTCTGAAGAAAAGCTTCCTAGGGATCACCACATGACTTGTACAGCATGCGGTGATTGCAGTGCTCTAACAGCAGACAGGAGAGATGTGTCATTTGCCATGATTGTCAGCGGAAAGAAGGACGGAAGGATGGACAGACAAAAGGAGAAGAAAAAAGACTGGATGTAAAAGGACACCTGGCTGCTTATTCTGTTATCCTAGAAATAAAAGAATATGTAAATAACAAAATAAAAATGTAAAATAAAAAAATCTTTATTGTGACTGTGCATAAAAAGTGTACTCTTACTTTCATGACAAAGTGAATGTTACTAGGAAGACTTGCTTTGATCTTGATTTTGATTTGAACTTCGTTGTAAAGTCGGTATGTTTCTCTTGATTTCATATTGATTTTATTTTCTGATCTAAACAGTGCCATGTGTTTTGGGTTTTTATGTTGCAGAAAAAAATGTACATAGTTTTCTTTGCATATCAGATGATAGGTTCAAGTTTCTTGGAATGTACACTTGAAAATAAATGAGTTAAGTTACTGAGTTTTGAGGAAATATTAGATTAAGGTTGCGTGTGTGCATGCGTGTGATGATGATGGTGTACACGTACTCACGTACTTGACGACACACAAATTACAAAGTTTCTTTTTATGTGTTTTTATTACCATGAAATAAATTGTTTCATCACAACCATAAGAAACAGATTACTGTGTAAACCAACAACAAAAAATATACACAACTTTCATCAAGAAAACAGTCAGGATAAACTGTAAAAAACAAACCAACTTCCAAGAAATAGTATAAGTAGCATACTCGTTATTCATGCAAAACAATTAAACCATGCAAAACTTTACTGGCTAAGAACAGAAACAAAAGCTATAGAAATAATAGAAACCTCAAATTTGGCAGCAAAATAATGTCAAGAAGATAAACAAGATCAAAGTAAGAATGAAATGAGGCAAAACAATTCATATATACTATCTCTCTCTGTTTATTGGATATGAGAAAAAGATGAACTACAGAAAAAACACCATAATCTGTGGAGAGTTGATTAATCCCAGAGCACAATAAATGACTAACCAGTCAGAATTCACCCCCCACAAACCCCGCACCCTCTAAGAAAAGCAACCCCAAAAAAGACATGGAAAAAAACACCTTAGATAAAAAAAGAAATGACCAACTCCACAGAAGATCAAGAAAAATGGTTGATAAAGCAAATTAATGATTAGCTCCCCAAAATTACAAAAAAATGCAAAAAAAGTAGATATAACGAGAAATGACCAACTCAACAAGAAATTAACAACAACAGCAAAAATGATTACATCATAAATAGGTAATGTGACAAGAACTTTACCAACATGGTAAATAAATTTTGAACTGACTAACTTGGTAAAATATCAACACAAACACTATAAAGGAAACAAGAACTTAACAGGAAGAAGAAGAACTTGACAACAACAAACGGCTGATTAATCGAGAATGAATGAAATCAATCGAATTTAATACAAAAAAGGATCATTAAAAATTAATAGGAAATGATTGACTGAGAAAAAAAATCTACTAAGATTGACAAAGTGACTCAAAAAATGAATCATTAGGAAAATATTGTTCTAAAAGAATTACTATCTAAACAAGAATGTAGCTTCAAAGAGTTGTTGAACGATGAAATGACTAACAGAATGAAAGAAACAATATTCCAAAAACAAAAATGAAAAAAAGAGGAACAATTACTCAAAAAGATATTAACAAAAAACAACAACAACAAATTCCAAACAAAAAAATGACAAAACAAACAGTGAATACTTTTTAAAAAATCTGTATCAAACGAGAAGCAACAAGCTGGACAAAAAAATAATTAACAAAAAAAAAAAGATGAAAGGAAAAACTGTACTCGTTAAAACATTAACAAAAAGGATGAATAAAAACTAGAGATAGAAACTAAACAGGAAATTGACAAAGAAAACTTACATTAACTGATGAACAATTTTCAACAAAAGGCAAAAAACAACAAGATAAATAACACGTAAAAGAAACCCAAAACAAACAACAACAACAACAATTGTGAGATGACTACATCATGTTCAAAAGAAGAAAAAAAAATTGATAAAACGAGAAATAACTAACTTAAAGGCACTGTAATTAAACAGCAAACTAAAACCAAGAACACACAATACTTTATTGTTATCAGAAATAAAAAGAAACCCAACAACAACAACAAGATATTGCACATTTGAAGTATAACCAGACCTTTTGTAACGATTTCGACTAACATTATACTGTTTGTATGCACACACGTACGCCCGCGCCCGCGCGTGCGCATTCACACACACACACAACAACAACACACACACACACACACACACACACACCAACACACACACACACACACACACCCACGCAGCACGCACGCAGCACGCACGCACGCACGCACGCACGCCGAATGCACACACACACACACACACACAACACACACTACTGATCTTGTCATAACGCTCCCTCCCTCGGAAGGAGGAAAGAGAATATAGTTATCATTTTTCTTTATCGTTATCAGAAATAAAAAGAAACCCAACAACAACAACAAGATATTGCACATTTGAAGTATAACCAGACCTTTTGTAACGATTTCGACTAACATTATACTGTTTGTATGCACACACGTACGCCCGCGCCCGCGCTGTGCGCATTCACACACACACACACACACACACACACAACACACACACACACACACACACACACACACACCACACACACACACACACACACGCACGCACGCACGCACGCACGCACGAATGCACACACACACACACACACACACACACTACTGATCTTGTCATAACGCTCCCTCCCTCGGAAGGAGGAAAGAGAATATAGTTATCATTTTTCTTTACACAGATGCCTCGAGGTATTCAATGCCCTCTGGTGTCTGAAACAGACACAACGAAAATAAAATTTTGAAAATTATAAAAGAGAAAGATTAACAAAAAATATTGTGTAAAACTAATTTTGAGAAATAGAAACCAAAGAGAGAACGAACCACACAATGTCTTATGAAAACAGGGCAAAAGAAATAGTGGTCTAATGATTCAAATAAAGCTAAAATTATTGATCTGATTTAGCATGCACGCACGCATGCGCGCGCGCGCGCGCTCACTCACACACACACACTCACACGCGCGCGGCGCTCATCACACACACACACTCACACACGCGCGCGCGCGCATACACAAACTCTGACACACACTTCTCTCTGTCTCTGTCTCTGTCTCTTCTCTCTCCTCTCTCTTTCTCTCTCCTCTTCTTTGTATCTCTCTCTCTCTCTTTCTATCTCTGTCTGTCTATCTGTTTCTGTCTCTGTCTCTCAGTCTCACTTTGTCTTCATCTCATAGCAGCCTCCTTTATAAGTGTTGTCCTTCCTCCTAATTATCATCACCACCACTAAACCCCCCACAACCACCACCACCACCACCACCACCACCACACCACTTCTCCCAAACTAACCACCAGCATCAATTCATTCCACCCTCCACCCCCCACCATCCACCCCCCTTACTCACCTGACCAACATAATGATAATAATAATAATAATATATGGAATTTATAGAGCGCTATATCTTGCAATTACAAATCAGAGCGCTTCCATTCAATCCGCTCCCACACAAACAACCAACAATGATTAACAATATTCTAACAAATTCAAATGTACACGCGCACGCACACACCACACACACACACACACACACACACACACACACACACACACACACACAGTTTGTACATTTCAGCAGGGTGATGGAATTTTGGCTTTCAAAGGCAGGGACAGACATGAGATGAAATAAGAGGGAAAAATCTTAGGTTTGAAATAGGTATGTTTTGAGGCTGGATTTAAAGCTGTCGTAACATGGCAGATGTGGGATACCAGTTCCTGGGACTGTCCAAGAGTTGACCCCTGGGTCAGCAGGGTGGTACCTTCGGGCAGGGCCACGGTGGGGTGGGTGCGGGAGACGAACACCTTGTCCAGCAGGTGGACAGAAAACTCGAACAGTCTTAGGTTTTCAATTCCACCCCAACACTCACTCTCTCTCTCTCTCTCTCTCTCTCTCTCTCTCTCTTCTCTCTCTCTCTCTCTCTCTTTTCTCTCTCTCTCTCTCCCCTCCCTCTCTCTCTCTCTCTCTCTCTCTCTCTCTCTCTTTTTCGGATGAGACTATAAACCGAGGCCCCGTGTTCGAACGCATGCAGAACACCTTGAGCACACGTTATATCCTGTTCCGCTTTTCGGAAGAGTAGGCCATTGTGTGCCGGTGGAAACAGATGCCAAAATTTACAAAACCGCATACACACGGGGACTGGTTGTAAAAAAAGACATGAGTGCTTATTCCATTATCCTCGATATAAAAGAATAAATATTTTTAAAATAAATTTAAAAATAAATCTCTCTCTCTCTCTCTCTCTCCTCTCTCTCTCTCTCTCTCTTCTCTCTCTCTCTGTCTCTTATATATCCCTAAGGGTGGGGACTGATTGTAAAAAAGCACATGGGTGCTTATTCATTATCCTCGAAATAAAAGAATTTGTCATTGTCATTGTCACCCCTTGCTTCTGCAGTTCCTGGAGAGCTTGGTTCAGCCTGGTGAGTCCATCTGTGTATAGGGCAGGAAAGAAGGAGAGACAGAAAAACCGGGGATTTTAATGGTGGATTATACAGGAACATGATTACAACGTAAAGACAACGTTCAAGTTCTCAACGGCTTGATGTAAAATAGCGGTGTGTGGACAGCACTGTCTTGTTGCTGCGCTGAGTTATTTATTTATTTATTTATGTGCTCATTAGCTGCCAAGTTAAATGAGTCAATAATTTCTCGTTTGGAGCATGCCGATAAGTTATTTGCTTGTTATCGCTCCCAGTGGTCAGGTCAGAGATGTCCTCTGCTACCGGTAACCATGGAATCGGGTACCACCTGTGACATGTGGGGAGTCAACCCAACCCAAAATCAACGCCTGGAGAGGGAAATATGGAGCCGCCAGGCCAGGCTTATTTTGTTGCCCAAGACAGACGCACGTACATGGAATGGGAAACACAATAAAGAATATACGGAATCGGTCGCTGCCTGGCAATCAAGGACGCACCTTCGTCTGCCTCCAGGGCGGAGGGCCAAGTGTGCTATCTGGGTGGATGGATCAGAGGTACGGGATCTACATCCATCGCAAGTGGAATGTTAGATGTCTGGCCCAAATACAGGCAAACTCCAGAACTTGCTTATATGAGCTGTGGACAGGTTACACTGGATCTGGTAGGATCTCTGTGAGGTTAGTAGATGAGAAGAAACACGGTGGAAGCACCATATGATGAGGGACAATATGCTATCCTAATACGGAGTGCATGGTAAACCATTTCGCATATGGCGGAGTATGGCTTGCTTGTTCCCGCCCAAACAAGGCTCATCGATCAGAATGTCGGTAAACAGCAGGCTTAAGCACATCGCCTCAGGGCAGCCCATTGCACATCACAGTGATTCAAGACTACGCACCATAAGGATCACGAGGATGAAGACGTAGAGACATTGATACAACCAACTACAGGGCATCATCGATAAGGTGCATATCAAGAAAGATTATCTTGATCATCCAGGGAGACTAGAACGCCAAGGTGGCGGAGACGCACTGAAAGACTGGAGCAAATTCTGCGGTCCCGCATGTAATGCGATCACCATGTTAGGTAGCGAGGGACTATCGATCTACTGCAGATAGTTTGCCACCTACAACGTCACGGTTGCTGCCACATACCCTTGAGTAACACAAGGACATTCCAGACGCTTTGGACATTAGCATGCACCCAATGGTATCATCAGCAACCAGATTGGTCTACATCTGGTGCCAGTACCAGGTTTCGAGTGGGCATCACAGAGCCAAGACGAGGACTTCCTCAGGGTGCAGACATGGGAGCGATTCCTGACCTCATGCTCCTGATCTAAGCGTCCGATTGAAAGAATATCAATAAGACAAGGAACATCAGACTTCTAGTTAACTGGACGACCTGAAGGAGCTCCACCATCGCTCGCGGAGTCTTCAAGCAATAATAGGAGGGAAAGTCGCACACTGCTGGCTATCTTGATATAAGATGCGAAATCGATGAACCATACAGTTTTTATAACGCAAAGTGTGATGATGAGACCGCAGCATAGATTCTTTGGCAAACATGCGCCGAAAAACACATACAATGGGTCACAGATGAAATCAGTTGTGAATATGTGCTGTACAAAAAGACGAGACCTGAAGAAGTGGCAAGAAACTACAGTAGCGCGATGTGTGAGTACAGAGTAAGTAAAACAGAAGATCATGGAGAGACATGATGGATATTGGGACCAAGGACTGGAATGATTAGAGAAACAATGTACAGAAATCGATGGAGAGCCTTACAATAGAATTATAGCTGTAGAGTCATACGCTGAGTGTGAAAGAGCTCACCAGAAAGAATCAGGCAACGAGTCGTAACATCCAGTACAAAGAAGGAATTGCCTGTAACAGTAAAGAATGGCAAAATCGTTGGCAGATGGACGGATTTCTGTATGTGAACACTCTATCTATATTCAGACACTAGGTGTCACCTAGGTATACTGTCCAAGCCAAGCCTCTTCGAAGTATAAGACAAGCTTACCAATTCTATGATGAGGAAGTAGATGTAGCAATTAGATCGCGGAAGAAAGGGAAAATAGTAGTAAATCGACACAATCCAGCAGAGTGATCGCAACTACGGGGGAGATGCAGTGACAGACATCCTTACAAAGTATCAGCAACAAGAGTTGGCAGACCGGAGTACGTGGTCCATACACCATGCACTCATAGCACTGTCATTCATTACTCTCCCCAAAGAAAGGAAATCTGCCGCAGTGCGAAAGAAAAACTACTGGAAATCAGCTATTAATCATGCCAGGTAAAGTCATGCTGAAAGTGATGCTGAAAGGACTGATAACCACAGGCAGAGATGCTTCTTCGTTCCGAAGAGCAGGCCGGTGTCCGCCCAAATAGAAGACCACAGAACAGATATTGCAACCTTGAGGGTTTGTTAGTGAGAATACAGCCAGCATCAACAGACTTTCTTCCACGTGCTTCATTGATTTTAAGAAGGCCTTCGTTAGAGTATGGCATGACGCTCTGTGGGCCACGTTGAACAAATCGTCCACATGGGCCAGAAGCTGATGTCACACCATAAGGTACTCTACTCAAAGTCCACCAGGTGCAGTACTGTAAGGGCACGATGGGGAAATAGGTTCCGTACCTCAGTTGGGGTCCGCTGAGGGCTGTCTGGCGGTCGCTGACACTGTTTAACATTTTACTTGAAGCATCATGACATGAGCCTTGGAAGGGTACGCAAACAGGCACAGGCGCATTTTTGGATAGTAGGAGGTGGAGGATTGTTTGTCTTTGGCTACGACGAACCAATTGCGATTGTTAATGATGGCGCACCCTTACCGGCTTGAGCTGAGGATACTTATTTTACAAGTTTACTGAGTTAAATGAGAAATGTCTGAAACAAGTGAACTGCAGTTCTCTCCCTCTGGCTCACTATCCTTCTTCTCTGCGACATACAATCACTCCAACATCAGTCGGTTGCTTGCCAATGCTGACATTTGACGGTTCTGGCAGGCTCTGGAAATGAAAGATCGGAACTGTTCTCCTAACTTCTCATCATGTAGACTGGCACATCTGGATCTCTGAAATGCTCATCTCACGAATTCATCTGGCATCGGGATAAGTCATCTGGCTCGCCGATGGGAGTGAGATAAACGAATAGGCTCATGTCATACCCAAAGTGCACCTAGACCAATCAACAAGAAGATCACTACACACAGCTCGCGGAAACTAGAAGTACAACTGGAGACAGATTAGACACAATTATCAAAGTACCTTGGAATGCCACTCATAAACAATGAGGAAGATCGAACGACCGAATTAATCCTAGCAAGAGCGCAACAAACGTAGCAGATATGCAATGGCCAAAGACGTGTTGTCCCTTGTGGGGACTGGTGTGGTATGTTGTTTTATGGAAAGAGCAGGTGACCCACTAGGTTAGTTTCTATGTCTTTTGCTTTTGTTGATCGCTATTCATGCATTTTACGCATCGTTTCGTGATGGCGTTTATTAATTCCCACTCATCACTCCCCCCCCCCCCCCCCCCCCCCCCCCCCCCACCTCTTACCCCCCATCGGATTAACCCCATCACGAAAAGACTCCCTGTAGCTAGCAATGTAGATGCCTCAGAAGGCTGCCTTGGACATCTCATTCCATGGATCATGTCACCAACAATGAAGTCCGCGCATGAATGATCATCAACAGGTGCGGGACTATGAATGACCTACTGGGCCACGGTGGAAAAGAGGAAACTTCCAGATGGTATGGGCACCGTAAACACGGCTCAGGAAGGACTTGCAATACCATCTGCAAGGTACTGTCCAGGGGAAGATGAAAACGGGGCAGACAGAGGAAGGGAAAGTGGGCCGACGAACATCCGTGATTGGACAGGGAAGGACTTCAATGTCACCCAGGTACTCGCCCACGGACCGCGCTAAGTGGTGCCAGCTGGTCCACCGTTCGTCCACCATGCAGCGCCCCTACGACCCTGGCGGGTTACGGGACCAGTAATTACAGTAACAGTAACAGCTCCAGTTTTGTGAGTAATTATGTAATATGCTTGTTTTCTGAATACACATTTAAAAATAATAAAAAACAAAGTGGTTTACAAGATGATTTATTCCTTTTATGACAGGCAAGAGAGTGGTGGTGGCGGAGATGGTGGTGGTGGTGGTGTGGTGTGTGTGAGAGAGAGAGGGAGGGAGGGAGTGGAAGAGAGGTGTTTGGCAAGGTAGGTCAAGTCAAAATTATGTTTATTGTGGGTGAAGAGAGAGAGAGAGAGAGAGAGAGAGAGAGATGAGAGAGAGAGAGAGAGAGAGAGAGTGAGAGAGAGAGGAGAGAGAGAGAAGGAGTGAGTAGAGAGAGAGAGAGATGAGAGAGATGAGAGAGTGAGAGAGAGAGAGATGAGAGATGAGAGAGAGAGAGAGAGAGAGAGAGGAGAGAGAGAGACAAAGAGAGGGAGAGAGAGAGAGAGGAGGGAGGGAGGGAGAAATCGAACTCCAACTCAATGTTTTAATAAGGAAAATTGGAGAAGCCAGGGGCTTCTTTACACCAGGTCCTCAAAGGAAAAAACTACAAAGACAAAAAACCAAAAGGCAAACAAACATGAAGAAATGCATAGCATATACACAATGAAGTTGACAATAAACTTAATCACTTAGTTATACTTGCAATCAACTACTCACATTAACATTCCATTATATACTAAACCAGCCAATCAATACAAATTGACTTATTTCATGTCTATACACATCAAAATTTCCCTAACACATAAAGATACATTCACACTACCACCATCCACACTCGCACACCCATGCATTTCAACGACCAAACGAAGCAATCAGCCCAACTTTTTAAAAGAAATTATGAGACGAAAATGGAAACCACTCATCTTTACATCAGTTATTGAAATGAGAGTCAATGATGTAACAACTCTCTTTCCACAGTCATCAGTTTACAAACAATGCACACACACACACACATGCACGCACGCACGTACGCACGCTCGCACGCATACACACATGCAGGCACAAACAACTCACACATGCACATGAATCAAATCAATACCCATTCCAATTAATACAAATCATCCAAAATGACACTACTCACAAATCCTTTTTTTCCTACTCTAACAGAACAAAATGCAAGCGCAACCATACCCCATGTTAATCCCATAAAGAACAAACATAGTTCAAGGTAATAAAAAATCCACTCTCAGACACGCGTACGCACGCGCGCGCGCACACGCACACATGCACACACTAATGCATACATATTCATATGAATGCCCATATGAATAAATAAACCATCCAAGTCAACATTCTAATCACAAATTCAAATCGTTGTTAACAGGAAATAAAATGCACCCAATACCCCATTTCATTACATAAAGAGCAAAAACCACCATAAAAGTTCAGATAATCAGAATTTCAATGCACCGTACACTCGTGCGCGTCGGGGAGCGCAGCACACACACAAACAAACGATTCACACACACATCCACACACACACAACACACACCACACACACAAACACCACACACACACACACACACAACACTCGCACGCACGCAACGCACGCTCACTCAATACACTTGCATTGACGATGAATACATAAATGATAAGCAATTCATACAGTGACCTTCTATATTAGATCTGAATTGCAATAATTCTACAGTGATAAATATGCAGAAGCTTTACCTTTCAAATAAATAAGTGCAAAACACTCTGAAGTGTCAATACAGATCGATATGTCAACACCACACACACACACACACACACACACACACAAACACACCCACACACACACCACACACACACACACACACCTCAAACACACACACACAGAAAAAACACTACAACCACACACACATCACCCAAGCACAACACACGACACACAACAACACACACTCACACACACAGCACAAACACACACACCACTCAAATCACTGTCAAGCCATCAGTCGAGCAAACAACAGCTATGAACAATAATATGTGTTTAGCGTAAAAATTCGGCATTACCCATAAAGATCATGTGTATATACAAAAGACAAAGTGCACATTATATTCAGAACATTTCAAATAAATATTTATGATAAGCTTTTTTGAATGAAGACAGACTACATTTCTGTTTTAAATTATCCAGAAGTTCATTCCATTCTTTACTACCTGAATAGACGAGGGATAACTTGTAAAGATCAGTTCTCGGACGAGGGATACAAATAGTACTTTTACCCCGAATTTTTCTCACCAAAAATCTTTCAGAAAGATAATTCGGAGCAAGATCCTTCATAATTTTGTACATAAAAACACCTTTCTTAAAACGACATCGCAAAAGGAAAGGAAAAATGTTGAGTTCTTCGTAATCTATATGTTGCAAAGATGATGATTTAAGGAGTACAATTTTTAAGCAATGTCTATACAAACTCTCCAGTAGCTTAAGGCAATTTTTACTAGCTAAATCCTAACATGTGGAAGCATAATCTATATCTGGTTGTATGTATGCATGAACAAATAACTTCCGGGTATGATGATCAAGCAAATGCTTAATCCATTCAGCTGAAAATGTTTTGGGGCTAGCTTGGTAGACAAAATTGATGCATGACTTGACCAAGATAGCTGATTGTCAATATTAAGACCAGCAATTTATGTGAATTAACTTCTTCTACAATATTGTTATAGACTTTGATATCTGGTAGCTGAAATTTTATATTTTGTCTTTTTTGTCTTGTAACTAGCATGAATATTGACTTTTCAGGGTGAAGAGCCATGTGATTAATTTCAGACCATTTAATAAGTCTATTAATATCCTTTTGTAATTCAATACATACAACGCTGGCATCTTTAGCCTTATTATGAATTCGAGTGTAATCAGCAAATAATTCACATTAATTTGATACTCTAAGAGGCAATTCATTTTATTTATTTATATCACTTTAAGTCACCTCAGATTTCTCTGTGTGAAAATCGGGCTGCTCTCCCCGGGAAGAGCGCGTGGCCACAGAGCAGCCTCACCCTTTTTTTTCTTTTTTTTCTGCCTACAACTGCATTTATTTCCCTATCAGAGTCGCTTTTTTCTACAGAATTTTGCCAGGGACAACTCTCTTGTTGCCGTGGGTTCTTTTACATGCGCTAAATAATTTTTTGGCAACACACAGGACCTCGGTTTATCGTCTCATCCGAAAGACTAGCGCCCAGACCACCACTCAAGGTCTAGTGGATGGGGAAAAATTTTCGGGTCCAAACGGGATTTGAACCACCGCCAACTTCCGACCCGGACTTTTCGCTTTCTAGACAGGTGCGTTACCTCTAGACCACTGATCCATTTGCATACCCTGAGAAGAGAATGGTTCCATTTGGAACTCCATAATGAATCGGCATAAGGGTGGATGCTGTTCGGTCATGGTATACTGCTTGTCTTCTATTCCTAAGGACAGAGGATATAAGTTCAACCGATTCTTAATGTAAACCATACATGTGCAATTTTCTTACTAGAAGAGCATGCTCAATTGTGTTGAAAGCCTTAGCAACAAAACAAAAAAAGGTTCCTGTAAACATATAATTGGTAATATTGTCATGCCACTGTTCTATGACATTCGTGAGTAGCCTATAGCATGAGTGATCTTTTCTAAATCCACTTTGATTTGCATGAAACAAGTTATAAGTAGTAAAATGGGATAGAAGGTCGTGTTTAAGATGTTTTTCGAGTGGCTTAGATAACATTGACCAGGTTTGAGATTGGTCTGTAGTTAGTGGGATCATTTGAATCACCAGATTTATAAAGTGGTTGTACTCTAGTACCTTTAGGCGCTTGAGGAAAGCCTATACAAAGATTATACATATGTGCAATATGTCTAGAGATTATGGGTGCAAAAATTTTCAAAATTTTGCTGTCAATGTTGTCCAAGCCCCTCGAGTTTGACTGTTTTAATGAACACATCTCCCTGTACACCTCATGGACACCACTAAATCCAAATTTCAGCTTCAAGTTAGGTTTTGGAATTGCAAAAATCCTGCAACAGAAGTAAACTATCACATTTAGTATAATCAGCAGGAATAACTTTTTCTCTTACAGAAGAGAAATGTTTGTTCATTTCTTCAACTGATAAGTTATTGGATGAAGGGGAAACAGACATTGATGGTTTACCGGATTTACTGGTTAATTGCTCTCCAAAGTGATTTGACATCCTTTTTTGATGAAATGAGCTCACTGAAGTATTTCTTTTTTGCTGTTCTTTTTAATCATCATTATTAGCCATTACACCCAGCGGTGTGTAGGGCAGCAACAAAGCGCTTCCACTCCTGCCTATTCAGGGCCAACCTAGTCACTGATCCTCAAGATTGCTGCATGGCCTTCATCTCACTTTCTACAGTTCTTCTCCACGTTGCTTTTGGTCTTCCTTTCTTTCTCCTTCCTTCTGGGGTCCAGTGCAATGCTGTTCTTGTGATTGACTGTGGGTCTCTTCGGAGAATGTGCCCCAATCCACTTCCTTGTCGTCGGGTGATGATGGTTCCCATGTCTTTTTGCCTGCATCTCCGTAGTAGGTCTTCATTGGAGATCTTCTCGGCCAAAAAATCCGGAGATTCTTCGAGGCATATGGTGTGGAAGGATCGAAGTTTGGTAAGATCTACTTCCGTCATCCTCCAGCACGCAGAAAACCGTACAGGAGCGTAGACACAACACTGCTCTGGTATAGTTTCAGCTTTGTTGTTGGTGCTGTTCTGAGTTGATCTCCAGATATTGTTTCACTCTCTAAACCACTCCTGGCCTTGACCAGTCTGTTGTGGATGTCTTCTTTGTGCCGCCCTCTGGTTTGTGATGCTGCCAAGGTATGTGAACTTGTCTGTCTGGCGCAGGTCGTTCCATTCACTTTCACAGGGGCTGGTGAGTTCACATTGAGCACATTGTCTCTGTTTTGTTGGTGCTAATACGAAGCCCCACTTGCTGTCCGAATGTTTGGATTCTGCTGGTTCTTCCCTGGATATGTTGGTGTGTGTGGGACAGCAGCACCAGGTCATCCGCAAAGTCAAGGTCGTCTAGTGTTGAGAAAAAGGCTCCAGCGAATCCCTCTTGGGGTGTCTTCTGGGCGTCTCCCCACACCCAATCAATGGCCAGATTGGGAAAAGAACTGCTGACATCACACATCCTTGTCTTACCCAGTCTTGACTTCGAAGACAGTGTTGCTATGGCCAACAGAGCATCTAAGTTGTCATATAAGCTTTTGATAAGGTGTACCAGTTTCAATGGGATGCCATAGTGTCGAAGGATACTCCAAAGGCGTCTCTGTTTATGCTGTCAAATGCCTTTTCGAAGTCCACAAAATTCACATACAGTTGCTTTGCCACTCTGTGCACTGTTCGATGATGTTTCTGAGCGTGGAATATCTGGTCTTACATCCTCGTTGCTTCCTGAAACCTGCTTGCTCCTTCCTCAAAGCATCGTCCACACGTCTGATATTCTTTGATGATGACCTTGGCCATATCTTACTTTGGCACAGACAAAAGAGTAAAATTCCCCTCCAATTGTGCAGTCGCTCAGGGTTCCTTTCTGAGGATTTTGACTATCACTCCCCTTTGGGCCAATCATCAGGTATTTCTCGTTCTTCCTGCAGCTGTGAACAGTGGTTGCAGTATGTCAGCTGCTAGTTCAGAATCTGCATTGAACAGTTCGGCACCAAGGTTGTCCTGGCCTGGTGACTTGCTGTTCTTGAGGGTCTTGATGGCAGCCACTATCTCTTCCTTTGTTGGGGGGTTGACGTCAATGTCTAAGTCTTTTGTAGCTTCTGGGATGTTGGCTGTCTCGTTAGGTGGTGGCTGCTTTTATTTCATCAGAAAGCCATGGTGGCTTTTCTTTAAATTTGACTCGTTTCGTTTTGAGTTCTTTTTAATAGTGTTACCTTATTTTGTTGTATTCTAAAAGTGTCATCCTTACCAGTTGGTTTTAGTAGGAATATACGTTTTGCTATGGCTGCTTTTATTTCATCAGAAAGCCATAATGGCTTTTCTTTAAATTTGACTCGTTTCGTTTTGAGTTCTTTTTAATAGTGTTACCTTATTTTGTTGTATTCTAAAAGTGTCATCCTTACCAGTTGGTTTTAGTAGGAAATTACGTTTTGCTATGGCTGCTTTTATTTCATCAGAAAGCCATGGTGGCTTTTCTTTAAATTTGACTCGTTTCGTTTTGAGTGGTGCATGCTTGTTAGAAACGGAGAGAAAGGTTTGGTACCACACAAGAGCTTCATTTGGGTCATTGTACTGGTATACCTCTGAAAAAATTGCCATACATAAATAAAAAAGAAATTTATCTGTATCAAATGATTTATAACTTCGGAAAGAAATGCATTTTTGCCTATCTATCTATCTATCTATCTGTCCCGTAGTCTGACGACCGTGGGGGCACCCTCAAAGACTCAGCAACCAGTTCCCTCCATTCCTCTCTCTGTTCTGCCTTTCTCAGGCTTTTGTTGAGTTCTAGGCCTGTCTATTCACTGATGTTATCCTCCCAGCTCTTCCTTGGTCTGCCTCTTCTTCTTCCTCCTTGGACAGTGCCTTGCAAAACTGTCTTTGTAATTCCTTGGGATCTTGTGACATGCCCATACCACTTAAGTTTACGCTTTTTCACGATCGTTAGAAGGTTCTCATAGGGTCCAATGGTTTGCTGGATTCTGTTATGCACGCTTTCGTTGCTTATGTGGTCTTTGTAGGAGATGCCAAGGAGTCTCCGAAAGCATCTCATCTCCACTGCCTGTACTCTTCTCTCCAAATCTGCAGTCAGGGTCCATGATTCACAGGCATACAGAAATATGGATATGACAAGGGAGCGCATTAGTCTGATCTTGGAGATAAGTGAGATATTCTTGTCTCTCCAGATGGTGTTTAGTTTTGACAAAGCTGTTATTGTCTGTGCAGTCCTGCATACTACTTCTGGCTTGGATCCCTGGTCGGATACAATGGCTCCCAGGTACTTGAAGCTTTGAACTGTTTCCAGCTTCTGGTCATTAACCCTGATATCAGTGCTAATGCCGTTGGTGTTATTAGTCATCAGTTTGGTCTTCTCTGCACTGATTTCCATGCCGTATGTTTTGGAGGCCTTATCCAAGTGTTCTGTTAGGCTAGCAAGCTCTTTTTCTGATCCTGCTATTCCATCAATGTCATCTGCGAAGCGGAGGTTTGTGATCGTTCTGCCACCAATGCTGACTGATCCTTCATGATGTTCCAGTGCATCAGCCATGATTCTCTCAAGGAAGATTTTGAAAAGAGTGGGTGAGAGTAGACAGCCCTGCCTTACTCCAACTGTTGTTCGAAACCATTCTCCAATGTTGTTGTTGTAGTACACTGCACTGGTGGCCTCGCTGTACAGCTGTTTGATGACTCTGATCAGGTTTGCATTGATGCTGTACAAATTCATGTTGCCCACAAAGCTGCATGCCACACCCTGTCAATGCCTTCTTAAAATCGATAAATACGTGGTAAAGGTCTTGTTGATGTTGAAGGTACCGCTCACATAGTATTCTGAGGTTGAATATCTGTTCTGTTGTGCTGCGCCCTGCTCTGAAACCTGCTTGTTCCTCAGCAATGATGGTCTCTGCTTGTGGCTTCAGTCTATTCAATATTATCTGCAGCGTGACCTTGCTTGGGTGACATATGAGGCTGATTGTGCGGTAATTATGGCATTGTTGTAGATTTCCTTTCTTGGGGAGGGTGATGATGAGTGACTGCGTCCATGGTGTTGGCCATTTTCCTGTCTGCCAGATCTTGTTGCAGATTCTTAGTAGGGCGCTGATCATGGCTTCCCCTCCAGCCTGGACCAACTCAGCTGGAATGTTGTCAGCCCCTGCTGACTTCCCCTTTTTCAGCATTTTTGCCTACAAAAGGGAAATAAATTTTTAACCCTTTTTTGACCAAGTTAAACAAATTGGAAAGTAGTCACTGAGCACAAGTATAGGTACAGATGTTTCTATTATATCATATGAACTAGTTGCGTAAATGTGATCAATCAAGGTTTCAGAAGATGGCTCTTTTCTTGTTGAGGTATTCATCAGTTGTGACAGACTATATGATTCATAGAGACTTTTCCATTTGTTATGGGGTTTATGTAAATCAATATTAAAATCACCCAGCAAAATTAATTGAGATGAATAGCTTGATACGTCATCCATCAGGAGTTCAAAACCATCAAACTGTTTTACTGGTTCATCTGTATTTCTGTAAAGGAAACCAATTAATATTGGTTTTGTCCCTTTTAAATTAATCTGTATCCATCTACTCTCAATACTGTATTTGTCAAAAGGACTGATCTGCTTATAATTGACTGATTGGTGTACATATACTATCAATCCTGTTTGGAGTGTGACTCTGGCATCTCTTCTAATAGTATTGTATCCAGGAATTGATACAACATTATTTGATACTTTGTCTGACAAGCCAGTTTCAGAAAAACCAAGAACATGAATGCAATTATTTTACTTAGAAATAATGGGGTGCATATCAGATAGTTTGTTTAGCAGATGGCAAATATTTAGATATTCTACTTTAAAACCAAATTTGGACAACCATTTCTGTCCTTTGAAATCATTTGCAGTGACACCAAAAATAACCTGTTAAACGATCAAAGTGCCAAATAATAAATCAGAAAAACAATAAGTAACCATATTTATTTCCATATAAAAAAAGGTAAAGGAGTCCCATAACCTATAAGGTCGTAGGGGAGCGAGGCGTCAGAGACTTCACTTCTCTAGGGCCAGCATATTGAGGGCGGCGCCCATCTCCTCTCCCTCGCTGCTTTACCTTCCCTGACCCTAAAGAGGGCAGGTACCCATTTACAGCTGGGTGAACTGGGGGAACTGTACTGAAGCCAAGGCGCGCAAACAGTCACCCATCCAACTGGTAACCACGCTCGATGCTGCTTAACTTGGCTGGGGGAAAGCGAGTGCTCTGACCACTGAGCTATCGCGTCCCCCAGATTATTTCCACATACAGACACAATAACTATACCTTTAAGATTCAACTTTTACACACAAAAGAGAACAATCAGCAAAACGTATGCTGAAAAAAGTCATCCAAATAGTCAGAACTAACTGACTGGATGAATGAATGGTCAAAAAGAAACACAATTGCAAATAGTATAAGCAAACACAAATTCAATGTAAACAATGTGATTTTGAAGAAGATAGCAAACAGACAAAACCCAGCATACCACCTCACAATAAACGTTAGGACAGGAAGGATGCTGTGCAGAGCAAAACTAAAAAAAGTCCAAAGCTTCAGTCCCCTTGTCCGCTTGGTCATATGGCCTGCATAACAACAATGACCACACATGCACACACACACACACACACACACACACAACCACACACACACACACACACACACACACACACACACACACACACACACACACACACACACACACACACACACACACACACACACGACAGCACCCCCACATGCTCCACACTGATTTGATAATTAGTAAATAAGGATATGATCTTTATATAAGCAGAAAAGAAATAGCAACTGGATCTGCCAAATCAGCATGACCTCCACTGCCTTTGGTCATGCTGGGCTACCAGCTGTGAGGCAAGCTTCTTTAATTGGTGCCCACACTGATCAGCAGGGTTGGATGGGTCCAGCTTTGTGAGAGCGGGCTATTGTTGTGCATGTTTGGGGGATTAAACCCAAGGGAAGCAGAACCCATGGGAAAGTTGGACCGTCTCTGAGTAAAGTCTGTTTTTTGTGCATCATGACGAGGGTAGTGATGGGTGAAGGGAAGTTTGGGATGAGGGGACTTTGGAATCAGGTAATCTGGGTAGGGGAATGGAGGGAGACATGTCACAGATGATGGCAGTCCATCAGTCTGAAGTTGTTTGTTTCCATCCAGGAATGATACATGCCTGGTGGATTCTTGATGTTGGGATCCATGAAGAGAATCACCAGGATGATCAGAATTGTTTTGAATCACCTGGCGACTCCTTACTGACTGTAATGGCGGAAATTTACTGACAGGCAGGAGTGGCTTACCTGGTCTACTTCCATCATTTAGGGTTTTACATAAAGACCTGTCCACTGGGCCCAAGTTTCTTTGGGTGAACCAGGAGTTACCACTTGAAGGAGGTGGATTGCGTAAATGATCATATCTCTTGCCAACAGCTTGGCCTACATTGTCAGTGGATTTTTTATAACGGGAATGAGAAGTCTGGGGGAGAAATTGTTTAAAAATTAATTGCTAGGCGGGCTGTTCCCTTTGGACTGGGTGTAATGGCATCCTTGTATAATGCCTGGCGTGGGGCACCATTCTCAGTGAGAAAACTTCCATGATTGTCAATCATGTCAACCTGCATGTTAGTGCAGGCTGTGTGCATGTTTTTATTGGATGGTGCTATGGCATTGTTTAGTTGGTGTCTTCCTCGGGCAGGAATAATGGAGCTGAGAGCAATACAAGCTGCAGGGAAACATGTTTTGCATAAGGAAATAAGCTTGGTCCAGTCCTGAGTGGACATGGGTCCTCTTGGACAATCATTTACTCCTATATGTATGATAAGTGTTTAAACCTGTTCGTGTTTGGGTAGATCGTGTAGCCAGTTTATAATGTCTATGACAGATAGACCTGGAAAACATATTTTGAAAAGTGAGTTACTCTGGTTATCCAGTCTTTTTGGATTGATATGTCTGATAACAGACTCTCCAATCAAAACAGATGAAGCCTCAGCAGGGATGGTCAGTTTACTTAATGTCTCCTTAGCAGTCTGTTCTAATTCTGTTCTGTTTGGTGATATTTCATGCTGAGCTGGGTTAATTAGTTTTGATGAGGTAGGCATTTCCTTTTGTGAAATGGAATGGGTTTTACTGCTGCCTGAAAGATCAGGCCCCTGAGTTAGATCTGACAGTGTCTGAAATTGGTTGCTGACAGAGACATTGATGACCTCATAATCACTGACAACATGAGAGTCAGCAGGGGAGAGGGGAGGGAGAGAGAGAGGGACAGAGAGAGAGAGGGACAGAGAGAGATGGACAGAGAGAAAGAGAGAGATAGCGAGAGAGAGAGAGAGCCAAGAGAGAGAGAGGGGGGTGACATAGAGGGACAGAGAGAGAGAGGGGACAGAGAGGGAGAGAGGGACAGAGAGGAGGGACAGAGAGAGAGGGGGGACAGAGAGACAGAGGGACAGAGAGGAGGGACAGAGAGAGAGGGGGACATAGAGGGGCAGAGAAAGGAACAGAGAGAGGGAGAACAGAGAGGGAAAGAGAGGGAGGAAAGAAAAAGGGAGAGAGAGGGGAAAGAGAGGGTGAGAAAGAGAAAGGGGAAAGAGGGGAAGAGAGAGGGGGAGAAAGAGAGAGCAATGGAGAGAGGGAGAGGGAGAGAGAGGTGGAGAGAGAGAGAGAGAGGCACAAGAGAGAAAGAGAGATACAGAGACAGCGACAGACGGACAGACACAAAGAGAGACAGAGAGACAGACACAAACAGAGTTAGA
The DNA here is from genome assembly GCA_028751875.1 of Rapana venosa. Classification (NCBI taxonomy): domain Eukaryota; kingdom Metazoa; phylum Mollusca; class Gastropoda; order Neogastropoda; family Muricidae; genus Rapana; species Rapana venosa. Next base: position 29,861,932 of record CM054157.1, on the reverse strand, counting down.
CAGAGAGAGGAACAGTGAGAAAGAGAGAGATGAAGAAAGGGAGAGGAAATGAGGAAGAGAAGGAGAAAGAACAAGGATGAGATAGAGAGAAACTTGAAACTTTGAAACGTATTTAAAGAGAGTAATAGAATAAGCAGCTGTTGCTTTTTTACATCCAGCCTTCCGGCAAAAACAAAACAAACAAACAAAGCAAAACAACAACAAGAACCAAAACCAAAACAAATAACATCCACCCCCATCCCCCTCCTTCCAAAGAAATCACCCGCCCCCCCCCCCCCCCTCCCCGGAAAAAAAACCCACGCGGAAAAAGCAACAACAAACAAAATAGAAAAACACAAAAGTGGGGGAGGGGAACACCTCCCATCCAAAATAATTCCAAACAAACAAAAAGTCAACACCTCCGCCGCCCCCCCCCCCCCCCCCCCCCCCGCTTCTCAAAGACCCTTCCCCTAAAAAAACACCCCAAAACACCCACCCACCCTTAAAAAAAACACACACAAAAACGCACAAAAATCCCACCCCTCCCCACAAAAACCACCACCAAAAAATAGACAAACAAACCAACAATACCCCCCCTCGCCCTCCCCCCTCCCCCCCAAAAAAAAAATCAACTAACATGAAAATTTATCAAAAGTGCATAGTATAAAAGAAGGTATACAGTTGTCTTGTGTTACTTTCATGTACTTTCCTCTGAGTGATTTCTTTTTTTTTCTTTTTAATGTGATGCTAAAAGTTGCCTCCATTTAACAAGCCTAATCATGATAATGGTTCAGGACCATGTTTGATTAATCCTCTGGAAGAGTAAGATTTTTAATTATGCTTAAAAGATGTTATGCTATTTTTATTTTAAAGATATTTTTGGTAATGAGTTCCAAACAGTTCCATCAGAGTATGGAAGGTGTGTCTTATAAAGCTCTAATCTTTGTTCGGTATTACTATGTTATTTGTGTAACTTGACTGCTTAATTGGAAACCAATAAGTCAGTGTAGATGGAGCCAGACGTTCATTATGCGATACATTATGATTGCATTATTATATTCCAGATGATAAGTTAGGGGGAGAATGTCCAATTTAATATAGTCTGGGGGAATAAAGTAGAAGACTTAAGGAGTACCACTTTAAGAGCTGGTTTATGGATTTTTGAAAGAGGTTTTAAGCTATTAGCACTGCACCCATCACATAATGTTGAGGCATAATCAATAAACGATTGGATATAAACATAGTAAAACTGTCTACGAGAATCTAGGTATAGAAAGTGTTTGATTTTAGAGAGTTGTAATATCTTTGAGAGATTCGTTTGTATTAGAAGTCATTGTGGGGTGACCAGGACAGATCATTATCAATAGTAACTCCTAAGAGTCTGTGAGTATCTACTTCTTAATAGTAGTATTACCAATATAAACTGGTAGCAGAATAAAGGCTACATTTTGGTGTTTTTCTCGAGACGTAATTATCATGAATTTAGGTTTTTGATCATTTATGGCCATATGATTAAGCCTGGTCCATTTCAGCAATTGATTGGCACTTTCTTGCATAGATTTGAATAGTTGTTTCAAGTCAGAATGAGAAGAGTAGATAGTAGTATCATCAGCAAAAAGGTCAGTTACGCCTTTAGTAATGAACAAAGGAAGAACATTGATATATAGTGAAAAGAGAAGAACCCATAAAACTGATCCTTGTGGAACACAAAACTTTTGTGACATCATTCAGAATGCTCATTATCTAGCCAAACAGTGTGGGTTCGATCAGTAAGAAATGATGTTATGAGTGACAAAGCATCATCAGAACATTTATATAGTGCCAATTTACGGACTAAAACATTATGATATGTGACATCAAATGCTTTGGCAAAATCAATAAGTAACATACCAGTGAATTTGTTATCATTGATATTTCTTAACCATTCATCAACAAGACTAATCAGAGCTGTATGACAAGATTTATTTTTTCTAAAGCCAGACTGACTCAGATGAAGTAAGTTATATTTTGAAATGTGAGACATAAGGCACTGATATATATTATATGCTTTTCCAAAGGCTTAGAAAATACTAATAATATTGAAATAGGTATGTAATTAGAAGGATCAGTCTTATCACCAGACTTGTACAGAGGAATTATTTTGGCTTGTTTAAAAATGCTGGGGAAGTAGCATTTATCAATACAAAGGCTATAGTAATAAGTTAAGGAACCACAACAGGAGCATTGAGTTTAAGGATTTTCCAGTCTAAGTCATCTAGACCACAAGTGGACGTCTGCTTGAGATGTGTTAGAAAAAATATATACTTCGTGTACTGCCAGGACTGGGATTTTGACATTTGAAGTGATCTTTTCAGCACAAAATTCTTTCATTAAGGCAAGGTAATTGAAACAAGATCTGTCATTGTTTAACTGTTGAGGATGAAATTCTGGTAAAATGTTGGTTTAAGGACTTGGCAGAAATATTTTTTATAGCAGGTGTATTTTCGGATTTTGTCTTTGTTAGAGTATTTATAGTTTTCCAAATTCCTTTCTGTTAATTGCTTGAGCTATCTGATAGGATTTTTTGAAAGTGTTTCTTTTTGGAATGACGTTTCATAGATGTAATTTTATTTGTTGCTTTTTAAAATCATTAAATTGTTTGGATCCTTAAGTTTGTCTCTTTTGATTATTTCCTCTTCATTTTCTTTATTTAGCAAAAGAGGTTTTCGGGATATGTTTCCCTCGTTTTATTCTAAAGGGTGCGTGGTTATTTTAGATGTTGAGGAAAGTTTTTTGTCAGAAGACAAAGGCTAGATCAGGGTTAGTTAAGTGATAAACATTTTACAGAGAAGAATGCATCAGGTCATGTAGAAAATCTTTTTCTTTAACATTATTTTTACAATGTTTTAGCTTTGAATTAATATAGATACGATCTATTAATGCCCCAGAAGAGGGGGGATTTTTAAGGAATCACATAAGTTCACACATAGTCACATAAGGGAGAGAGAGAAAGAAAGAGAGGGACAATAACAATGACAAATTCTTTTATTTCGAGGATAAGGAATAAGCACCCATGTCCTTTTTTACATCCAGCCCCCGCCCTTAAGGATATATATGATAATAAAATAAAATAAAGCCAATAGCAATACACTCACACAGTATACAGAAAAAATATCTACACAAAAATCCTCACAAAAATCACGGGAGGGAGAGAGAGAGAGAGAGAGAGAGGAGAGAGAGGAGAGAGAGAGAGAGAGAGAGAGAGAGAGAGAGAGAGAGAGAGAGAGAGAGAGAGAGAGAGAGAGAGAGAGAGAGAGAGAGTCAAGTCAAGTCAAAAACACTTTAATCATCCCATGAAGGGCAATTACAATATTGACAGGCACATTGATACCTATAATTATCTCACAAGACACAAGAAAAATACATTTCAGATTGTTGTAAACATTCCAAGATAGCTTTAAAAAAATATCATACACAAACCCAGGTGCACACACACACGCACTGCCTATACACACACACACAGACACACACACACACACACACACACACACACACCACACACACACACACACACACACACACACACACACACACACACACCACACACCAACGCACACACACACACACACACACACACTAATGTAGGAATACAATGTTGTAAAAAGCATTGATTAGAAAATATATAAACTTTCTCAGAGAGAGAGAGAGAGAGAGAGAGAGAGAGAGAGAGAGAGAGAGAGAGAGAGAGAGAGAGAGAGAGAGAGAGAGAGAGAGAGAGAGAGAGAGAGAGAGTAACAACAAGCAAGAAAGAAAGCAAAAAGAAAAACAGAAACGACCGAGAAAATAGCAAAGAAACCAAGAGCAAACAAAAGTGGCAACAACAACAAGGGGAGAGGGGTCAACCGAATAGTCCCCTCTCAAAAAAAGCCAAAACCAAAACCAAAACAGAACCAAACAAATCAAAACCTCCATAATATAAAGGAGAACAAACCAGTAAATAGTTTCATTTTGGCTAACAGAAAGAACGTCAAACATTTTTTGTGCTTTTATGGGAAGGATTTCTGCTGACAGACATAACTTCTGTTTTGGTGATACTGATCTTCATGTCATACCTCTCGCAGCTTGTGTTGAGTTGGTCTGTGTGTTCTTGAAGAACTGCTTTGTTCTGATTCATCAGGAACTGGTCGTCAGCAAATAATAGTTCGTTCAGGGCTCAAGATCTGGGTTGGTTCTTTGTAATCGGTCCATGTAGATCACGAAGAGAAGGGGAGAGATACGCAGCTGCTGACCCCTGATGTAACCGGGAACCAGTCGGATGTTCCACTGGCTGTTCGGACTGCGTCATACTTTGGCTGTAACCATCTCTCACCACCACCATAATCATCACATCATCATCACTATATCGTCATCACCATCATCATCCGCATATACATTGGGATATCAGAAGAATTCAACTGGACACTACACATGAGAAGCCATGCAGAGGAAGGTGGGGGAGATTCCTTCACCATGGGCGTGCCACCGACACCTTCGACGCCATCCTTACCCGTGACGTCATCTACCCATCCCCCTGACGTCACTGCATATCATTGCATCACGGTGAATCCACGACAAGTAAGACTGTGCGGTAAGGGGGGGGATTGTTGGTTGGTTGGTTGATTGGTTGGTTTTGACTGGTTGGTTGGTAATTGGCTAGTTGGCGGGATGATTGACTGGTTGTTGGTTAATTGATTGGTTGGTTAGTGGGATGGTTGGTTTTTTGGGATGGATGGTTGATTGCTTGGTTGGCTGATATGGTTTGTTACTCGGTTTGGTTGGGACTACTGATGTAAAAAGACATAAAAAGAAAAGATAAATTGATAGATGGATAGATAGATAAATAGATAGCCAGATACATAGATAATAGAAAGATACATACATACATAGAGAGATAGAGAAACTGATTGATTGATAGATAGATAGATAAATAGATAGATAGATAAATTGGTTGATTGATTGACTATTTAGCTACTTGGTCCATCTGTCGATCAGTTAGTTAGATAGTAGATTAATAGATCGATTGGTTGACTATAGACTATAAACCGAGGTCCCGTGTGCGAACGCACGCAGAACATCTTGCGCACACGTTAAATCCTGTTCCGCTTTTCGTAAGAGTAAGCCATTGTGTGCCGGTGGGAATAGATGACAGAATTCACAAATCCGCACACACACTCGGGGACTGGATGTAAAAAAGCACAAAAGTGTTTATTCCATTATTCTCGATATAAAAGAATAAAATAAAAAATAAAAAATTTTAAGTTCAGTGCACAACACATTCTTGTTTGTGCTGTCTTTTTGTTTAATGAAAATCATTTGAAAAAAAGAGCAATCTTCGCTAAGAAAAAAAAAGAAAAAAAAAGCTTTAATGTCTATTTGTAAATGCTGGAGAGACAATTAGCAATTTACAGAGTGCACAGAAAAGTTGTAGGCAGGATACAAGCTAGTATCATTTTTTACTTATCAAGATCCCTTTTCAAAAACGTGCTATCTGTTACGCCCGTGTATATAATTCCCAGAAGTAAAATAAAAATAGGATTGCTTCCTAACATTGAAGACTTTTACTATCCAGAAAATTGCAGTTTCTTTTTTCAAGCACTAGAAGGTGGGGGCAGGGGAGATGTAGCCCGGTGGTGGGAGAGTTGCCCTCGTGATCTGATGGCCAGGGTTCGAGCCACCACAAGACACCTGTGTAAGGGGACTTTTCCCCTACAGTCCATGCAGTTAACACCAGTGTCGGCTTTACTCCCCTCAAAGTCCTCGGATGAGATTATAAACAATGTCCCCCTATATCAACGCACCCTGAACATCTCGTGCTTGCGTTAAAACCCGTACCTCGATTCGGAAGAGTAGGCAATTTGTGCCGGTAAGAACGGGTGACAATCTATCTATCTATCTATCTATCTATCTATCTATCTATCTATCTATCTATCTATCTATCTATCTATCTATCTATCTATCTATCTATCTATCTATCTATCTATCTATTTATCTATCTATCTATCTATCTATTTATCTATCTATTTATCTATCTATCTATCCATCCATCCATCCCTCCGTCCGTCCGTCCGTCGCTCCGTCCGTCTATCTATCTATCTATCTGTCTATCTGACCATATATCTATCTATCTATTTATCTATCTATCTATCTATCTATCTATCTATCTATCTATCTATCTCTCTTCTATCTCTCTATCTCTCTATCTGTCTGTCTGTCTGTCTGTCTGTCTGTCCGTCCATCCATTCATCCATCCGTCCGTCTATCTATCTATCTATCTATCTATCTATCTATCTATCTATCTATCTATCTATCTATCTATCTATCTATCTATCTATCTATCTATTTATCTATCTATCTATCTATTTATCTATCTATCTATCTATCTATCTATCTATCCATCCATCCATCCCTCCGTCCGTCCGTCCGTCGCTCCGTCCGTCTATCTATCTATCTATCTGTCTATCTGACCATATATCTATCTATCTATCTATCTATCTATCTATCTATCTATCTATCTATCTATCTATCTATCTATCTATCTATCTATCTATCTTTCTATCTATCTATCTATTCTATCTATCTATCTATCTATCTATCTATCTATCTATCTAAGTATCTATCTATGTATCTATCTATCTATCTATCTATCTATGTATCTATCTATGTATCTATCTATGTATCTATCTATCTATCTATCTACCTCTATCTATCTAAGTATCTATCTATGTATCTATCTATCTATCTATCTATCTATCTATCTATCTATCTATCTATCTATCTATCTTTATCTGTATATAAAATGGTATGTACACTGGTGTCGTCGTGTTCAGACGTCCTACCCAAAGTCAGAAATCCTGACTGACGGCTGACAGCAGTGGCACAGGCAAACCCTCACCACTGGGGAACCACACACCTCGAGCTGAGAAACGAAACGAACAATAAACAAGATCCTCTACACCATCTCTGCCATGTCAGATTATTCCATCCTCTCAGTGATATATCATCTTCTTCATCCTTTTTATTATTTTTCAAAGGAAGCAGAGAAGACGCGCCAGGCAGGGATCCTGGTGTTTGCTGTGGGGGTGGGTTACCGGGTGGATTACAGGGAACTGGGTCAAATCGCCACCCGGAATACCAAAGAGTTTGTCCACACCGCCAGGAGCTTTCGCACTTTGTCTGGCATCAAAGGTCTTCTGGCTTACCAGGCTTGTTCCGGTAATGTGGTTGTGATCATCGTGTTGATTGTGTGATTGTGTGTACTGTTTGTCTGTTTCTTGCTTTGGTTCTTTGGTTTTCTTTTTTTTTCAATTATCTGTCTATCTGTCTGTCTTTGTTTCGTTGTTTGTGTGCTTTTATTCTTTTATTTCATCCGCTTTGATTGTTTTTTCCCCTTGATTTTGGGAAATGGAGGAGTGGAGTTTAATACACACATATACACACATACGCACGCACACGCGGACACACACACACACATACACACGCGCGAGCACGCTTGCACATACACATTATAATTATATATAGGGGACGGGATAGCTCAGCGGTCGAAGCACTCACTTTCCCCCAGCCAAGGTTAAGCAGCATTAAGGTGGTTACCAGTTGGATTGGGGACCGTTTGCGCGTCTTGGCTTCAGTACAGTCCCCCAGTTCACCCAGCTGTAAATGGGTAACTGCCTCTTTAGGGTCAGGGAAGGTAAAGCAGCGAGGGAGAGGAGATGGGCGCCGCCCTCAATATGCTGGCCCATAGAGAAGTGAGGTCTCTGACGCCTCGCTTCCCTACGACCTTATAGGTTATGGGACACCCTTACATACACACATACATACATATATACGTACATACATACATGCATGAATACATACATACATAGATACATATATATATATATATATATATATATAGATAGATATATAGATATATATATATATATATATATATATATATATAATTTATATATGTATGTATATATCCTACTGCAGATACTGCTCCTCTTGCTCTTGATGCCATGTCTATTACTGATGTAACATTCTTGTTGTTCATGTTGAGGAAAGATTCCGTAAGCATACTTTTATATTATTACTTCTATTCATGTTGTTATTATTGATGATGATGATCAATGTTGCTGATTTAGCTACTGCTGTTGTTGCTACAACACCTACTACTGCTACCATTCATATTTTCCCCTTGTCGTCATATCTGTGTTCGGTTATTTATTTATTTGTTTAGACATTATAGTTAAAAACTATTCACAGCTGTCAGTTTCCTCCACTTTCAGCTACTCTCAGCTGCTATCCATTCTATCCCATCCCAGCCCAGCTGGTGCCAGTCATAGCAGGAACTGACCACACTTGGACTTGGTAAAAGGAAGGGGTGTGGTAATTTTAGCATTGGGCCCTGGACCCCTGATTGTGTCCTCCTGGATTAGCGTGTTATGTATTGTAAAATCAGAACACAAGTATATTGGAAACATTCTCAACAGGGAGGCCTAGCCCATGTGACATTGCTCTCAGATTCCTATACAAGCACCTCCAGCTGAAGGGGAAAAATAACAAGTATGGTTTTTGTTTTTTCAGCCACCGGAGCCCCTACGACAACAACGACAACGACCACCACCACAAACCTCCACCACCACCACCCCTCCCACCACCCACCACACCTACAACCACCACCACTCCCACTACCACTACCACCACCACACGACTACTACCAACCCCACCACCACCCCTACCACAACCACCGCCCCTACTACCACCACACCCACCACATCCACCACAGCAGTTCCTACTACCACCACCACCACCGCCGCTACCACCACTAATGCCCCTACCCTCCTGTGACCACCACCACCACCACCACCTCTTCCGAGAAAGTGACTAGTTCTACCAATGGTGGGGGGCAGTGTGAGTTCAACCACTACTGGTGAGGTTCTGTGTCTGTCTGTATGCCTGTCTGGTTGGCTGGCTGGCTAGCTGTGTGTCTGTCTGTCTGGCTGGCTGGTTGGCTCGCTGTTTGGCTGTCTGTCTGTCTGTCTGTTTGTCTATCTGGCTGGCTGGCTGTCTGTCTGTTTGTCTATCTGGCTGGCTGGCTGTCTGTCTGTTTGTCTATCTGGCTGGCTGGCTGGTTGGCTATCTGCCTATTTCGCTGTCTGCCTGGCTAGCTATCTGGCTGTCTGGCTGACTGGCAGGATGGATGGCTGATTCGCTGTATGTCTGTCTGTCTGGCTGTCTGTCTGGCTGGATGGCTGTCTGTCTGTATGTATGTATGTATGGCTGGCTGGCTGGCTTTGTTATTCCCTGTCTTTGCAGAGAAAGTGACTAGTTGTACCAACGGTGGTGGGATTGTGAATTCAACCACTACTGGTGAGGCTCTTTGTCTGTCTGTCTGGCTGGCTAGCTGGCTGGCTGGCTAGCTGGCTGGCTGTCTGTCTGGCTGTCAGGCTGGCTGGTTGGCTGGCTGGTTATTTGTCTGTGTCTGTGTTATTCCCTGTTTCTGCAGAGAAAGTGACCAGTTGCATCAAAGGTTGGAGGGATTGTGAACTCCACCACTACTGGTGAGGTTACGTGTCTCTCTGTCTGGCTGATTAACTGGCTGTCTGGCTGGCTTGATGAACCTTGTCCAACTCTGTGAAGTATTTAGGAGTAGTTCTTGACAACACTCTCTCTATGAAAAAATTCATCACCCAGACCTGCCAGTCTTGCTACTATCAATTACGGCGCGTAAGCGCGATTCGCAAGTATCTGTCCACTGATGCAACTTCCAAGCTTGTCACATCTCTTATTCTTTCACGTTTAGACTACTGTAATTCTCTTTTGGCTGGCCTACCAGCATCATCTATCCACTCTCTTCAACGCATACAAAACTCTGCAG
>CM054157.1:29829576-29847076 GCA_028751875.1 Rapana venosa | reverse complement strand
TTACTGTCGTATTTATCAACCTTTCCGTTTTATATTGTAACTCACAAAGCCTTGACTGCTATGTTGTTTTTTTATATGACTGCATACAATTATTAATCTTGATGATTTGCTTAGGAGGTTTTGGTTTCTATGAAATATATTTTGGTAACATTATCTTGCATAGTGTTCAATGACCTAGGAGCCATAATTTGTATGGTGCTGTGTACTGCCTCCTGATAAAAGGGGTCACTCTTCTTCTTCTTCTTCTGCTGCTGCTGCTGCTGCTGCTGCTGCTGCTGCTGCTACTACTACTACTACTACTACTACTGCTGCTGCTGCTGCTGCTACTACTACTACTACTACTACTGCTGCTGCTGCTGCTACTGCTACTATACTACTACTACTACTACTATACTGGTGCTGCTTGCTACTACTACTACACTACTACTACTAACTACTACTGCTGCTGCTACTACTACTACTACTACTACTGCTGCTGCTGCTACTACTACTACTACTAATACTGCTGCTGCTGCTGCTACTGCTACTACTAATACTACTACTGCTGCTGCTGCTGCTACTGCTACTACTACTACTGCTGCTGCTGCTGCTACTACTACTACTACTACTACTACTGCTGCTGCTGCTGCTACTGCTACTACTACTACTACTACTACTACTACTACTACTACTACTACTACTCCTACTACTCCTACTACTGCTGCTGCTGCTGCTGCTGCTTCTACTACTACTACTACTACTACTACTACTACTACTACTCCTACTCCTACTACTCCTGCTGCTGCTGCTGCTGCTGCTTCTACTACTACTACTACTACTACTACTACTACACTCCTACTACTACTCCTACTACTGCTGCTGCTGCTGCTACTGCTACTACTAATACTACTACTACTACTATTACTACTACTGCTACTACTACTACTACTGCTACTACTACTGCTGCTCCTCTCCTCCTCCTCTTGCTGCTGCTGCGCAACTACTACTACCTCTACCTCTACTTCTTCTTCTTCTTCTTCTACTACTACTACTACTACCACTACTACTACTACTACTATTACTACTACTACTACTACTCCTGCTGGTGCTGCTGCTACCACTACTACTTTTGCTACTACTGCTGCTGCTGCTGCTACTACTACTACTACTACTACTACTAACTACTGCTTCTGCTGCTGCTGCTTCTTTGTCTTCTTCTTTTCTTCTTCTTGTTCTTCTTCTCGTGTGTACCCCGTATTCAGTGTTTAAATTTTCCACAATCTGCACTTATGCTAACCCCATTCTAATAGTATGTCTCAAATGTACTGATTTCTATCGAATTTAACATTGATTGTAAATTTTGAAAAGAAATGCATCAACTCTCATTATCTTCAAACAAAAAACGGAAAAGGAAAAAAAGAAACGACGGTATGTGTGAATACATTTTTTCATGTCTTTTTATCTTGGCAGCCAAGGTCTGAAGAACTGCTTCCAAAGGATCACCACATGACTTGTACGGCATGCGGTGATTGCAGTGCTCTAACAGCAGACAGGAAGAGATGTGTCATTTGCCATGATGTCAGCGGAAAGAAGGACGGAAGGATGGACAGACAAAAGCAGAAGAAAAAGACTGGGTGTAAAAGGACACCTGAGTGCTTATTCTGTTATCCCCAAAATAATAGAATATGTAAAAAAAAAAAAAAATAAGAAACATTTTTTGTGACTGTGCATAAGGTGTACTCATACTTTCATAGGGGACGGGATAGCCTAGTGGTCAGAACATTGCACTCGTAATCTGACGACTCGGGTTCGATTCCCGTTAACATCAGTTAACTGACCCCACTTTCCACAAAAGTCCTTCGGATGAGACTATAAACCGAGGTCCCGTGTTCGAACACACGCAGAACATCTTGCGCACACGTAAAGTCCTGTTCCGCTTTTTGTAAGAGCACGCCATTGTGTGCCGGTGGGAACAGATGACAGAATTCACAAATCCGCATACACACGGGGACTGGATGTAAAACAGCACATAAGTGTTTATTCCATTATCCTCGATATAAAAGAGTAAAAAAAAGAAAAAGTGAATGTTTCTAGAAAGACTTGCTTTGATCTTGATTTTGATTTTGATTTGAACTTCGTTGTAAATTCCTTACATTTTCCTGACTTTATTATTGGTTTTATTTTCTGTTCTAAACAGTGCCATGTGTTTGGTGTTTTTCTGTTGTAAAAAAATGTAAATAGTTTTCTTTGCATATCAGATGATAGAATCAAGTTTCTTGGAATGTACACCTGAAAATAAATGAGTTAAGTTACTGAGTTTTGAGGAAATGTTAGATCAATTTTGCGTGCTTGCGAGCGTGCGTGTGATGATGATGATGTACACATACTCAAATATTGACAACACACAAAAACGACACAGATTTTTTTTCCTTTTTTTTTTATTATCATCAAATAAATTGTTTCAACACAACCATAAGAAACAGATTGTTGTGTAAACCAACAACGAAAAAAATGGAACTAAATTTTATCAAGAAAACGCAATCCAGATAAATACTTTGAAAAAAGACTTGCAAGAAATAGTATACGTAGCATACACGTTATTCATGCAAAACAATTAAAACATACAAAACTTTTACAGGGTGAGAATGGAAACAAAAGCTAAAGAAATAATAGGAACCTAAAATTTGACAGCAAAATAATGTCAAGAAGATAAACAAGATAAACAATCAAACTATGAATGAAATGAGGCAAAAAGTTAATATACACTATTCTCTCTGTGTATTGCACAGTGAAAAAAGAAATACAGTAAAAACACATTATCTGTGGAGAGTTGATAAAACACGAGTCAATTAATCCCATAGCACAATAAATGACTGACCCGACAAAAAGTCACCTACCACACCTACACACCCCCACCCCCAAAGAAAAGCAAAATAAAAGAAGCATTACATAACAAAAAGAAAGATAAAAAAACAAGGAACGTTTAACTAAAATAGATATGAATAAATATAATGATTAAAAATCGAGAAGTGAATCAATTCAAACAAAATCAAAAAGATTAATCTAAAAGAAGTGATAAGATGGCAAAAAAAAGAAAGAAAGAAAAGCTGATTAAAAAGAGGAAACAAACTGTTTACTCGATAAAACAATAACTTAACAGGAAATTGACGATTAAATATTGCATGAGACCAATGATAAATGTTCGACAAAAATGAAAAGAAACACCTACGAATAACACGAAAAAGAAATCAACAACAGCACCAAAAGCAAAAGATACCAACATCATTAACAATATATGTCGTTCAAAACAAGAAAAAAGGTTGATAAAACGAGAAATAACTAGCTCGAAAGCACTGCAATTAAATAGCAAACTAAAACCAAGAAGACATAATACTTTATTGTCGTCAGAAACAAAAAGAAACCCAACAACAACAACAAGATATTGCACATTCGAGGTATAACCAGACCTCTTGTAACGACTTCGAGTTAACATCATATTGTATATATTTTTTATACACGAACGCCCGCGCCCGCGCGTGCGCATTCACACACACAAAACACACACACACACACACACACACCACACACACACGCACACACACACACACACACTACTGATCTTGTCATAACGCTCCTTCCCTAGGAAGGACGAAAGAATATCATTATCATTATTCTCTACACAGATGCCTCGAAGTATTCAATGCCCTCTGGTATCTGAAACAGACACAACGAAAATACGAGTTAGAAAATAATAAATGAGAAAGATTAACCAAAAATATTGTGTAAAACTAATTTTCAGAAATAGAAACCAAAGAGAGAACAAACCACACAATGTCTTATAAAAACAGGGCGAAAAGAAATAGTGGTCTCATGATTCAAATAAAGCTAAAATTAAGGATCTGAATTAGCACGCACAAACTCTAACACACACCTTCTCTCTGTCTCTGTTTCCCTCTGTGTCTCTCCGTGTTTCTCTCTCTGTCTATCTCTCTCTTTCTCTCGCCTTCTCTCTCTTTATATATAGAGCTCTCGGACAGGCAGTGATAGGTTGAGGACGGCAAATCAGCTCTGTGTTTTCTTTATGGATTGTAAGCAGTTGAGTGCAGTAATGTAGTTGAAATTTGGCTGATGTGTGTGTAGTGTATGTGTGCATACGAAAATGTTATTAGAATGATGGACAGGTCAGTAGTTTGTTTACAATTAACATTTGAACAATTACATGACATATAGAAGGATTTGATTGTTTGAGTTAAGCAAGCAAAATTCATGGATCTTCCTCTTCAGTTGCACGTGCAGTTGTTGCACGTGGTTATTGTACGCTTGGGTGGACTGGTTGCAGCAAAACAGAATTGGTGATGTGTCTGTTGAAATGTGTTGTGAACTCCAGTGTCACATGTCGTAAACAAAAGCTGACTGTTCTTCAAACACAGGCCACCTGAAAGCTGCACAAAAATATGTCTGTTACACCTCAAGGTAACCTTCTCCATTTTATTGACTGCAGTTTGGCCAAATGCAACATGGTCTACAAGTCCAATTGACAGGATAAAAGACAATATTGACGAAAAATTTCGTACTCTAGAAGACAATATTGCATGCTTCATCACTGAAGTCAGTCAACTGAAAGAAACAGTTCTTGAACATAAGAAACATAAAAGAAATGAAAGAAGACAAAGAAACTATGCTGGACAGGATAGAATTTTCTTGAAAGAAAACTGGAATCCACTGAACAGGACACCAGGCTCAAAACCTGAGGTTCATTGGCATGGGTGAGTTGAACCGGGAAGATGAAAATATGACAAGTCAAATGGTTATAGATGTCCTGAACAATCATTTATCTTCTCCCACTGGCAACACAATGACATCTCTAGAGCATTCCGAATTGGAAGGCAACGTTCTCACCATGAAGAACCCCGCAAATACTTGTGAAGTTCTGGCGATGGACAGACAAGATGGCTATCTTGGGTGACAAAGACCTAAGGGACAACCTGAGAGCAAGTGTATCCGATAGCTGCTGACCTGACCACACACCAGAGAAAATCTGGAATTCCATCGTGGTCTTGGCAAGACGGCATACTACCGTGGCAGAAAACTTTATGTTCGAGAGAAGGAGCAGTCAAGGTCATTCAGCCACAGTCATCGGAAGACAACGGGCCTCAAGCACAATCTAGCAGCAGAATGGATACGGCAGGAATGAAAAAGCCTGGTACTCAAACAGCTACCAGGCTAAAGGCATCTGCAGAAATAGACACCAGCAAGGAAGAAGACTTCTACAACACCACCCAACAAGATGAGGCTGACTCGTTTACAAGCCACTTAAACAGATGGAAGCAGTCCACCACGTGGGTACCAGAGCAGGAGAAATTATGCAACCCCACAGAAAAGCAAGTTTGAGAAATTACCCAGGCATCAACTCCAGAGCAGGAAACGAAGCAAGACACTTGTCTTAATCCAGACTTCAGGACTGTGGAAAGAATTCTTCTGTGCCAGTTGTTCCAGGCTTTAGGTCGTACAAGGAGGTGGTGCAAAATGGTGCATCACATGGACAAAACAACTTTGAACACAAAAGAAGTGACATGAGGAAAGACCCTTTCCAGCAGACTAATGTTGTGAATGCAAGGTCTAGAAGCTCCAGGACTTCAAATGGTACACAGAGAGTCACCAGGCATAGTCTGCCCCCTTCGGAGGAAGATGGTGCCAAGAAAACTGACAATAACAAGCAGCACCAGTACAGAAGTTTGGAAGTATCTACATCCAATGAAAACTTTGACAGTGTTGACTTCATCCCTGAATCAAATGAAAACAAATCTAAAATACATAACAGGAGGTTAGCAGTGACAAGTGATGATGAGAATGTGCTCAGTGACATAAATAGCATCACAGAGCCTGAAAAGGAAACTTTCAATGACCAAGCATCTATCAGGCTTAAAAGAAACAGTATATGCAGTGAGGATTCGATGAACTCTGGTCATGCACAAAGCACATCACACAGACAGACAAATGTGAATGAGAGCTATAGAGATGAGACAGACATGACTGATACAACAGATAAAAACAATGAAGATAAAGATATTTCTTCTGCTGATAGACAAGACAGTGAACATGTATGTGATAAACAAGAAAATGCACTTACAAATGATACACAAAACAAAGAACATGCATGTGATAGACAAGACAATGAACATACATGTGATAAACAACACAGTGAACATGCATGCATTGACCATGATCAAGAGAAGAGTCAGACTCCTACAAACTTGCATGCACTGCGCAGTGCCCGACCAAAGAGGGCTGTGTCTAGTTCTCGACTAGCCAAGCAAACAGGCCAGAAAACTGCAGTTCGATCCAGCAGTCAAAGCAATATTGTCGAGTCATTTAAAAAAGCAGAGCTGTGAATCAGACAGGGACAAAAGCAAACCACAACACAAAAAGAAGAGTGCTTCAAACACCAGCAAATAGGGATTCGCCGGGCCACTTTATCCAAAAGCATGTTCTCAGAAAGAGGGACCTTTTCAGTTCATGTTCAAATGAAACAACCTGTGTTACAAAATGTAAATAATAGCTCAGTTAAATTTCTTATTTACAATGTAAATGGTCTCCTTCCAAAATTTAGAAAATATAAATTTCATTATTTTCTTACTTCGTATGATTTCATTTGTTTAACTGAAACATTTGTTGGTTTTAAATTTGAATCAGATCATTTAATGAATATGTAACATTCACCTCAAAGGCAAAGAAATTATCCCATCAAGGGGAGATACTCAGGTGGTGTGATTGTTTTAGTGAGAAAAACATTTGCTGGGTTTTTATAGAATGTATCCATGTGGAACAAGAGAACTTTGTTGTGTTAAAAATTGATAAATGTCTTTTTGCAACAGATAAAATATTATGTTTATGTGCTGTTAATTCCTCGTATGATTCACCATTCGGGAATGGTCAACGAATGATTTTGGCTTAGAAGTAATAGAGCAATGTTTAGCATATCTGTATGATTTGCATAGTGATTTTTATATTCTGGTAAATGGAGATTGAATGCTAGAACAGCACATATAATATTCTTTCAATGGGGGATAGCACTGATTTTGAAGAAATGTTTGTTCCAAAATGACCAATTCGAAGGAAATCACGGGATAGTACTGTTAACAATTTTGGTGCACAACTGATTGAATTTTGTAACATGTATGATTGTCTTATATTGAATGGGCTGAGTGAAAAAGATTTGATGACAGTTGTACATATGTTGGATACACAGGGAAAGCACTGGGGATTATTTGTTTCATCTGTTGAACTTTTTTCTTCACTTCAAATATTATCCTAAGTTGTTGAAAATTTCACAGAGTCTGATCATTTACCCGTTGTCCTAAAGATAAAGACAGCTGGAGATGGCAATGACTGTCCTGATAACAGAAAAGTAAATGAAAATACTGTGTTTGAGAAATTTATCTGGGAAAGAGGCACAGAAAATGAATTCAAGAAATTGTGGGAGAGCACACATGTTCAAAATAGATTAAGAATGGCCATAAATAACTTAGATGAGGATTTAGATAAAGCTTTAGATATATTTGTAAAATGTATAAAAGAGTCTAGCGAATGTATGCTCAAAAGGTGTCGTATTCATAGGACTAAAAGATCAGAGTGGTTTGACAGTGAATGTGAAAAAACAAAAAAAGAATGTAGAAAAAAATTAAAATGTTTTAGAGCAAGTCGAAAAGAAGTAGATAGACAAATATATGTTACAGCAAGGAAACAATACAGACATCTGTTGAAATCCAAAAGACAAACTTTTAGAAAACAAAAGACTGAAGCATTAGCAAAAGAAATTAACAATGGGTCACACTTTTGGAATGAGCTAAGAAAAATGGGTTGTACAAACAAGAAAAAAGTACTAAATAATATTAGTAGAGATGAGTGGTTTAGACATTTCAAAACTGTTTTCCAAGGTAATAATGAAGAACTTGAAAGGGATGACGGTATTGAACTTGAACCCTTTAGAGGATATAGATATATATTGAATACAAAATATTAGAAGTAGAAGTTGCTCAGGCAATAGGTAAACTTAAAAAGGGTAAAGCTAGTGGGGTAGATGAAAATTTTAGCTGAAATGTTACAGACTGGGGTAGTAATAAATTTTAATGTTTCTAACAAAATTATTTAATGTTATTTTGAACAAGGTATTTACCCAGAGGAATGGTCAAAAGCCATAATTATACCATTGCATAAAAAAGGAAACCTAAATGATGTAGATAACTACAGGGGAACATCTCTCTTAAGTATTATATCAAAATGCTATACTTCAATACTTAATACACGACTATACACTTGGGTTTGAGGGCAACAACTTAATTTCAAAAATATCAAGCAGGATTTCGAAGAAAATATTCAACAGTTGATCAAAATTTACACTATATGCAGTTATTCAGAGCCAAATAAACAAAAAAGGAAGAAAACTCTATGTTGCTTTTGTAGATTCAGAAAAGCTTTTGATTCTGTTCAGCATAACAAACTCATGCAGTGCAAATTTAAGATCAAGGAGTACAGGGTAAATTCTTTGCTGCACTACAAGCTATGTACAGGTCATTAAAATCATGCGTTCGAGCAAATTTTGAATTAACCGAAATGTTGATTGTCCCATTGGGGTTAAGGCAAGGCTGTGTTCTAGCCCGACACTGTTTTCATTATTTGTAAACCAGTTAGCAGATCAAATTAACGAAAGGGGTAAACATGGGGTACAGTTATTTCCAGATATTATGGAATTATTCATCTTGTTATTTGCAGATGATGTGGGATTGATATCAACAACACCGAGTGGTCTTCAGAATCATTAAATGTTGTAAAAACTTGCTGTAATAAGATAAAAGTTAGATGTAAACATAGATAAAACAAAAGTTATGGTATTTAGAAAAGGGGCTTTTTGGTAAACATGAGAAATGGTTCTATTGTGGTAAGTGCTTAGAGGGAGTAAACAATTATTGCTATTTAGGTTTAATTCACAACTAATATCATGCGAAAAACGGTACACAGCATCTAGTAACAAAAAGGAAAAAAGGCAGTAGTTCAGCTTAATAGAGTTTTTCGGAAATATAAAGAGAGACAGTAAATACTTTTTTTTAACATTTTTGATAAAAAATACAGCCAATATTGCTATATGCTGCTGAAGTATGGAATAAACCAGTTAGAACACATAGAAAAAGTCCACATGATGGCATGCAAAGGTTTTTAGTGTACCAACCAAAACTCCAACAAAATGATATATGGAGACTTGTAAGATATCCTCTATTATTAAATTCGTAACTGCCTGTATAAATATTGGTTTAAATTACTACAAATGAATAATGAACGGTTACCATATAAGGGCTATCAAATGCTGTGCAGCTAGACAATTCCGGAAAACATGCTGGGTTTCGAAATAAGAAATCTTAATGCTTAACTGATTAACATTGTTTGGTTGCAACAGGGTTTGGGATGTGAAAAAGTTCTAAGCATATTAAACAGAGGCTCATCGATATGTTTATTCAAAATGGTCGAACTATAAGAGATCGAGATAGATAATCAACCATATAGTCATTTAAGACTATATTCTTAAAGAAAGTTATGTCTAGATATGGAAAATTAATGTTTTCGTGTTGCCATCACGCAGTTGAGGTTTAATGACTCCACTTAATAACAATGTTACATCGCTATAGCGATTCTATTCATGATAAATTCTGTCGATTTGTAAAAATCAGATCGAAAACGAAAAACATTTTTGTGTTATTTGTGCTACGTTAAGATTTAAGGTCAAATTTCTAAAAGAGTCCAAAGAACTTCCTTTGCACATGTTACTATAGAGCACTGATCCTATCCACAGATAACAATTTATCTAGAATATGTGTTTCATGCAAGCATAGGCGAAGAAAATACTTTAAGTCTACAGGTAACCATCCATTGTACGTCTTTAAACCACTTACATTTTCACCTTTGTTTATATCACGTTATACAAGAATTCGACTAACATGGTCAAGATTTCTGTATTCCCTTTATATAATGTCTATAAATCATTATCAGTAATATGTGAATAAGTAACTGTGATTTGAAACTATCCATTATAATTTGTATAAGTATAAGGATGTAAATTTTCAGTAACCAATGATGTAAATAGATAGATGCACTATCTAATAAATATTTTCCTATTTTTTCTATATTGTTTTGGCTAAGCCATATTGTGCAAAAAATATGTTCAAGAAAAGATTTCTCTCTCACTCACTTGTTAAAACTGCTAGCAATTGATAAACATTTCATGAGTTTCTAGCATCTTCTCCTCTTTGTACATTGTTAAATTAAATAATCAAATTTGATTTCTGTAATCAATAGATTGATTTTGACATCATTCTTATATTTGGTATGGTTGATTAAGGTTTGTAGATGTAATGTTCTTCTTAATCAATCATAATATTAAATTGTTTTCGATGCTTGCCTATATAATGATACTGTTCCATCCTTATCCCAAAAATGTATTGTCCAAGGCCAATGTACATTTCATTTCAGAGTTCAGAGTTCAGAGTTTTAACTACTTAATATAATAATTATAATTTTTATATATTATATATTCTCTCTATCTATCTCTGTCTGTCTGTTTCCGTCTCTGTCTCTCTGTCTCACTTTGTCTTCCTCTCGTAGCAGTCTCCTTCATAATTGTAGTCCTTCCTCCTAATTATCACCACCACCACTACCACCCACAACCACCACCACCACCACCACCAACCACCACCACCACCATCACCACATCTCCCAAAAACAAACCACCAGCATCAATTCAATCCACCCTCCAACCCCCCACCCTCCACCCCCTCCCCCTTACTCACCTGATTAACATGGCAGATGTGGGATATCAGTTCCTGGGACTGTCCAAGAGTTGACCCCTGGGTCAGCAGGGTGGTACCTTCGGGCAGGGCGGGCAGGGCCACGGTGGGGTGGGTGCGGGAGACGAACACCTTGACCCCTTGCTCCTGCAGTTCCTGGATAGCTTGGTTCAGCCTGGGGAAGTCCAGCTGTATATAGGGCAGCAAGGAAGGAAGGAGAGAGAGAAAACCGGGGGTTTTAACAGTGGATTATACACGAACATGATTGCAACGTAAAGACAAGGTTAGAGTTCTCAACCGCTTGATTGAAAATGATGGTTGTGCGGACAGCGCTGTCTTGTTGCTAGGCTGATGTATTTATTTATTTATTTATTTACATGATCATAAGATGCCAAGTTAAAGGAGTCAATATTTATCGTTTCCAGCATGCCGTTAAGTTATTTGCTTGTTATCGCTCCCAGTTTGTGTATATGTGTGTAATATGCTTGTTTTCTGAATACACATATTTTAAAATATAAAAACCAAAGTGGATACAAGGTCATGTACTTGTGTTTATGTCAGACAAGAGAGCGGTGGTGGTTGTGGTGGTGGTGGTGTGTGTGGTGTGTGAAGAAGAGACAGAGACACCGGGAAGGGAGGGAGGGGGAAGAGGTGTTTGGCAAGTAGGTCAAGTCAAAATTATGTTTATTTGCGGATAAAGAGAAGAGAGAGAGAGAGAGAGAGAGAGAGAGAGAGAGAGAGAGAGAGAGAGAGGAGAGAGAGAGAGAGAGAAAGAGAGAGAGAGAGAGAAGAGAAGAGACAGGGAGAGACAGAGAGAGAGAGAAAAGAGAGATTGTTGGGGTGTGGTGTGTGTGTGTGTGGTGTGGCGCGCGTGGCTGTGTTGTTTGAACACATGAGAGCCGACACATACACAATTTACTCTTTAGCTTATTCTTAGTTAACTTTATCTAGTTGGCTGGGATGTTTAAAAATCATTTTCTTATCGCAGTTATCATTGTCATACTCATACGACTTATGTTTGATCGCTTATTCCTTTTGCTATATTTTGCTCATATTTAATAATCTGCATTTTCTTCTTTTTTTGGTTTTTACCAGTTTACTTTCTGTCAACATTTTTAACCTACATTTCTACTCCACACAGGGAAGGGTGTATATCTATCTATCTATCTATTTATCTACCTATCTATCTATCTATCTATATATATATATATATATATATATATATATATATATCTATTATCTCTCTATCTATCTATATATAATATATATACACATACATACATACATACATACACACATCCATCCATAACATCCATCCATCCATACATACATACATCACACACATACATACACACACACACACACACACACACACACACACACACACAAACACACACCACACACACACACACACACACACACAACACACACACCCACACACATACCCACCCACACCCACACACCCCCCACCCACAATCCACATACACACACACACACACAAACACCCACCCCCCACCCCCACCCCCCCCCCCCCACCCACCCACTCCCCCCCCACACACACATACATACACACACACACCATCAAGCTCTCACCTTCGTCTCTCCCACGAACAGGACAGCCACCTTGCTGGCGTTGTGGCGGCCCCCGTTGGCTGTGCTAAAGGCCCTGGTGGCGGTGGTCAGCACCAGGGAGGGCAGGTCGTTGCGGTCGTACAGGGCCAGGCGCTCCCGGATGTCGCTGGTGTTGGAGTAGCGGTCAAGCGCGAAGCCCGCGTCTGAGGGGCAGTCTCCGCTGACCACGCCGTACTGGTGGTGGACACAGGTTGGGAATGAAAGGGTTAATTTAGGATTGGTTGGTTTGTGCTGTGTGTGTGTGTGTTGGTGAGGGGTGGGGTGGGTGGGGTGTGGTGGGTGGTGGGTGTGTGGGTGTGTGGGGGAGGTTGGTGAGTGGTGTGTGTGCGGAGGGGGGGATGTGACTCTGTGTGTGTATAACAATAACAATAACAACAATAACAATAACAATAATTTTAATTCAGTTTTTGCAGGCCATGTGGCCCATAGAAGCAACAGTTAATCATATACTTTCATGCACGGTGAACATCCTTACTTTTGATATCTAAACATTTAGTAAGAAATAATCCAACTTTAAACATCAAACTAGGTTTAGTGTTCATACAAAGAAGCTGCACTTTCAGATTCGATGGAAATCTGTAGAAATACAGAAGAATACATTTTCTTCGCAATACAGCATATTTTTGGCATACAAGTAAAAAGTGACAAACATCTTCAATTTGTTGGCCATCACACTGAGAGCAGAATGGATCAGTAATCGGTTTGCCATAACGTGAAAATCCATTTAAAGGTAATATGTTTGACCTCAGTAAACATATAGCTCTACGGTATTCTAAAGATTCTACTCAACATACATAATTTGCTCTACAAATAATCGGGTGATAATCTAAGTAGTGAGGGTATGCTGATAGAGAGTCATGCCATTTTTGTTGGTACACATCTTGTATTCGTATTTGGAATTCTTTCATGAAGGATGAAGAATTACCACAATTTTGCATTGTCCAAACATAACCAAATCCGTGGGTGCATTAAATCTTTCTAACATGTGTTACCCAATTTATTCTCCCTGCTTCATCCTGTCTACACAACATATTGTAGCATTGTCTGGGATATCTATGATCAGGCATATCCAAAAATTTTTGCCAATATTTGATTACTCTGTGTGTGTATGTGTGTGTGTGTGTCTGTGTGTCTGTGTGTTTGTGTATGTGCGGTGTGGGGGGTAGAGGGGGTGTTGGGTGTGTGAATGTGTGAATGTGTGTGTGTTTGTTAATAAGTGGTTTGTTGGTTGGTTGATTTGTTGAGTAGGTGGGTGGTTTAGGTAGGAGGTGGTGTGTTGGCTTGCTTGTTTGTTCGCTTGGTTTGTTGGCTGCTTTATTTTTTATTATTGAAAATAACTAGACAAAGTTAAAAATGACTATTTGGCAATTCACACATATATACACACACCACAACACACCACACCACACCACACCACACCCAACCATCCACATTCAACACTCCCCTCCCCATATACACACACTAATCCCCCTCACCAACTCCATCCATCAAGCCAACTTTACCCCCTCCCCAACCCCCCACCCACCAACACACACACGCACACACACACACACACACACACACACACACACACACATTCACACACACACACACAAACACATCTTCAACGCCACCACAACCACCCACCCACCCGCAAAACGATCCAAGATTCGAACTCTTCAACCCACTCACCTGAAATCCGGACTCCATTTCCTGATGGCCGATGGTATGGGAGATGACCTGAGTCACCCAGCTCGAGGTCTCCACCCCCAGGGCCCGTGGATTGAAGATGAAGTTGATGTCGCTGGGGTACAGTTCACTGCAGGCTGTATACACGGACAAGACAGACAGCATGGTTAATAGTCTGTCTGTGGATTTCAAATGGTGTAGGGAACGGGATAGCTTAGTGGTCTGAGCACTGGCTTTCCCCATAGCTAAGGTTCAGCAGCTTTCAGCGTGGTTGCCACCATGTGGATGGGTGACCAGTTTGCGCGCTTTGGCTTCATGTACAGTTTCCCCCACTTCACGTCACTGTCACCGATCCCTCCGATTCCGAATCCTATGGGGCGCCTTCGAAGGTTCCCCCAGTTCACCCAGCTGTAAATGAGTACCTGCCCTCTTTAGGGTCAGGGAAGGTAAAGCAGCGAGGGAGATGAGATTGGCGCAGCCCCCAATATGTTGGCCCTAGAGAAGTGAGGCCTTTGATGCCTTGTTGCCCAACGACCGCGTAGGTTATAAGGGCACACTTTTTTAAAAATTTAAATTTTACCTTTCAAAGGGTGTACAAGTTCAAATGCTTTGAAGAAATTCTAATATATATATATATATATATATATATATATATATATGTATATAAATATGCAGAAAAGAATTTCTTTCTATTTTGTAAATGAGTGGCGCTGCAATTGCGGCGACGTACTCTCCTCGCAGAGGGAGAGAGAGAGAGAGAGAGAGAGAGAGAGAGAGAGAGAGAGAGAGAGAGAGAGAGAGAGAGAGAGAGAGAGAGAGAGAGAGAGAGAGAGAGAGAGAGAGAGAGAGAGAGAGAGAGCGCGAGCCAGAATTTCACACATAGAAGTTTGCTGCGAAAGTAGTTTCCAAAAAGATGCCACGTAATGCAAATTAATGCAATACGAAACAATGCACAACAGTACGGTACAGTACAATACAATACAACACAACAACATAGGAAGCGTAACAATGCGATGCAACCAAAGAGACAAAAACAACAACAGCAACACACAGCAGACAGCACATTGATTGTACACATGGAGAACTGAACAGACACAACTTACGTGGGTCAGCAGGTGCAGGTGTGGTGGTGGTGGTGGTGGTGGTGGTAGGCTTGGGCTTCACTGAAACACACAAAACAAACTATTTTAGAAAATTTGCAGGTTTTCAGTTTTTTGTATCTGTACTTTAGCAATTCTATAACAAGAAAAAAGGAAAAAATACTTGAGATTTTTCTTGGATCAAAAACGGACAGTTCAGATTTTGTTAGGGTTTTTTCCCCCTCTTTACTGAAACTAAGTAAGAACAGATTATAAAGGAACATAACATTATTTTCAGGACAAAAAGGAGACCAAAAAAAAGAAAGAAACCCGAATAAAATTAACTCTTCTTCATCACACACTCAACCAGAAACTACGGTATATCATAATAAGCGAAATATAAAAACCCCATTTCGCTGCCGTTAAGCCCCTGACAAGTCAAGCCCAGCGCATCCAGACACTAAACAACGAAAAAAGAACAACACAGAACTGACTGTCCTCCACTAATACTCACAGACGCAGTTTTTCCTGGCCAGCGTTTTCTTGAGGTCGTCATCCAGCCTGTTGTAGCTCTTGGCGCGGGTGATACGGGTGGGGTCGCCACCCACGATGTTGAGCAGCTCTGTCTGGGATACCCGGGGTCCTACCCCGACAGCGAAGAGGGTGATGTTGGCCTGCAGGGTGCGCTGAGCCTGCAGCTTGGTCCACCAGCGTCTGTGTAGAGACAAGGCAGGACATGACAGGGCATGACAGGACATGACAGGAGGGTTTGGGTAAGATGATAATTATGACGTGTTCAGGCTACGTTGCGTCATAGCCAAAGTTATGTGTGTCACGTTACCGGGGCTAGTGTCATATTGTGGTGGTGGTGGTTGGTAAAGGTGAAGATGGTGGTGATAACGATAACAATAGGTATATGAACAAAACTACGACCTATTTATGATGAAGAGGAGGAAAAAAGAAGAAGAAGAAGAAGAAGAAGAAGATTAATTTGAAGAAGAAAAAGAGTCTTTAAATTCATTTTATTTTATTTTGTTTTATTCTTTTATAACGAGGATAATGGAATAAGCACTTATGTGCTTTTTTTTACATCCAGTCCCCGTGTGTATGCGGTTTTGTAAATTGTCATTTGAAGAAGAAGAAGAAGAATTGCGAAGAATTACGAAGAATTGCGAAGAAGAAGAATTGCAAAGAAGAAGGAAGAAGAGGAGGAGTAGGAGAAGAAGAAAAAGAAGGAGACGACGACGAAGAAGATGATGGTGATGGTAATGATGATGGTTATCATTACTATTGTTATTTTCTTTATCATTTTTGTTTTCTTTTATCATGCTTATCTCATTCTTATCACTATTAAACACACGTGGTAAAATATATAAAAACATTTAGAGCTTTGCGTTTTTCATTCATAGCTACTCTCTGAATGTACAGACCCCCCCCCCTCCCCCCCCCCACACACACACACTCCCCGTCAACACATGCACACGCCTTAACAACAGACCACAAACAACCACAACAACAAAACAGTAACAAGAACAATCCCAATAACAACAAGAACGCCCCCTCCCCCCCCCTCACTCCCCGTCCACACACGCACACACCTTAACAACAGACCACAGACAACCACAACAACAAAACAGTAACAACAACAAGAGCAATCACAATAACAACAAGAACACCCCCCCCAAAAAAAAACAAACCCAACAGCAACACCAACAACCCATCAACAAAACAACAACATCACACAACCCCTCTACACCAACACTACTAACCGACCTTTGCGAATTGCCGTCCGTCAGCACAATGACAAAACGCGGGGCCCAGGGGCGTGTGGCCCTCATCTGCACGTCACGCATGTAGGCGATGGCGTCACCGGTGTCCGTGCGCGTGCCGTGCTGAAAAGCCATGGTGGCCACGTGGTCCACCACATCCGTCTTGTTGGAGTAGGTCGTGAGGTTGAAACCGTCTTCAACATACACGCCTTTGCCGAAAGTGATCGCAGCGACGCGTACCTGTAGTCACAAAAATAAAAATATAGAATATGTGACAAAACGCAAAAGTGGTACGGGCACGTCACACGAACATCTGGACTGGCCAAGTTTTGTCCTACCACAGGGAACAAACAGTGCAAGGAGGGAGAGGAAGAAGAGGTGGATAAAGAACACGATTGGAAGACAACATCAGAGAGTGGAGGACTGGCCAAGACTGTCCTATCACAGGGAACAAACAGTGCAAGGAGGGAGAGGAAGAAGAGGTGGATAAAGAACACGATGGGAAGACAACATCAGAGAGTGGAGGACTGGCCAAGAC
>CM054157.1:29822076-29824576 GCA_028751875.1 Rapana venosa | reverse complement strand
CTTGCCTATAGTAGCTCATCCGATGTGAGGTTTGAAAGACAGGCTGGAAGATGGTCACATTTATACCTAACTCTGCCGCACCCTCAGCCCACGCCGCATTCCAAGTCAGAATTCCATTGTTGATCTCTTCAGCTTTGATCTCCCGATAAACTGCTAAAATCGGCTCTAACTGTTCCAAGTTTGGGACTAATAAGTGGGCCATTTCCGTCTTCAATACAAAGGACCCAGTCTTTTCCTAAAAATGGACCTTGATCTTGTCTCTCCTTCGGCTCCGATCGGTGACGGTCGTAGAAACTGATCACATTTCCTTGACGTCCGTAACTAATCGGGAAACTTCGTAAAACGAAGGAAAGCCTACGCTTTGCTCTTAGTATGAAGACATGGTCGTGGACGCTGATCCCAGTTTCTGACGTTCGTAAGAAGTCGGGAAACTTCGTAAAACGAACGAACGCCTTCCGTTTACCGTATAAGGAATTGTATGTGTGTGTCCTCTTGCCCAAGTGCGCTACTGACCGAGAGAAAGAATGTGAATGAATGAATGAAAGGATTTACTACATTGACGTAAGAAGCAGTGAATGAATGGTGTGGCCGGGGCTTATCACGTTTTGATTATTTCCTAGTTATTCTGATCAGTAATGCTAAAGGTTAAATCGTTTCCCTGGCCGCGACAACAGCACAGTTTAAGTGGGGAGAGAGTAGATTGTGGATGGTAAAGGATAGGGTAAGCACTTTTCTTTCTTTGTTAGTTTGGTTCTTCTAATTTTGATCAAGCTCTAGGAAATGTCTCCAAGTACATAGAGAGACAAAGAGAGGGAGAGAGAGAGAGAGAGAGAGAGAGAGAGAGAGAGAGAGAGAGAGAGAGAGGGAGAGAAAGAGAGGGAGAGATAGATAGATAGATAGATAGATAGATAGAGCGAGAGATACAGAGAGAGAGGGAGGAAGAGAGAGAGGGAGAGAAAGATAGAGCAAGAGATACCGAGAGAGAGAGAACAAATGAACAAATTTTATTCATAGAGGGTTATAGAATAAGCATAACAATAACTTTTTTACATCCAGCCCTCTGAAAAAAAAATCGAAAGAGAGAGAGAGAGAGAGAGAGAGAGAGAGAGAGAGAGAGAGAGAGAGAGAGAGAGAGAGAGAGAGAGAGATAGATAGAGCAAGAGATACCGAGAGAGAGAGAGAGAGAGAGAGAGAAGAGAGAGAGAGAGAGATAGAGAGAGAGAGAGAGAGAGAGAGAGAGAGAGAGTAGATAGATAGAGCGAGGAGAGAGAGAGAGAGAGAGAGAGAGAGAGAGAGAGAGAGAGATAACGAGAGAAAGAGAGAAAGAGAGATGTGAGGGGGGTGGGGGGAGTAAAAAGGCAGATTTTGTTCAGCACTAGAATCAGCAAGTCCTAACAGTAAAGGTAGTCAACAAGAACTCTTGGAAATGATGTGGCATTAGCTTTGACTCATATTTTTTTTCCTATCGCACTTACTAAGGTTTTTCTTCTTCGTGGTCATGGGAATGCTTAGACAACAACTATCGTTGTCTGTCATATCAGGTCAACTGCACTGCGCTGCCGATAAACGCCTGACAAGTCAGGCCACAGAGTGTCCGACTTTGGCGTGGGAGAGAGTTATGTTTTAAGTCTTTCTGGTTTAAAAAAAAAGCCACCAAAATGGAACAAGAGAGCAGAAACTAAACAAGAAGGAGCAGAAACTAAACGAGAAGGAGCAGAAACTAAACGAGGAGGAGCAGAAACTAAACGAGAAGGAGCAGAAACTAAACGAGGAGGAGCAGAAACTAAACAAGAAGGAGCAGAAACTAAACAAGAAGGAGCAGAAACTAAACAAGAAGGAGGTCACAGAATGAATAAGAACAAGGCAGAAACAGGGAGAGGGATAGAAAAAAAAGGGAATTCCTGGCACAGAATTTCCAGAAGGTGGGGATGCCACTTAAACTGACAGCTCTCCCTCCCAACCCCGCCCCTCCCCCCCACCGGGCATCCTCACTGGGATTAATGCTTTTAATTCAGTTGGTTAAGGAGCTTAAATGTAAAGGTGTCCCAAAGTATAAAGTTGTAGGGGAGCGAGCTGTCAGAGACCTCACTTCTTTAGAGGCCAGTATATTGAGGGCAACGCCCGTCTCTTCTCCCTGGCTGCTTTACCTTCCCTGACCCTATAGAGGGCAGGTACCCATTTACAGCTGGGTGAACTGGGGGAACTGTACTGAACCCAAGGCGCCCAGACAGTCACCCATTCAAGTGGTAACAACACTCCACGCTGCTTAACTTGGTTGGGGGAAAGCGAGTGCTCCAGCCACTGAGCTATCAAGTCCCCTAAGGAACTTAGTAGGTAAAAAAATGTTTATTATTCCGGTCTGCTTGGTTGCTTGGTGTGCTTTAAATTGTACTGTACTGTCTTCAGGGGCATGTTGCTGTGCTGTGTTGTGTTATGTTGTACTGTGTTGTGTTGTATCGTATTGTGTTAAATTGGTTCGCGTGAAGTTGTATTTGTGTTT
>CM054157.1:29814576-29819576 GCA_028751875.1 Rapana venosa | reverse complement strand
ATGAGTATGTGATTGAATGAATGCTGTGAAAATGAATAAGTGGAAGAAAACTGTAGCTGATGAGTATGGTATCGGATTGTATACCACTTTAAATCACAGCAGGTTTTTTTCTGCATGAGATTCTGGCTGCTCTTCCCGGGCAGAGCGCGTCGCCACAAGAGCAGCGCCACCCATTTTTCTTTCTTTTCCTCTCTGCATATGTATTTGGTTTCCTATAGGAATTCTAAATAATTTTGCTAAAGGTCAATTCTTTTCTTGCTGTGGATTCTTTTACGTGCACTGAATGAGCATTTCACACGGGACTTCGGTTTATTGTCTCATCCGAAAGACCAGCACCCAGACCACCCCTCATGGTCTGGTGGCTTAGTTTCGGGCGTTTGGGGATCGAACTACCAGAGACTTGAACCCAGGACTTAAAGCTTTCGAGAGAGGAGCCTTACTTCCAGACCAGCGATCCAGGGAATGAGTTCGTGTGTGTCAACCACCGTGAAAAGCAATGCAAGCGAGAAGCGGAAGAAAGAGAAGGGAAAAACCCAGAGAGACAGAAAGACAAACAGACAGACAAGCTCACAAACAAGCAGGCTGACAGACACTCCGCAAAATAATCAAAACTCCAGAGGCAATACTTATTTGCCGCTCTACATATTTGACGTTTAATTTCATTTCCAAGCAATCGACAGAACGGCCACAAACTCATAATTATAATCTGATAATCATTATCTTTCTGAACACCAACAGCGTTCTGTTATTGTTGCTGTGCTCTTGTGTGTGTGTGTGTGTGTGTGTGTGTGTGTGTGTGTGTGTGTGTGTGTGTGTGTGTGTGCGTGTGTGTGTGCGAGAGAGAGAGAGAGAGAGGAGAGAGAGAGAGAGAGAGAGAGAGAGAGAGAGAGAGAGAGAGAGAGAGAGAGAGAGAGAGAGAGAGAGAGAGAGAGAGCGAGCTGTTATGAGAGGAAGCAGCCAAACAGTATTATTTTTGGATTTATGATAAAATCCACAATATCCCTTATAACAACACCAAGTGCTCATTCTCTCCTTGCTACAAATAAACCCCATAACATTCTGTCTTCTTTTTCTTTTTCATTTTATTTTTGCTGTTGACTAATATCTCAACTGTCTTTTCTACAAAGGGCTAAACATTCTAAACCCCTACCTCCCCTCTCCTCCAAATAAAAAACAACAACAACAACTCAACCCCAAACAATTTGAATGTTTTTTTGCAGCATTAGTTGGGTTTTCTTTATTGTGAAGTTGTTGCTATTGGTGACTATTTTTCTATAAAAAAAACAACCCAACAACACATAAGTTAATGTCTCTCCTGGAAATGACGGAAAGCTTGAGCTAGATCATCAGAGGAAAAGTGTTCGCAGAGAAAAAAACCCAGTGGGGATGAGGGGGCCACGAACAACCCTTCCCCTTTCCATCCCCCCAAAAAAACCCCAAATATACCCACACACAACACAAAAAACCAAAATGAAACAAACACCCCCAACATCCCTACCCCCCCCCAAAAAAAAAAAAAAAATAAATAAATAAATAAAGCCGCGATCTGAATCTCACCTTAAACTCTTATCTTTCTTTCCTCCTCCTCCTTCTCCTCCTCTCTCCTTCCTTCACCACCATCCCCTCCCCCCTCCCACCCCCACCCTACTGACCCTTTCCCTGCCGCCCCTTCCCCCCTCCCCTCCACATCCTCCCCACCTCCCCCCTGCCTCTCTCCTAGTTTTGTTAGTGTTTGTTCTGCTGGTTGTTGCTACTTGGCATCCTTGTTGCTGTTGCTCGTTTGTTGTTCCTTCTTGTTTTGTTGTTGTTCTTCTTCTTCGTATTGTCCTCTTAGGAGACGACAGAGGCGGAATCATAGGTGATGGCCAGGTAGTCTTTGAAGCATCTGGCGTCGCGCATACGGTCGGAAATGTTGCCGAAACCGGTGATGTTGCCGCACAGATCGATGGCCTCTCCCACAGCTATGCACTGGTCCACTTGCTGCTTCTCAAAGCCTACGCCCGTGCAGCCCCATTTCATACAAGCCTGTTGGGAAAAAACCACGAGATGATGATGATGATGATACTACTACTACTACTACTACTACTACTACTACTACTACTACTACTACTACTACTACTACTACTGCTGCTGCTGCTAGTGCTAGTGCTACTGCTGCTACTACTACTACTACTACTACTACTACTACTACTACTACTATTACTACTACTACTACTACTACTACTACTACTACTGGTGCTACTACTGGTGCTACTACTAGTGCTACTACTAGTGCTACTACTACTACTACTACTACTACTACTACTACTACTACTACTACTACTTCTACTAGTAACAAATGGAGTTTATATAGCGCTATATCTTTTTAAAAAACAAGTCAAAGCGCTTGCATTCATCATACTCTTACGCATGCATTACGTTTTAATTAATAGATTTTACAAATTCAAATGTATGCACACACGCACGCACGCACACACACACGCACTCGCGCGCGCGCGCGCGCGCACACACACACACACACACACACACACACACACACACACACACATTAACACATACACACACACACAGAGGTTGTACACTTTGTTAGGGTGGTGGGGGTTTGACTGTTGAGGGCGAGGGCAGCATTGAGTTTAAACAAGAGGAGAAAATCTTAGGTTTGACATAAATGTGTCTTGAAGCTGGATTTAAAAATGTTATAAGTAGGCTTTGGGCGAAGGGAGAGAGGGAGGTCATTCCAGATCGATGGACCAGAAACAGAGAGAGAGCGACGCTAACAGTGGTTTGGCTGAATGTAGGTATTCGTAAGTACAAGGTATCTGCAGCAGAGCGGAGAGAACGAGAAAGAGTGTACTGGTGAAGACATTCACTGAGGTAGGAGGGTGCTGTTTTGTGGAGACACTTGTAACAGAGGATACTGATCTTATAGTGAACTCGCTGTGACCCGAGAACAACAACCCCCATCCGCCAGGAATCAATTATTTTTAAAGTCACTAGGTAGACGAGTGTGAGTGTGTGTGTGTGTGTGTGTGTGTGTGTGTGTGTGTGTGTGTGTGTGTGTGTGTGTGTGTGTGTGTGGTGTTGTTGTCGTTGTCTTCGATTTTACGTCTGTTCACTCTCAGTGATATTAGACCAAAAAAAAAACATACGAGGGATGTGTGAGAATTGAGGTGGTGGTGGAATTCCAACTGAAAAATGTTGGGGAACGGGGGGAGGGGGGGGGGGAGGAATTAGACTAATCATGAAAAGAAACTGTGCAAAGCAAAATTTATAGTTAAAAAAGGAAAACAAAACAAATCAAAATTTTTAAAAGTCATTAAAGGTTAATGAAACTGTAACAAATGTCCTATAGGACTATGCCAGAGACCTTTTGCAATATCAAATGCCAAATTCAAATTATTGAATATGCTTCTAAGAGAGTTTTCAGAAACTTGCGGTAAACAAGCTTTCGTATTTTGACTTATACATATAAATATATATAAACATAAATATAAATATATATATATATATAATATATATATATATATATATATATATATATATATATATATATATATATATATATATATATATATATATATATATATATGAGAGACAGAGAAATTTTCAGGCACATGTGTGTGTGCTTGCATTCATGCATGCGTTCGTGTGCGGACTCCTTACGTTGAAAGCTTGCATAGGTGTACACTGGAACTTGGTGACACATTCCGTGTGTCGGCTTCTCAGCAAAATATCCATACAGTTCTTGAGGGCCAGCTTCCTCCGCTCGAAGTCGGGGCAGAGGTTCTGCATGATGTCTGCTGCCTCGATACACTCGGGGTCCCTGCGAAAGAACACACATCAGTTTACTGTACAGTCCATAGCAAAGAAAAGAATGGAGGAAGAAAGGACGGCCAAAAAGGGGTAAAAAAGGAGGAAGGAAAGAAGGAGGGAAGGAATGAAGGATGGAAGGAAGGAAGGAGGGAAAGAAGGACGGCAGAAAGGATGTAATGAATGAATGAATGAATGAAGGAAGGAAGGAAGGAAGGAAGGAAGGAAGGGAGGAAGGGTGGACGAAATAAAGGAAGGACGAAAGAAAGAAAGGATGGAAGGAGAGAAGGACGGCAAAAAGGATGGAAAGAAGGAAGGAAGGAAGGAAGGAAGGACGGAAGGAAGGAAGGAAAAGAGGATATATACCTGGATGACTGACGATCACAACGCAGCGTTGGTTTAATTGGCCTTAAAGGAATAACACGGTTAAATACTTTGTCATTTAATGTTGTTGCTATTTTTTTTCTTTACTAGATTGCCTGTGTTCGATATATGAAGGGATTAAAACGGTGTTGATGTTGAACGTAAGGTGAATGTTATTAAAAAGCAAAGGTGTCCCATAACCTATGTGGTCGTAGGTGAGCGAGGCGTCAGAGACCTCACTTCTCCAGGGGCCAGCATATTGAGGGCGGCACCCATCTCCTCTCCCTCGCTGCTTTGCCTTCCCTGACCCTAAAGAGGGCAGGTACCTCATTTACAGCTGGGTGAACTGGGGGAACTGTACTGAAGCCAAGGCGCACAAACGGTCACCTATCAACTGGTAACCACGCTCGACGCTGCTTAACTTGGCTGGGGGAAGGCGAGTGCTCCGACTACTGAGCTATCCTGTCCCCATCTGCTCTAAATGTTCTTAGAGTTGCTGAAATGGAATAAGGTGACAGCCCTGATATGGCCGTCGTGGTTGGCTGGGCTACAAACACTATGAAACGAAATGAAATTGCCCTCTTTACGGATGTTTGCCATTGATGTTGCTGTTGTCGTCGTCGTTGTTGTTGTTGTCGTCGTTGTTGTTTTCGTCGTCGTCGTTGTTGTTGTCGTTGTTGTTGTTGCTGCTGTTGTCGTCGTTGTTGTTGTTGTTGGACGTTCTCAAGCTTGACAGTGTGGACGTCACTCGGAATAAGGAATGATGCACTCTGGCCTCATCACTCACTAAAAAACACTTGGACAAACAATCGTCAGAGCGAAAGTAC
>CM054157.1:29802076-29807076 GCA_028751875.1 Rapana venosa | reverse complement strand
TAATATTATTATTATTACTACTACTACTACTACTACTACTACTACTACTACTATCATCATCAATCATCATCATCATCATCATCATCATCATTCGTCATCATCATCATCATCATCATATCACCACCACCATCATCATTATTTTTTAAATTATTATCATCATCATCATTATTATTATCATTATCATCACTCATCATCACTCATCATCCACACATCATCATCATCAACCACCACCCCACACCACCACCCACCACCCCACCACACCACACACCACACCACCACCACCACCACCACCACCACCACCACCACCACCACCACCATCCTCATCCTCATTACTACTACTACTACTACTACTACTACTACTACTACTACTACTACTACTACTACTACTACTACTGCTATCACCTTGACCAGGATCTTGTTGGTGGTGCGGCCGTCCCATCCTTTGCCCAGCTCCGTGTCGTTGACGCCCAGCCAGAAGGTGTTGAGGTAGTAGTTGGTGCCTAGCCACAGCTGCCCGGGGCTGAAGGTCAGCAGATACTTGCCGCACCGCTGCCGCTTCAGGGCGTAGTACTTGCAAGGGAAGGCCACCGAGTTGGTCCGCGAGTTGATCTGCTCGATGTTCCCTCTGGGCTTGCCCGTGCAGGAGAACTTGGGCTTCTGAGCCAGCGCTGAGAGAAGAGAAGAGAGTAGAGAAGAGAAGGAGAAGAGGAGAGGAGAGAGGAGAGGAGAGGTGAGGAGGGAGAGGAGGGGAGAGGAGAGGAGTGGAGAGGAGAGGGGAGAGGAGAGGAGAGGGGAGAGGAGAGGAAAGGAGAAGAGAGGAGAGGAGAGGGGAGAAGAGAGGAGAGGAAGAGAGAAGGGGAGAGGAGGGGAGGAGAGGAGAGAAGAGGAGAGGAGAGGAGAGAGGAGAGGAGAGGAGAGGAGAGAAGAGGAGAAAATAGAAAAGGAGAAAATAGAAAAGGAGGAGTAGAGAAGACAAGAGAAAAGAAGAGAAGAGAAGAGGAGAGAAGGGAAGAGAAGAGAAGAGAGGAGACGAGAGGAGAGGAGAGAAATGGAAGAGAAGGGAGGGAAAGAGGAGAGAAGGGAAGAGGAGAAGAGAAGAGAAGAGAAGAGAGAGAGAGGGAGGGAGAAGAAAAGAGAGAGAGAGAAGAGAAGAGAAGGAAGGGAAGAGAAGAGAGAGAGAGGAGACGAGAGGAGAGGAGAGAAAGGAAGAGAAGAGGAGAGAAGAGGAGAGAAGGGAAGAGAAGAGAAGAGAAGGAGAAGAGAAAGAGGAAGGAGAGAAGGGAAGAGAAGAGAAGAGAAGAGAGAGAAGAGGAGAGAAGAGGAAGAGAAGAGAAGAGAGAGAAGAGAAGAGGAGAGAAGAGGAGAGAAGGGAAGAGAAGGAAGAGAAGAGAAGAGAAGAGGAGAGGAGAGAAGGGAAGAGAAGAGAAGAGAAGAGAAGAGAAGAGGAGGAGAGAAGAGAAGAGAAGAGAAGGAGAGAAGAGAAGAGTAGAGAAGAGGAGAGAGAGAAGAGAAGAGGAAGAAGAGAAGAGAAGAGTAGAGAAGAGAAAGCAGAGTAGAGAAGTGAAGAGGGAGAGAGAGAAGAGAGAGAGAAGAAGGGAAGTGAAGAGAAGAGAAGGAGAAAAGAAGAGGAGAAGAAAAAGAAGAGAAGAGAAGAGAAGAGGGAGAGAAGAGAAGAGAAGAGAAGAGATGGGAAGGAAGAGAAGAGAGGAGAAGAGAAGGGAAGAGAAGAGAAGAGAAGAGAAGAGAAAGAAGAGTAGAGAAGAGAAGAGCAGAAGAGAGAAGAGAAAGAGAGAGAAGGAAGGGAAGAGAGAGAGGAGAAGAGAAGGAAGAGAAGAGAAGAAAAGAGGATGAGAAGAGAAGAGAGTACAGAAGAGGAGAGGAGAGAAGAGAAAAAGAAAGGGAAGAAGAGAAGAGAAGAGAAGAGGAGAGAGGAGAGAAAGGAAGAGAAGAGGAGAGAAGAGAAGAGAAGGGAAGAGAAGAGAAGAAAAGAGGACAGAAGAGAAGAGAAGAGTACAGAAGAGGAGAGGAGAGAAGAGAAGAGATGGGAAGAGAAGAAAAGAGGGGAGAAGAGGGGAGAGGAGAGAAGGAAGAGAAGAGAGAGAAGAGAAGAGAAGAGGAGGAAGGGAGAGAAGGAAGGAAGAGGGGAAGGGCAAAAGCAAAATAGGACAAGAGAAGAGAAGAGAAGAGAATAGAGAGGAAGAGGAGAGAAGGGAAGAGAAGAGAAGAGAAGAGAAGAGAAGAGAGAGAAGAGGAGGAGAAGAGAATGAGAGGAGAAGGAAAGGAAGTAAAGAGAAGAGAAGAGAAAAGAAGTGGAGAGAAGAAAGTAAATTAAGAGACGAGAATAGCAGAGGAGAGAAGTGAAGAGAGATGAGAAGAGAAGAGAGGAAAAGGGAAGGGAAGTGAAGAGAAGAGAAGAGAAAAGAAGAGAAGGAAGGAAGAAAAAAGAAGAGAAGAGAAGAAAGAGGAGAGAAGAGAAGAAAAGAGAAGAGATAGGAAGAGAAGTAAGAGAAAGAAGAGAAAGAGACAGAGAGAGAAGAAAAAGAAGAGAAGAGAAGGGAGGGAATGAAAAGAGAAGGAAGGGAAGGAAGGTAGAGCAGAGGGAGAAGAAAAGAGAAGAGGAGAGAGAGAGAGTGATTGAGAGTGAGGAGAGAAGGAGGGTAAGAGTGAGGGGAGGTGAGGTGAATAGAGAGACAGAGAGGAGGAGTGAGGGATAGGGGGGAGGGAGGAAGGACGAGAGTAAAAGAATAGGGGAGTGAGGAGAAAGGGAGGAGAGAGAGAGAGAGAGGGGGGGGAGTGAGGGAGGAGAGGGATGAGGAGAGGAGGAGGAGAAGAGAGGAGGAGGAGAAGGGAGGGAGGGTGAGTAAGAAAGGGGAGAGAGGAGAGGAGTGAGTGAGAGTAGAGAGGAGGGAGAGAGAGGAAAAGAGAGGAGAGGATGGGGAGAGAGACGATGAGAAGAGAGAGAAAATCCACTCAATTCAAATCGAATTAAATCAAATCAATTTTTGATTTCGAGGATTAAATAAGCTCCCCATCTGATTTTTTACATCCAGTCCCAGAGCGAGAGAGAGAAAGAGAGACAGACAGACAGACAGAGACAGAGATAGAGAGAGAAAGAGACAGACAGACAGACAGACAGAGAGAGGTGAAATTAAAGTACCTTGAAACGTCATAGCTCTATCTATAGTTGTTGGATTCACAAAACTGCTTGCACGTTTTAGTTGCAACTTCTTTTTTCTTTTTCTTTTTTAACTGATAATTATTCCTTGATCGGGAAAAAATTAACATTTTCCTGACGTGCATGCTCTGTGCTAGCTATCAACATGCTACATAAGTGCAAACTCACGCGCGCCCGCGCGCGCGCGCACACACACACACACACACACACACACACGCGCGCTCATAATTTATACATACAGACACATAATGTGTGTGTGAGAGTTTGTGTGTATGCGTATGTGTGCGTTTGCGTGTATGCGCACGCACGCACCCGCGTGTAAGTCGGAGACAGACAGAGAGACGGATAGACAAACAGGGAAAGACAAGACACAGAGAGACAGACAAATACAAAGGAGAATGAGGGCTAGGGCACACAGTGTATCGTTGGTCTAGAAGTAACGCGCCTGCCTAGAAAGTATAAAGTCCGGGTTGGAAGTGTGCGGTGGTTCAATCCCCGTTTGGGCCCAAAATTTGTCTCCCCATCCATTAGACCATGACTGGTGGTCTGAGTGCTAGTCTTTCGGATGAGAACGCTAAACCGATGTCCCGTGTGTTACACATAATTATTTAGCGCGCTTAAAATAACCCACGGAAAGAAGAGAGTTGTCCCTGGCAAATTTCTGAAGAAAACTGCCACTCTGATAAGGAAAACAAATCCATTTGCAAACAGGAAAAGAAAAGAAAAAAAAATAATGAGTGGCGCTGCTCTTGTGGCGACGCTCTCTCCCCGAGGAGAGCAGCCCAAATTTCACGCAGAGAAATATGCCGTGACTTAAAGTGGTATGAAAAATCTAAAGTGAGAGAGACAGATAGACAAACAGACAGACAGATGGATAGATAGATAGACATGCAGCTAGACAAACAGACGGGCACACAAGCTGACAAACATGCTCACACAGTGAGGATAGAAGTGTGGAGGAGGTTTGGTAGCATAGAGCCCCCCCCCCCCCTCTCCCCCCACTCCAAAGAAAACAGAGAAAGCATCCATGCAGACAGACAGACAGGCAGGCAGATAGACAGGAAGAAAGACAGGCAGACAGGCAGGCAGACAGGCAGACAGACAGGCAGGCAGACAGACAGACAGGAAGACTTACCCGAAGCTAGCACACAGGTCAACACGAGAAGACAGAGGATCTTCATGGTTACGTTGGGTCACACACACACTACCTGCAAACACGCATCAGTACCATGATGATAGTGAAGATGACGGTGGTGGTGATGGTGATGATGATGATGATGATCACTACGACGACGATGATGATGATAATGACGATGATGGAGATAATGATGATGATGATGATAATGAAGATGATGGTGGTAGTGATGGTGACAATGGCGACGATGATGGTGACGATGATGATCACTACGACGATGATGAGGCTATTTATTTTAAATGATGCAACTTTTTTTTTCAACTTACAATGTAGTGTGTGGCCCCTTAATATAATATTATTCGTAAATAACTTCTTTCAATTAGTTCTTTTTACTTTTCCTTTGTTCTTTTTTTGTTTTTGTTTTACAAAACGGAGGCAAGTTAAAAGAAAGCATAACACTTCAAAAACGGTGAGATTTCAAAAATGCATACAGAGCCAGTCACAGCGTCAATGTACGTTTAGCAAAACGTTAGTAGTAACTGTATCCTGTTTGGAATTCTGTTTAGTTTGGAAATGATGAATAGAAGCTAATATTGGTATGTATTTTAGGACAAATTATGTCCTCATGGAAGGGGGTTGGGGGGTGGGGGTAGGGTCGAGATTGTGACAACGCGTTTTCATCACTTAAAT
>CM054157.1:29777076-29784576 GCA_028751875.1 Rapana venosa | reverse complement strand
GCAAATCCAACACAGACCGACAGCCTTCAAACTAAAAGGGAAGTAAAACATACCATAAATAGACAACACCTCTAGCAAATATTGTCTTGCCAATAAGAAATACATTTCAGGACAATATTCCGAAACATATTTTCTTTTTAAAAATATTAAAACTTTGTATATCTCTGTAGCAAAAATTTCCATAAATATTTCTTTTATAGACTGCAATATGTTTTAAATCAAACTTCACAAGTTTTACCCCCCCCAAGGGCTTTAGATGCATATAGATTTATGAAGCAACTTTTTTTTGCAACTTTTTTTTCTATTTTAGTGGGGATGGGGAGAGTATTTTATTGCACCCTGTCAAAATTGATTTTTTGAGGCATGGGAGGTGGGTTCGGGGAGAGCTTTAATTGTAGATCATTTTACTTGGGTTCTTCTTTTTTTTTGGGGGGGAGGAGGGTTATCATGCACATTTTTGGGGGGAAAGGGGGGAGCCACATTTAATCAGCAGAAAAGCATTCTCTTTAAAGAACAAAAATCGTTTTCTTCATTTTCCCCTTCTTCCCCCTTGTTAGAATATAAATCAGGGTTTTTTTCTAAACAAAAATCATTTTGTTACACAAAACAACTATACCATTTCAAATCGAGGGTTGCTGTGATCCACCAAAACAAAATGTCCAAAGTAAAACAAAACAGTTCAAAAGTTGGTCTTATGATTTTTTTCCCGTGACAGATCGATCATGTCAGCAACATTTTTTAAAGAATAGTTCAAATTGAACCTGACCATGTCAAACACAAAGTCTTGAAAAAAGGAAATTAGTCATATTTTTAAAAACACTTTCTTCATCTTCCAGTACCAAATAATTTCAAGTTTATTGAGCTAACTACTAACTCAAATCACAGGACAAGAGTATGTCTAAATAAAATCCAATATATTTTGTACAAGGGGGAAAAAGTCATTTCAGCACGCTGTCAAGCATAATAAATACAGGGGGTTTTCAAGTTCCAACATTCCAGCCCTATTAACAACATGTTACGATTTCAGGGCTGAGGTGCTCGGGTACACTTATTTGCATGGAACCAAAAACAATCGCTAAAAAATGATTTCTCAGCTGTCCCTGCTTCCTCTTAATTTTGCACGGTTTTGAATAATTCTTTAAGCAAACTTCCTCAGTCCCAATTTTAAATACATGCATATTTATGTGCAAATAATGTATTTTCCATATACATTTTCCACACACAAAATCACAAGCGTCAGTAATGCACCTTTCGTGCAGGTTACACATCATCACACACTACTGACTGCTGTCAAATCTAAGAAGGCATACCGATGTGCATCCGGAATATTCAACATGGATATACCAACAAGGAGTGGCATTTATTGTCAGAAAGAAAGTAGTGGGGTGCATTATCAGCTGTACACCGGCTTCCAGCAGGATTATCAGCATCCGGGTGTCGGCCAAGCCCAAGAACATCACCATCATACAAATCTATGCGCCATCATCTGACCATGCAGATGAAGAAGTAGAAGACTTTTACGAAGAACTTGAAGAGACCATTATAAAAATACCCAAGAAAAACATCATCATCATTCAAGGTGATTTTAACGCCAAAGTAGGTCCTGACTCTTACAACCAATGGGCCGGAACAGTTGGTCAGTTTGGAACTGGAGAGACCAACGACAGGGGACTACGTCTACTGGAGTTTGTCTGCACCCACAGACTTACCATTGCCAATACCCTCTATCCCCACAAGCAGTCAAGGAGGACAACCTGGCATGCGCCAAACGGCAAGATCCATAACCAAATAGATTTCATCTTAACACCACGGCGCTTCAAATCCAGCATCAACAGAGCCAGAACAAGAACCTACCCTGGAGCTGACATAGGCAGTGACCACGACCTTGTGCTGCTGGTATTCAAAATCAAGCTGAAGAAAAATAAACAGCTTGCAAACGCACGTATCAAATTTGACGTGGACAATTTGAAAGATCCAGATGTCGAGAAGATCTTCCAAGCTAAGCTTGGCAGACGTTTTGCGGCAATAACCTTCCTGGACAATGACATCAATGACCTCACCAACAACTTTAATGAGACAGTCCGAGAAACAGCAGAGGAGGTACTTGGTCGTCAGAGGAATAAACACCAGCCATGGACTACCAATGACATCTTGGACCTCTGCGATACAAGACGAGCACTGAAACGAACCAGGTCTTCCAACCCTAAAGAATACCGGGAGGCCATAAACCTTGTGAAGAAGTCAATGTTAAAGGCCAGAGAGAAGTGGATCAGTGATCAATGTGAGATGATCGAAAAAAGCATGAAAGTGGGCAACAGTAAAAAGGCATACGACACCCTGAAGAAACTCACAAAACCACTTCAAACCAAATCATCAGTCATCGAAGACAGCTCCAGAAACCTCCTCACAGAAAGCTCAGCTGCATTGAACAGGTGGTCTGAGTATTGTCAAGAACTATACAACTACCCAATCCAACCTGACAAGAGCATAATAGAATAGAAAGCAGCAACATCAAGAGCACCCTCGCCATTACCTATACTGAGGGAAGAAGTGGAAGAAGCCATCCGCAGCTTACCAGTAGGAAAGTCCCCAGGAGCAGACCACATACCAGCAGAGCTGCTCAAGCATGGTGGCGAAATAGTTATCACATATGTTACAGCTATCTGTCAGAAGATTTGGAAGACAAAACAATGGCCAACAGAATGGACACAATCACTCATCATACCTCTGCCCAAGAAGGGGAATTTACGCCAATGCCAAAAATATAGAACAATCAGCCTCATCAACCACGCCAGCAAGATCATGCCCAAAGTTATTTTGAATCGACTCAAGAAGGAGGCAGAAGAACACCTTGCAGAGGAACAAGCTGGGTTCAGGGCAGGCAGGAGCACAATCGAACAGATTTTTAACTGCCACATCCTGATGGAAAAACATCTTCAACATCAGAGAGACCTGTTCCACAACTTCATCGACTTCAAGAAGGCTTTCGACAGAGTATGGCACGAAGGCCTGTGGCAGGTCCTCAGAATGTTTGGCATTGAAGAAGGACTAGTGCAAACCATTCAAGCACTATACAACACCGCAAGCAGTGCAGTCCTTCTGAACAATCAGGTCGGAGACTACTTCAAAACCACAGTTGGGGTCCGACAAGGATGCCTGTTAACTCCATTTTGCAGAGCTCTGAACTTTGCCTTTGGAGCCACACTGACTTCTCTCTGTCCTGCAGCCAGTGACCTTTCACCCTGCATTGCAGTGGTCCATGGATCAATCAAGACGACACTGATATTCCATACGCCCTCAACGCTAGCTACTCGTGATAGTTACCCTTGCTCGCATGTTAATCGAAGGCGTATATTCAGTCCTTGTGAAATAGGATCAGGTGTTACGTCATTAGAATTATCCACATTTTTTCCCCAGGATGCTTGCAAAAAGTTCAACGGAAGGTAGACCTCCACATCATAAAAAGAGCAATAAACTTCGTAGTGGATGGAAAGAGACCAAAGGGAAGACCTAGCAAAACCTGTGCTGCCTGTATTGCAGATGAGCTTAGAGAAAGAGAAGTGAAGGAAGGTGGCAGGATGTTTAAGACGTTTGCCTGCCAACAAGTAAACCGTGAGGTTATGGGTTCGATTCCCAGCCTCGCCCTTTCTTCCCAGTTTGACCAAAAAATCCAATTGAATGTCAAAGTCCTTCAGATGAGACTATAAACCGAGGCCCTGTGTGCGAACGCATGCAGAACACCTTGCACACACGTTAAATCCTGTTCCGCTTTTCGAAAGAGTAGGCCATTGTGTGCCGATGGGAACAGATGACAAAATTTTAAAAACCGCGTACACACGCATATAAAAAAATCTAAAAAAACATC
Organism: Rapana venosa; assembly: GCA_028751875.1. Lineage (NCBI taxonomy): Eukaryota > Metazoa > Mollusca > Gastropoda > Neogastropoda > Muricidae > Rapana > Rapana venosa. The sequence goes on along the minus strand of CM054157.1, from coordinate 29,780,711 downwards.
TGAGCGCTTTGATTTGTTGCTTTACAAGATTCAGCGCTATATAAATTCCATACATTCTTCTTCTTCTTCTTCTTCTTCTTCTTTTTCTTCTTCTTCTTCTTTTTCTTCTTCTTCTTCTTCTTCTTCTTCTTCTTCTTATTGTTAAAGAAGCATAAATAAGGAGAAAGCTCAAAACAGAGAGATGGGAGAAGGCTCATCAATGTCAAACCTCACCTGGGAGAAACATGACAAAAAGGAAGAAGAAAAAGAAGATGCAAAAAAGTGGCCTCTATTTAGATAAGAGATATTGAGCTCATGTGTACAATAATATTATTTTTAGAAAAAAGTAAAGAGGTATCTTTCCACTAAAATAAACCTGCAGATATTATTGGTGACGTCATACCTACCGCAAACTCAGGATGATGAAACATGTGCCAGAGACTCAAGCGCTATACAGGCGGTGTGTCACACGGCCTGCATGTCATGTCACACGGCCTGCATGTCATGTCACACGGCCTGCATATCATGTCACACATCCTGCATGTCACACATCCTGCAGCCTGTCACACGGCCTGCATATCATGTCACACATCCTGCAGCCTGTCACACGGCCTGCATATCATGTCACACATCCTGCAGCCTGTCACACGGCCTGTCTGTCACACACCTGCCTGTCACACACCTGCCTGTCACACACCTGCATGTCACACACCTACATGTCACACGCCTGCATGTCACACACCTGCATGTCACACGCCTGCATGTCACACACCTGCATGTCACACGCCTGCATGTCACACATCCTACATGTCACACAGCCTGCATATCACACAGCCTGCATGTCACACAGCCTACATGTCACACATCCTACATTTCACACACCCTGCATGTCACACACCCTGCATGTCACACACCTGCATGTCACACACCTGCATGTCACACATCCTATATATCACACATCCTGCATGTCACACAGCCTGCATGTCACTGTCACACATCCTGCATGTCACACAGCCTGCATGTCACACAGCCTGCATGTCGCATGTCACACAGCCTGTATGTCACATAGCCTGCATGTCACTGTCACATAGCCTGCATGTCACACAGCCTGCATGTCACACACCTGCATGTCACACAGCCTGTATGTCACATAGCCTGCATGTCACATGTCACACAGCCTGTATGTCACATAGCCTGCATGTCACTGTCACATAGCCTGCATGTCACACAGCCTATATGTCACACATCCTATATGTCACACACCCTGCATGTCACATAGCCTGCATGTCACATAGCCTGCATGTCACATAGGCTGCATATCACACAGCCTGAATGTCACACATCATACATGTCACACTGCCTGCATGTCACACACCTGCATGTCACACACCTGCATGTCACACACCCTACATGTCACACATCCTACATGTCACACATCCTACATGTCACACATCCTACATGTCACACAGCCTGCCTGTCACATAGCCTGCATGTCACACACCTGCATGTCACACACCTGCATGTCACACACCCTACATGTCACACATCCTACATGTCACACATCCTGCATGTCACACATCCTACATGTCACACGGCCTACATGTCACACATCCTACATGTCACACGGCCTACATGTCACACAGCCTGCCTGTCACACACCTGCATGTCACACACCTGCATGTCACACAGCCTGCATGTCACTGTCACATAGCCTGCATGTCACATAGCCTGCATGTCACATAGCCTGCATGTCACTGTCACATAGCCTGCATGTCACATAGCCTGCATGTCACAGCCTGCATGTCACTGTCACATAGCCTGCATGTCACATAGCCTGCATGTCACACATCCTGCAGCCTATCACACACAAGGGGGAGGGAGCGAGGCACGGGAAATGCACTTTTCCACCCGGCTACGTGCCAGAACACTGGTTTTACACTGCTGGGAGCGGCAGTGTGGCTGTCTACATCTACATGGGGGACGGGATAGCCTAGTGGTTAGAACAGTGCGCTCGCAATCTGACGACCCGGGTTCGATTCCCGTTCAATGCGGATATTTTCCCCCTGGAGTTTACGCCAGTACAGACACCACTCTCTCCAAAAGTCCTTCGGATGAGGCTATAAACTGAGATCCCGTGTGCGAACGCACGCAGAACGTCTTGCGCACACGAGAAATCAAATAAATGATGGTGATTATGATGATGATTATTATTATCATTATTATTATTATTATTATTATTATTATTATTGTTATTATTAGTGTTGCGCGCTTGCTTGCTTGTGTGTGTGTGTGTGTGTGTGTGTGCGTGTGCGCGCGTGCACTCTCTGTCTCTATGTTTCTGTCTCTCTCTGTCTCTCTTTCTCTCTCTCTCTCGTCTCTCTGTCTCTGTCTGTCTGTCTGTCTGTCTGTCTGTCTCTCTCTCTCTCTCTCTCTCTCTCTCTCTCTCTCTCTTCAAAACATTAAAAATATGATTTGATATGATTTAGTTTGATATCTCTCTCTCTCTCTCTCTCTCTCTCTCTCTCTCTCTCTCTCTCTCACGTTTATGTAGGCAGTCTTATGACATGATGGTTATACAAATGGAGCTGGGTAAGAAGAATTGGGCATATCAAGTTAAAAAGTTTTTATCAGAACATGGTTTTGGAATCGTGTGGTTGTCTCAGGAAGTAGGTAGCGAGCATGGGTTTATTTCTGAATTGAAAGACAGACTTATTTGTTCATTTAAACAAAATTGGCACTCGGACATGGAAAGTAAAGATAAATACTGCTGGTTTTTTTCGTTTAAGTGTGCTTTTCAAGCTGAAAAGTATCTTCGAATAGTCACTGACAAATGGCATCGACTAATTTATGCAAGATTTCGACTAAGAACACTGGGCTTCAATGCAAACAAAAGATGGTTTCAACCTGAGACGTCCACACAGTTCCCATGCCCTATGTGTGGTCATATTCTTGATGATGAAGTGCATTTCCTGTTTCATTGTCAATCATATGTTTCCATACGTGAAAACTGTGGTGTTCTCAATCTAGAAGCTTTCCGAAGGCAAGATATTTTTTCTATCTTATCGTCCGATGATGATATTGTGATCAAATCGGTTGCAAAGTTTATTGCTGAAGCACTGAAATTAAGACAATTACAGCTAAGTTCCAATTAGCTTAACATTTGTGACTAAACTAAAGTAACATTTATATTATGTAAACTCCAGCAATTTGTGAAACACATAAAGAAACATTTATAATTACGCTGTAGTCTCCAGCAAGAATATTTTTTGAAAATTTCACATACAATGTCAATGGATGGTCTAATATAGCATTCTAGAATGTTCTTTTCATTATTTTAGTTATTGCTTATTGGTTCTTATTGTTCATCCTTGTTATTACTTTGTGTTCATTTTGAAACTGAGTTTACGTCACAACTTAAAGTCGTATCCGTTCATAAGAGCTCATTTTTGGTTTTTTGGTTTTCGTTACGATAAATGCATCATGTGATTTTTCTTGTATTTGTTTGTATTTACAAAAGAAAGTCGTGTATAACCCCCCTTGTCAATAGGCCACTTTGGGCAATGACAATAAATTGGTCAAAGCGTCAAAGCGTCAAAGCGTCTCTCTCTCTCTCTCTCTCTCTCTCTCTCTCTCCCTCTCTCTCTCTTTAAAACAAT
>CM054157.1:29761237-29776576 GCA_028751875.1 Rapana venosa | reverse complement strand
ATTTATGAAAACCAAAACCTCCTAAACAAATCACCAAGGCTAAAATATGTTGTCATATAAAAAAAAGAAAACATACCAGTCAAAGCTGTGTGAGTTACAATATAAAACGGAAAGGTTGATAAGTACGACAAAAAGCTTACACTTCAAAGAATTATGTATTCAAAGAATTATGTATGTACCTGATACATACCATTCATGTGCAGAAAAGATACCCTGGCTAATTACCCTCTATGAAATCCTCTGTTTTTTAACAGGGGAATCCTGTGTTTTTTAACAATGTAGATTTTAGGAGGTTGCAAAATACTTATGTGTAGTTCAAAACCTTTAAAGATCATTATTGCAGCAATCCCTTGCTGCCCAAACCCAACACACTCTACGTTATGGCAAGCGTTTGTCATCAAAAGATACTACATTCATGTATTATATTTTGGAAGAAAAAAATACTGTGAAATTACCATGGCAAGTATTTGTCTCCACACCATAATGCCTAAAATCTCAATCTTGAGCAGGTCATCACTATGAAAATCTTATTTCGCTAAAAGATACGGTATGAATTGTTTTTTAATTTAAACAATGGGATTTTTTGTCATTGTCCTAAGCTTTTGTCACCAAAACATAGCAGTTGTTAAGTTGGTTACTACTATATCTACATTTTATCTAAATCTTAGTGAATACAGTCATGAAGGCAAAGCGTTGACACCAAAAGGTGGGTTTGTTAAGAACCCAAAGCGTAATTAAAGGGCTACTTACTACGGCAAGCTTTAGCGGCCAAAAGATACTGTATGGACTGCAAGGCTCCATAGGTGCCCACTTCAAATAGGAAGTGCTGGTAAGGTCTAGAGGCTATATCCTCGAGCTCCTGACGATCCACCTGCTCTCCCACACCTGCACGCACACACACATGCACGCATGCACGCACGCACACACGCACGCAAACACACACGCACGCACGCAAGCACGCTCGCACGCACACACACACACACACAGACCTTGCTTTACACACACAACGAACTGCAATGAGTGAGTGAGGCGAGTGAGTGAAGTGAGTGAGTGAGTGAGTGAGTGAATGAATGAATGATTGAATGAATGAATAAATAAATGAATGAATGAATGAATAAATGATGAATGAATGAATGAGTGGCTAATTGAATGAATGAGTGAATTCATGAAGGGATGAAGACAGGAACGATGGAAGGACGGAGGGAGGAATGGCTATTATTTATAAAAATGAAAGGAATGTGCTATTGATTCAAGTCAGTTAATTCATCCATAATGAAGAGAGAGAGAGAAAATATGTGATAGGCCACACACACCACACACACACACACACACACACACACACACACACACACACACACAAGTTAAAATAAAGTTGGACTTTGACTTTGACTTTCACACACACACACACACACACACACACACACACACGCGCGCGCGCGCGCTTGAAACAATCGGCAATAGAGGAGAAAAAAAAGCCCTCACCAACAGCAAACACACGAATGCCATCCTTTTTCAACAACGCTGCTGCAGATTTGGTAAATTTCGTGTCTTGAGACATTCCGTCCGTCACCACAATCACCACACGCGCCACCGAGGATCCCCGGGCGCCATGTTTAGGGGAGAGCACTGTATCGTGTACCTTACTGAGCGCTTGCCCAGTCTCGGTGACTCCCCCTGTGTAATGGATTTTCCCGATTCTCGCGATGATGTTGGATTTGGTGGAGAACTCGTTGAGAAAGAACTCCACTGTCACGTTGGTGCTGAAGGAGACTGCAGCAATCTGAAGATGCACACAGACAGTAAGTACACAGTGTGTTCAGCTGAATATTATTCAGTACATGTACACAGATATCAAATACATGAGCGCTCTGATTTGTATTTGCAAGATATAGCCTACATAAATTCCATTTATTATTATTATTATTATTATTATTATTATATATCAAATATAGGTGAAGTATGACTTAAAATGATGTATAAAAGGTAAATGATGTATACACACATGCAAATTTTTTTTTTAAATGCACGTTAAAGCTCCGTTAATTCATATGAGCATTCAGTGGGTTGCGAAAACACCAACATACTCAGCAATACATCCCTGAAGTTGAAATGCGGCTACCTTCATGGTGTGCAAAAACGGCCGCATAATATACAAAATCTTACCATTGATAAACCTCGGAGATCTAGCCCAGGAACAAAAAAAAACAACAACAACAGGAATTGGACTCTCTAACCACGCTAGGCTATTCCTAATCCCCCCCTCTGAACTGGTCAGTGGTCTGCACGGTGGTCAAGTCCCCTCACCTGCGTTTTGTCAGGGGCAATGTCCATGACCCGCACAATGTCCTGCAGTGTCCGGAGCAGCGCCTGGACGTCCATGATGTAGACGCTGGAGGAACGGTCCAGCACAAAGACCATGTCGGCTGGTTTTCCTTTACAGGCTGTGAATAGACAGACAGATAGATAACGATGATGATGATGACGGTGATCTATAGTAGTGGAGGTTTGTGTGTGTGGTTTGTTTTATTTATTTATTTTTTATATCGAAATAATGGAATAAACGCTTATTGCTTTTTTACATCCAGTCCCCGTGTGTATGTGGCTTAGTAAATTCTGTCATCTGTTCCCACCGGCACACAATGGCCTACTCTTACGATGTGTGTGTGTGCTTGTGTGTGTGTGTGTGTGTGTGTGAGAGAGAGAGAGAGAGGAGATAGAGAGAGAGGAGAGAGAGACAGACAGACAGACGACAGACAGACACAACACACACACACACACACACACACACAGACTCACAGATACACAGACAGAAAGGTTGAGGGAGGCACACACACACACACACACACACACACACACACACACACACACACACACACACACACACACACACACACAGAACAGGTTGAGAGAGAGAAGGTAGGGGGGGGAGAGAAACAGAGAGTGAGAGCATAAAGAGTGAAAGTGGGGAGGGTGAGAGACATAGACATAGCTGATGATGTATATCATGATGTGTTTCAAACACCGAATCCCCTGATTAGCACAGTTCTTTCACCATCTTCTACTCCTGATTCACCATCAAAACCCATGTCTGTTCTTCCGCTAGCCGCTTTCTTCACCTGCTTGTCCTCTTCCTTGAGTTGCCCAAAAACTCCCCAAATTTCTCTTAAACTCTCCCCCCCTTAGTTTCCCTTAAAGTTTGTTTTTTCAATGTGAGTCTGTCTGCAAAGGGAAAAAAAGCCGAAATTTCTGATTTTATCTCAAAAAAAACATTGATTAACCTTCCTCCAAAACTTGGCTTAAACCACTGGCCAGAGCCAAAAAAAAAGTGCTCCTCCTGGAATAAAATATTTTTTCCCCCCGACTCTTCGGGAGGTGGGATTGCCATCATTCTCAAAGGAAATTGGAAAACCGTCTCTTTCTTTCGTCACAACCTTAAATTCTCCATGGATTTTTTGAAGTTTCGAAATCAATTAACCCTACGGCCACTCTATTACTTTTGTGCCTTTTGTCCACCTCCGCCGTAAAAAAACCCTAACATTCTTTTTCACAAGAATTCCGTCACCCCCGACATAAGCCTTTCCCACTTAACTTTAAGTTTTGGTGACTTAAAACTTCCCATTTCGAAAACCAGATTTTCCCCCAGATGTCAAAGTCTTTCTCTTTCTTTGTCAACCCTTTTCTTTCAAGGTAAACAAAGCAGCACAGTTTGGGTCTTTTTGACTGGCTGATTACTATGTTATTTAATTTTGTCAATTGTTTCTGTCACGACGAACGCTTTTGTCTTTCGCCATTTTTTTCCCTTTTTTTAACATCACAAAACCTGTCAAAAAGAAAAAATTTGTTACTGTCGCATTTTAAAGGCCTTTACATTATCCTTTCCCGAAGTTTTTCAAAAACCTTTGACCACATGCCCTTCTATCTTTTAAACATATTCCCCGCCAACTGCTTGATGAGCATCCCCTCCTTGCCATTCCTCCTGATTGCCCCTGTGCGCCGGGTTTTAAATTTGACATCTTGTTTGCGAGCGAAACCCCGGAACTAGAACGGCAGTGGCGGGTAAAAACCGAAATAAAAAAACGTTTTTCCCGAAAACAAAAAAAAAAAAGTAAAATTTTAAACCCCTTTTCAGAAAAGACAGAATATTTCTTCCCAAGTTCTCTGTGTACACCCATAAAATCTTTTTTTCCTCCCTAAAATTCCTTGAATCTGCAAAAAAAACCCTTTCCCTAACACCAAGCTGTTGAATTTACCCTATTTTCTCCCTTTCTTCTCAGCAAAGTTCAAAACATCGCTCCGATGGTCGATCAATTCCAGCCTGCGCCTCCTGTCCCCAGTTCACTGGCATCCTCTTTTTCCCTTCCACCCCACAAAAAAAAAGAAATCAGACAATTCTGAAGGAAATGACTTAAAATCATGCGCCCCTTGACCCCATCCCTGCCCCTGTTTTCTCACAATCCCTTCCAAATTGTACCATTATCACTAAAATGTAAATCTCTTTGTGTCGGAAAATTTTCCTAGTCTTAATTAGCAATAGTACCCCTCTATGAAAAAAGCACGCCCTGTCCCAACATTCTAAAATATTGGCCGTCTAAACTTACCCTTGTCTCTAAATACTAAAAAAAAGTCGTTTCAAAAAGGCTCAACAGCCCTTTATTCCCTGTCCCTTCCCCCTTTTTAATTGCCCTTTGCCCAAACCCCAGCACCGAAACCCCCTAGTCCAACTTTTGATACACTTTTTACTTGCTTCTGATGCAGGAAAAATCTCCCTCCTCACTTTCTTGACTTATTGAGGCCCTTTTATCCCTAGTCATCAAATTTTTCTTTCTCCCCCAAAATACGTTTGGTATTTAAAGGCACCCCTCACCTGGTTTATTCATACCTCACGAGGTTCCGAAAGTTTTTTGTAAACAAAATTTAATCAAAAACCCGTCTAAAGGGAAAGTGGAGTCCCGCAGGGTCAGTCCTGGGCCCCGTTCTCTTTACTCTCTACATGCTCCACTTCACATATAAAAAAACACCTTTTTCATATTTCTATGCCCTTTATACTCAGTTTTAGGCGTGTACTGTTGAAAACTTGCCTTCCCCCTGACAAAGATGTCCTTGCCCTTAAAAATTCAAAAAAAGGTGACTGAAAAATTACACTTAAGGCCCCATAAAAAAAAGCCATGCTCATAGGGCCCCAAAATAAATTTCCCCTTTTCGCAAAAAACTTCAATAGAATTTTGGCTAGTCAGTTCCTTTGTCCACTCTGTGAAGTATTTTTGGGGGTATTTTGACAAAACTCTTATGAAAAAAAATTATCACCCCGCCCGCAGTCTTGTACTATCCTTACGGCGATAAGCGGGTTTCGAAAAAATTTTGTCCACTGTGCAACTTCAAAATTGTACATCTTTCTTTTTTTACGTTTAGATCTGTAATTCTCTTTGGTGGCCTACCAGCATCATCTTCCACTCTCTTAAAAAGCTTAAAAAAAACCTGCGTAAGAAGAAAAAAAATCTGAACACATCACCCTCTTCTGCGAAACTCTTCATGGCTGCCGTCTCCAAAGGACTGGAGTATAAAATCAAAACCTCTGTTTCAAAAGTCTCCCCAAATTGCCCCTCTTTCTCTGTAAAATGTATTCATCTTCATCCATCCGTTCCCCTTTGTTCAGCCGCAGATCTTTGTGCTTTTGAACACCGTTCAAACAAACCCCTGTTGGGCCCTCGCTCCTTCTTGTTTTGGTCCTCCCCCTGGAATGACCTCCCTCTTTCACTTGCCAAAAAACCCTTATTGACCCTTCAAATCCAGCCTCAAACCACGTTTTCCTACTGGACTTTCCCCCCAAAAATCGGTCCCCAATTTTTAAGCATCTTTCACCCTTTAGTGTTGTTGAGTGTGTGTTGTTGTGGTGTGTTGTGCTTTTTGTGTGTGTGTGGTGGGTGCGGCTGCGTGCATCGTGCGCGCGCTGGTTTTGAATCTGTTGTTCATTTTTGTTTAAGGGAGTTGCATGCCTGTAAATGATTGAGGCAAGCGCTTCGATTTGTTTGTTTTTTTCAAGTTCAGCGTATATAAATTTCCCTTATTTTTATTATTTTTCATAGTAGCACAACAAATACAAAAATAGTAGAGTTCGAGCCTTAACGCTTAAAAAACAAAAATTATTGTTAAATTTAGCTTTTAAGCGCCGTTTTTCTTTCTCTTATATCTCTATTCATTGTTCATTGCAGAAAGATAAAGGAAAGAGAAAAGGAAAAAAGTTTGTGTACACAAAAAAATCATGATCATTTTTTCGTTAAGTCAGGCCTCTCCCTGATCGATTTTCTGTGTGATCGTTTGTCCTATTTAATACAAAATTTTATTCTTTTCCCCCTTTTCTTTGGGGGGAGGGGGAGTCGTGGGTGAGGGTGGGATGGGGGGTCATTTGGACTGTTGGGCTTTTTCCCCCACAACCCATAATAATGTCATGGAAACATTTTTTTTTTTTACTCAGAACACATAGTTAACATTGAGTGATGCAATCTGGCTTTTAAAACCTTTTGGGCACAGCGGGGATCGTTTGAGGTTTTCTCTGCACAGTTCAAATAAAAATTTTTTGTTATTATATCGTAGCTAGAATTGTTAAAACTTTTTTTCCCCTATCGCTCCCCTATCCCTCGGGGTCGTAGGGGCCTGCATTGACGAACGTTGCACCCGCTGGTGCTTTTTTTGGCGGTTGTGTGCAGTGCCGGGTTGGGAGAAGCCCTTCCTGTCCATTCAGTGATGTTGTCTGCCCCTTTCTTCCTCTTCTGCCGCCTTCTCTTCCCCTGCACTGTTCCCTGCAGTATGGTTTTGGACGCCCATCTGATCTAGTCACATGTCTGTACCATCTGAGCTTCCTTTTCTTGGCTGTGGTCAGCAGGTTTTCGTAGTGCTTTACTTGTTGGGTGATGGTTTGTAGGACTTCGTTGTTGGTAGTGTGGTCCATGTATGAAACGCCAAGGAGTCTTCTGAGGCATCTCATCTCTAGAGCCTGGGTCCTCCTTTGTAGATCTGCATTCAATGTCCAGGATTCGCAACGCATACATATATGTAGAGATGACTCGTGCATGCAGTAGCTGACCTTGGTCCTGAGAGAGGTGTTTCGTCTTCCAGATAGTCTTGAGCTTTGCCATTGCTGCTATTGTTTGTGCAGCTCTTGCGAGGATTTCGGTTTTTGAACCTTCTTCACTAATAATAGCTCCAAGGTACTTGAAGTGATCTACAACCTCAAGTTTTTTCCACTGACTTTGATCTTGGTAGTGATTGGCTGGGCACTGTTTGTCATGAGTTTTGTTTTCTCGGCATTGATCTCCATGCCATATGTGGAGGATGTTTTGTCCAGGTGGTGATCAGATTAGATGATATATATCAAGATTTGAAAAATGAAGACAAAATAGTGTTGTTGTTGTTTTGGTTCTTCAGTTAGAGCGTCGAGGCTTGCTACTGGTGAGACTTTGGCGTATGCAGCTGTTCTTGCCCACCATTAAGGTAGCCACAATCAGACTTCTGGGAGGATGTCGTATCACAACACCAGTGTGCGTGTGTATTTGTTTTGTTTTGTTTTGTTTTTATATTTCTTAGATACACATGCAAAAACAGAGTTCGCACGCACACACACACACACACATCAACACAGACCGAGACAGAGACAGAAAAACCAAGACACAAACAATCAGCCAGCCAGTCATGCATACAGACAGACAGATAATTTTACAAGCGGTGGTTGAACTCTAACCACAACCTTTAGTGGTAATTAGTCACTTTTTGGGACAGGAACAATAAATGACACAGAAAGACAGCCAACCAGCCGACCAGCCAGCTAGACAAACAGACAGCCAGGCAGACAGACTGACAAAGAATCTAACCGGTAAAGGTTGAAGTCACAATCCCACCACTGTTGGTGAAACAAGTCATGTTCTCCGAAGAGACAAGGAATAACACAGACAGAGACAAACAGGCAACCAGCCAGTCAACCAGCCAGCCAGCCAGCCGCCCAGACAGACTAACACACAGCCAGCCAGACAGACAGACAACCTCACCAGTAGTAATTGAACTGTAAACCCCACCACTATTAGTGGAACAAGTCACTTTCACTACAGAAACAGGAAATAACACAAACTATCTATCTATCTATCTGTCCCGTAGTCTGACGACCGTGGGGGCACCCTCAAAGACTCAACAACCAGTTCCCACATTCCTCTCTCTGTTCTGCCTTTCTCAGGGTTTTGTTGAGTTCTAGGCCTGTCCATTTGCTGATGTTATCCTCCCAGCTCTTCCTTGGTCTGCCTCTTCTTCTTCCTCCTTGGACAGTGCCTTGTTAAAACTGTCTTTGCATGTCCTTTGGATCTTGTGACATGCCCATAACATTTAAGTTTACGCTTTTTCACGACCGTTAGAAGGTTCTCATAGGGTCCAATGGTTTGCTGGATTCTGTTATGCACGCTTTCGTTGCTTATGTGCTCTTTGTAGGCGATGCCAAGGAGTCTCCGAAAGCATCTCATCTCCACCGCCTGTACTCTTCTCTCCAAATCTGCAGTCAGGGTCCATGATTCACAGGCATACAGAAATATGGATATGACAAGGGAGCACATTAGTCTGATCTTGGAGATAAGTGAGATTTTTTTATCTCTCTAGATGGTGTTTAGTTTTGACAAAGCTGTTATTGTCTGTGCAGTCCTTCATACTACTTCTGGTTTGGATCCCTGGTCTGATACATGGCTCCCAGGTACTTGAAGCTTTGAACTGTTTCCAGCTTCTGGTCATTAACCCTGTAACAGTGCTAATGCCGTTGGTGTTTATTAGTCATCAGTTTGGTCTTGTCTGCACTGATTTCCATGCCGTATGTTTTGGAGGCCTTATTCAGTGTTCTGTTAGGCTGGCAAGCTCTTTTTCTGATCCTGCTATTCCATCAATGTCATCTGCGAAGCGGAGGATTTGTGATCGTTCTGCCATCAATACTGACTGATCCTTCATGATGTTCCAGTGCATCAGCCAATGAATTCTCTCAAGGTAAGATGTTGAAAAGAGTGGGTGAGAGTAGACAGCCTTGCCTTACTCTAACTGTTGTTCGAAACCATTCTCTAATGTTGTTGTTGTAGTACACTGCACTGGTGGCCTCGCTGTACAGCTGTTTGATGACTCTGATCAGGTTTGCATTGATGCTGTACAAATTCATGGTTGCCCACAAAGCTGCATGCCACACCCTGTCAAATGCCTTCTTAAAATCGATAAATACGTGGTAAAGGTCTTGTTGATGTTGAAGGTACCGCTCACACATAGCACAGACACAGACACAAAAACAACTAACCAACCAGCCAACCAGCCGCCTAACCAGCTATCTAGTCAATCAGTCATCAAGCCAGCCAGACAGCAAGCCAGACAGCCAGACAGAGAGACACGTAACCTCACCAGTAGTGGTTGAATTCACAATCCCTCCACCTTTGATGCAACTAGTCACTTTCTCTGCAGTAACAGGGAATAACACAGACACAGACAGATAACCAGCCACCCAACCATCCAGCCAGACAGCCAGCCAGCCAGCTAGACAGACAGATAGTCTGCCAGCCAGATAGACAGACAGACAAAGAGCCTCACCAGTAGTGGTTGAATTCACAATCCCACCACCGTTGGTACAACTAGTCACTTTCTCTTCAGAGACAGGGAATAAACAAAACACAGAAGATAAAACCCCCCCAAACCAGCAGAAAACCCAAACACACAACAAAGTATTGCCAGCCAGAAAAGCAGCCAGACAAAGACCCCAACAATTTATTTTTTAAATTCACTTCCCCCCTTGGGAAACCCCGCCTTTTCTTTCGAGAAGGTAACGAAACGGTTAACCCAGCGCCCGCAGCCTGAACCTTTAAAAAAGGCCGGGAAAAAACGAATTTCCTACCCTGTTTCACGGTTCCCCCCCCCTTTTAACCCCCGGGTCGGGGGGGGCCCTTGGCAGGGTCCCGGGGGGGTGGTGCCTTTACCGCGGGGCGGTTTGGGCTGTCCGGGGTTGAACGGGAAGCCCCCCTGCCCTTTTGGTTTTCTCCTCTGTCTCCCCCGTCTTCTTTCCCCTGGACTGTTTTTTGGCGGGTATGGTCTTTGAAAAGCCCTTTCTGAGCTTTTTATTCCCCTTTCCATTTGAGTTTCCTCTTTTTCCCCGGGTCAGGGGCCCTTCAAAACCCCCACCTTTTAGTGACCCATTTTTGGGGCCCTTCATTGTTGGTGACATGGTTTTTTGAAAGAGTTTCCCAAAAGGAGCCTTCTGGGCATCTCTTTTTCTACTCCCTTGGACCCTCCTTTGAAAGGTCTGGTTTATTTGTCCTTTGCCTCACTGCGAAAAGCTTGTTTTATTTTATAGCGGTTTAGTAATTTTTCCGGGGTTTTTCCGGGGGATGTTTCTTTCTTCCCCTATGGCCCTTTAAATTTGCCATTGCTTCTGTTTTGTGCCCCCTTTTGGGCTAGGATTTGGGGTCTTCAAACCCCTCCTCACTTATGAGGCCCCAAAGGGAAACTTGAAAAGGTTTAAACTGCCCTCCTTTCTTTTTCCGCGGAGTGTTTGGGGGTTGGGGGATTGGCGGGGGCACGTTTGTCTTTGATTTGGGTTTTCTCGGCACTAAAATTTCCATCCGTTTTCGGGGGAAATTTCTTTCCAGTTTCTTCCCCTTGGGTTTGGGGCCAGTTCCTCAAAATTTCCCCCCAAACCCCTTAAATGTCCCCAAAACCTGAGGTTGGTGATTGTTTTGCCCTCCAATGTTGACTGGCCTGTGTGGTTTTCCCAAAGGCGTCAGTCATGATGGGGTTTGAGGAAATGTTAAAAAAGTGTCGGCGACAGCAGACATCCCCGTCGGGCCCCAACGGAGGAAAGGAAAACCTTCCCCTAAAAGTGCCCCGTACGAGTACTGGGACTGGGGCCTTTGAGTAGAGTTCCTTTGAAGGTTTTGGGATCCCTTCTGGGGTCATGTTGAATTTGGTTTTATGGTGGCCCCCAAGCGGTTCCATGCCTTTCTCTAAACGAAGGGGCCCTTCCTTAAAATCAAAGAAGACGTGGGGGGGTGTCTTGGTTTATGCTGGCTTTTTTCTCAAAACGGAACCCTCAGGTTTTTAATATCTGTTCTTTTGGTGCTTTTTATTTGGGCGGAAAAACCCGGCCCGCTCTTCGGCGAAATGATCTTTTTGGCCCCGTGGTTTCAGCCTGTTAGGATCATTTCAGCATGCTTTTCTGGCATGACTTATGAGGCGATTGTCCTTTAGTTTTGGCAATGCTGGAGATTTCCTTTTTTGGGGGAGAGTTAGATGAAATGATTGGGTTTCCCTGGTGTTGGGCCCCTCCCCCCGGTTCCGCCCGATCTTGTTTCAGATACTTGTTGGATGTTTGTCACTGCTTTTCCCCCCTGTTGGATCATTTTGCTGGGATGTTTTCGATTCCTTGTGATTTTTTCCTTTTTTTCAGCGAAAATTTTAAATTTCTACCTACTTCCTCTTTAGAATTGGGAAGTTGTCTTTTTTTTCCCATGAGGCTTGGGGGGTTGCAGAACGCCCGGGGTCGCCCAGCGTCTGAAGATTGAAAAGTTCCCGGGAAAAGTATTCCGTTTCCCTTGCCAAGATTTCCTTTTTTTTCTGTTAGGCAATTCCCCTTCTTTTCCGGGGTGTTTTCTGACTCTTGGGCCTTTTTTTTGTTTTGGGGAGCTCTTTCACAATCGGTATGCTCTTCTGCAAATTTTTCTTTGTAGGGTCCTTCGATTTCTGTACATTGTTTCTCCCATCCATTCCTCCTTGGTCTTTTCAATTTTTCTTCCTAAAACTTTGTTTTTTTCTCTGTACTCAACTGCTTTTTCCCCCTGGGGTTTTGTGGGGTTCCCTTGGGGTTTTTTTCTTAGGTCCGTCTTTTTTTCACACATGTTCAAGATTTATCGTGACCCATTGGGTTTTGTTTTTCGGCGATGTTTTTTCCAAAAAGTTTTTGCTTGGGGGTCCATCATCAAATGTGTTAAAACTGGGGTCATCGTTTCGGTTTTTCTTAAAATGCCGCAGTGGTGCGAATTTTTTCCCCCTTTTTGCTTGGAAGGGCTCGGCCGATGGGGGGTCCCCTTTAGTTTGTCCAGGTTGAACTTTAGTCTGGGGTTCTTTTTTTCTTATTGGGTCTTTTTCAACCGGGGCTCTAGTTTTAGGAGCATAAATACAAAACAGACAGAAAAAACAACCAGCCACCAAAACCCAGGGCAGGGAAGCCTTCCAAACCAGGCCGCCCGGGGCAGCCACGAAATAGGCAGATAGCCAAAACCCGCCACCAGCCAAAACAGAAAGACAAACAGACAAAGAAACCCCACCATTTTGGGGTTGAACTCAACGGGCCCCCCCCCATTGGTTTTGAATAGTAAATTTTTTCCCGAAGGGGGGGTGGTGGTGGAACAGGAGGGGTAGGGGCATTAGTGGTTTGGGAGCGGCGGTGGTGGTGGGTGGTTTGGGAGTGGAAATAGGAACTTTTCTTTTGGTTTGATTGGTGGGTGTGGTGGTGGGTCGTTGGGGGGTTTTGCAGGGGGGGTGGGGGGTGGAAAGGGGTAAATGTGGGGGGTTTGGTTTTGTAGTCGCGGTGGTGGTGGGAAGTGGGAAAAAGGGGGGGAAATGGGGGGTTGTGGTAGGTGTGGGTGGGGGGGGGGGGAGGGGTATTTGGGGGTGGTTTTTAGGTGGGGGGGGGTGGTGGTGGTTGGAGGGGTTTTTTGGTGGTCGTCGTTGTTGTCGCAGGGGCTCCGGTGGCTGAAAAAGCAAAAACCATATTGTTGTTTCCCCTTCAGATGGAGGTGCTTGTATAGGAATCTGAGAGCACTGTCACATGGGCTAGGCCTCCCTGTTGAGAATGTTTCCAATATACTTGTGTTCTGATTTTACAATACATAACACGCAATTCCAGAAGGACACAGTCAAGGTTCCAGGACCCAATGCTAAAATTATCATACCCCTTCCTTTTACCAAGTCCAAGAGTGGTCAGTTCCTGCTATAATCAGCACCAGCTGGGATGGAATGGATAGCAGATGAAAGTAGCTGAAAGTGGGAGAAACTGAGAGCTGTGAATAGTTTTTAACTATAACGTATAAACAAATAAATAAATAACCGAACGCAGATAGGACGACAACAGGAAAATATGGATGTAGCAGTAGTAGTACAACAACAGTGGCTAAATCAGCAACATTGATTATCATTATCAATAATAACAACATGAATAGAAGTAATAATATAAAAGCATGCTTACGGACTCTTTTCTCAACATGAACGAGTATGTTACATCAGTAGTAGAAATGGTAACAAGAGCAAGAGGAGCAGTATCAGCAGCACATTATATATATGTATTGTATATACTATATATACATTTATGTATGTATGTATGTATATATATATAATATAGATATATATATATATAATATATATATATATATATATATATATATATATATATATATTATATATATATATATATATATATATATAATATGTAAGGGTGTCCCATAACCTGTAAGGTCGTAGGAGAGCGAGGCGTCAGAGACCTCACTCACTTCTAGGGGCCAGCATATTGAGAGCGGCGCCCATCTCCTCTCCCTCGCTGCTTTACCTTCCCTGACCCTAAAGAGGCAGGTACCCATTTACAGCTGGGTGAACTGGGAGACTGTACTGAAGCCAAGGCGCGCAAACGGTCCCCCATCCAACTGGTAACCACCTTAATGCTGCTTAATCTTGGCTGGGGGAAAGTGAGTGCTTCGACCACTGAGCTATCCCGCGCGCGCGCGCGTGTGTGTGTGTGCGCACGTGCGTGTGTGTGTTTGTGTGTGTAAAACTGCAATCCTCCATTTCCCAAAATCAAGGGGGGAAAACAATGAAAGCGGATGAAATAAAAAAATAAAAGCACGCAAACAACGAAACAAAGAGAGACAAACAGATAATTAAAAAAAAAAGAAAAACAAAGAAAACCAAAGACAGAAAGAGACAAACAGTACACACAATCACACAACCAACATGATGATCACAACCACATTACCGGAACAAGCCTGGTAAGCCAGAAGACCTTTGATGCCAGACAAAGTGCGAAAGCTCCTGGCGGTGTGGACAAACTCTTTGGTATTCCGGGTGGCGATTTGACCCAGTTCCCTGTAATCCACCCGGTAACCCACCCCCACAGCAAACACCAGGATCCCTGCCTCTCGCGTCTTCTCTGCTTCCTTTGAAAAGAGAGGAGATGAGATACCGGTGAGAGGATGAAATCATCTGACATTTGCAGAGATGGTGTCGAAGATTATGTTACATCTCGTTTCTCAGCTAGAGCATTGTGGTTCACCAATGATGAGAGTTTGCTTATGCGACCGTTGTAACCCACCATTCAGAAATTCAGACTGGAGGCGTGATGTCTAAACACGACTTGAGTGTGCACGCAATTACACATCTTTATGTATGTTAATGTCATCCATTTTTTACCGGCACGAATGGCCTACTCTTCCGAAATGCAGAACGGGTTTTAACATGTGTACAACATACATGTTCTGCGTGCGTTCGCACACGTAACCTCGGTTTATAGTCTCATCCGAAGGACTTTCGAGGAGCAAGCACTGGGCTTTAGGGGAAAGTCCCCTTAAAACAGGTGTCTTGGTAATGGATTGAACCCTGGCCATCACATCACGAGCGTAACGCTCCTACCGTCAGGATAATATCCCCAGCCCCGCCCCCCCCTGCCCCGCGCCCGCCCCCTACTATATCGAAATAGACTACATTTTCTGAAAAATGAAAAAGAGATTTCAATATATAGAAACAAACTTTTTTCTGGGAATTATATACTCGACCGTAACAGTTTGCCTTTGTTAAACGGGATCTTGATAATGAAAAAAAAAAGAAAAGAAGACTAGCTTTTATTTTCCACCCACAACTTTCTGTGCACTCCTCACATTGCTGAAACGATGCCTACTGGTGCGCAGAATGTGTTAATTTTCTCTTCGCATTTATGCTTGGACACTAGAAATACCCTTTTTGCCCCGCAAAGAGTTTTTTTTTATATTTAGGTAAATTCCATAACACAAAAGGACAATGGAAATAAGAATACATTAGGCCAAAACTAGTCAACCGCTTGATCGGTTAGTCTACTAGCAAACCAACTGATTGACATAATTTTTATAGACCAACTAGCTAATCAATCATTCAACCGGTACATCAATCAACCTGAAATCAAGTAGCCAATCAAAACACTATATCTAACATTCTATTTAAGCAATCCTTTTCGACACTAGTCTAAAGTAAATCAAATAAAAAAAATCACTAACCAACCAACCGGCCACCACTAGCCAACCAACCAAAACCCCAAAAAACCCC